>CM022299.1:652383420-652811850 GCA_011799875.1 Thinopyrum elongatum
CATTTCAGGGTCCTTTAGCTCAAAAAAAATCAGTAAATGCATGAAAAATAGCAAATTAAGTCAGAAAGGGTTGAAAATTGATGACTAAAAAAGATCAGTAAATGCATGAAAAATAGCAAATGAAGTCAGAAAGGGTTGAAAATTTATGACGTGGCTTTGAATGGTGCACACTGAACGCACAAAAAGTCTGGAGTTGAAATAAGTTTAAAAAAATGAAATGCCATTGTAACAGATGAGTTTTCGTACGAAACACTCATACTTCGAAAGAGATTGTCCATTTTGTACACGAAGTGGATTCAGTTTTTGCCGTAACCCTTTCAACTTTTTAGCACATGCTATGTGGGTGAAATGATGATACCGTGCCAACTTTTAACCTTTTCAGAGTTCATTTGTAGTGCTTTTCAATTTCAGGGTCGTTTAGCTCAAAAAAATTAGTAAATGCAAGAAAAATAGCAAATCAATTCAGAAAGGGTTCGAAAGTGATGACGTGGCTTTGAATGGTGCATACTGAATGCACAAAAAGTCTGGAGTTGAAATAATTTAAAAAAATGAAATGCCTTCTGTAACAGATGAGTTTTCGTCCCAAACCCTTATACTTCGAAAGAGATTGTCCATTTTGTACACGAAGTGGATCCAGTTTTTGCCATAACCCTCTCAACTTTTTAGCACATGCTATGTGGGTGAAATGATGATACCGTGCCAACTTTCAACCTTTTCAGAGTTCATTTGTAGTGCTTTTCAATTTCAGGGTCGTTTAGCTCAAAAAATCGGTAAATGCATGAAATATAGCAAATGAAGTCAGAAAGGGTTGAAAATTGATGACGTGGCTTTGAATGGTGCATACTGAACACACAAAAAGTCTGGAATTGAAATAAGTTTAAAAAAATGAAATGCCTTTGTAACAGATGAGTTTTCGTATGAAACCCTGATACTTCGAAAGAGATTGTCCATTTTATACACGAAGTGGATCCAGTTTTTGCCGTAACACTCTCAACTTTTTAGCACATGCTATATATTTGGGTGAAATGATGATACCTTGCCAACTTTCAACCTTTTCAGAGTTCATTTGTAGTGCTATTCAATTTCAGGGTCCTTTAGCTAAAAAAATCAGTAAATGCATGAAAAATAGCAAATGAAGTCAGAAAGGCTTGAAAATTGATGACGTGGCTTTGAATGGTGCATACTGAACGCACAAAAAGTCTGGGGTTGAAATATGTTTAAAAAAATGAAATGCCTTTGTAACAGATGAGTTTCGTACGAAACACTGATACTTCGAAAGAGATTGTCCATTTTGTATACGGAGTGGATCCAGTTTTTGCCGTAACCCTCTCAAATTTTTAGCACATGCTATGTGGGTGAAATGATGATACCATGCCAACTTTTAACCTTTTCAGAGTTCATTTGTAGTGCTTTTCAATTTCAGGGTTGTTTAGCTCAAGAAAATTAGTAAATGCATGAAAAATAGCAAATGAAGTCAGAAAGGGTTGAAAATTGATGACGTGGCTTTGAATGGTGCATACTGAACGCACAAAAAGTCTGGAGTTGAAATAATTAAAAAAATGAAATGCCTTTGTAACAGATGAGTTTTCGTCCGAAACCCTGATACTTCGAAAGAGATTGTCCATTTTGTACACGAAGTGGCTCCAGTTTTTGCCGTAACCCTCTCAACTTTTTAGCACATGCTATGTGGGTGAAATGATGATACCATGCCAACTTTCAACCTATTCAGAGTTCATTTGTAGTGCTTTTCAATTTCAGGGTCCTTTAGCTCAAAAAAATCAGTAAATGCACGAAAAATAGCAAATTAAGTCAGAAAGGATTGAAAATTGATGACGTGGCTTTAAATGGTGCATACTGAACGCACAAAAAGTCTGGAGTTGAAATAAGTTTAAAAAATGAAATGCCTTTGTAACAGATGAGTTTTCGTCCGAAACCCTGATACTTCGAAAGAAATTGTCCATTTTGTACACGAAGTGGATCCAGTTTTTGCCGTAACCCTCTCAACTTTTTAGCACATGCTATGTTGGTGAAATGATGATACCATGCCAACTTTCAACCTTTTCAGAGTTCATTTGTAGTGCTTTTCAATTTCAGGGTCCTTTAGCTCAAAAAAATCAGTAAATGCATGAAAAATAGCAAATTAAGTCAGAAAGGGTTGAAAATTGATGACGTGGCTTTGAATGGTGCATACAGAAAGCACAAAAAGCCTGGAGTTGAAATAAGTTTAAAAAATGAAATGCCTTTGTAACATATGAGTTTTCGTCCGAAACCCTGATACTTCGAAAGAGATTGTCCATTTTGTACACGAAGTGGATCCAGTTTTTGCCGTAACCCTCTCAACTTTTTAGCACATGCTATGTGGGTGAAATGATGATACCATGCCAACTTTCAACCTTTTCAGAGTTCATTTTGAAGTGCTTTTCAATTTCAGGGTCAAAAATGAGCTGAAAAATAGCAAATGAAGTCAGAAAGGGTTGAAAATTGATGACGTTTGTCCGAAGCACAAAAGTACACGTTTCAAATGCCAAAACACATAAGCACCCTAACTATTACAAAGATTCCCTACGGTTTGTCCAAAGTGGGACTTTCCAGATATATAAGTCCAGAAACTCACTAGAGAAGAAAGTGATGACAGTGAAGCCGGTCACATCCCAGAGTGGGATCTTTGGGTGTGAAACTTTTTCTTCGCGTGTGTCCCTTTGCGCCATAACCATGGACAAGCTTCATCATTTAACTGGATGCTCGGGTCAATATTCATTGTGAAGGGAGCAATTTCATGAAACTTTTCATAATCTTCTGACATGTCTGTCTTGTCATCCACTCCCACGATGTTTCTTTTCCCTGAAAGAACTATGTTGTGCTTTGGCTCATCGTATGATGTATTTGCTTCCTTATCTTTTCTTTTTCTCGGCTTGTTAGACATGTCCTTCACATAGAAAACTTGCGCCACATCATTGGCTAGGACGAATGGTTCGTCTGCGTACGCAAGATTGTTGAGATCCACTGTTGTCATTCCGTACTGCGGGTCTTCCGTTACCCCGCCTTGTGTCAGATTGACCCATTTGCACCGAAATAAAGGGACCTTCAAACCACGTCCATAGTCAAGTTCCCACATCTCCTCTATGTAACCATAATATGTGTCCTTTCCCCTCTTGGTTGCTGCATCAAAGCGGACACCACTGTTTTGGTTGGTGCTCTTCTTATCTTGGGAGATCGTGTAAAATGTATTCCCATTTATCTCGTACCCTTTAAAAGTCATTATATTCAAAGATGGTAACTGGGACAGCAAGTACAGGTCATCTTCAACAGCGTCGTCATGCATGGCACGTGTCTGCAACCAACCAGCGAAAGTCCCCGTTTGTTCACGTGTAATCCAGTCGTCAGACCGCTCCGGGTGTTTGGAGCGTAGAATATTCTTGTGTTCCTCCATATACGGAGCCACCAAGGCGGAATTTTGTAGAACTGTGTAGTGTGCTTGAGTGAGAGAATGCCCGTCCATACATATTATTTGTTTCGGTCCTAGCATGCCATTTCCACCCAGTCTGCCCTTATGCCGTGATTCAGGAACACCAATAGGCTTAAGGTCAGGAATAAAGTCAATACAAAACTCAGTGACCTCCTCATTTTCATGGCCCATGGAGATGCTTCCTTTTGGCCTAGCACGGTTATGAACATATTTCTTTAAGACTCCCATGAACCTCTCAAAGGGGAACATATTGTGTAGAAATACAGGACCCAGAACGTTAATCTCTTCGCATAGGTGAACTAGGACATGCGTCACGATGTTGAAGAAGGATAGTGGGAACACCAGCTCGAAACTGACAAGACATTGCACCAAATCATTCTCTAACCTTGGTATGATTTCTAGATTGATTACCTTCTGAGAGATTGCATTGAGGAATGCACATAGCTTCACAATGGCTAATCGAACGTTTTTCAGTAGAAGCCCCCTCAATGCAACCGGAAGCAGTTGCGTCATAATCACGTGGCAGTCATGAGACTTTAGGTTCTGGAACTTTTTCTCTGCCATATTTATTATTCCCTTTATATTCGACGAGAAGCCAGACGGGACCTTCATACTGAGCAGGCATTCAAATAAGATTTCCTTCTCTTCTTTGGTAAGAGCGTAGCTGGCATGACTGAGGGAGTCCTGGATTAGGGGGTCCTCGGATGCCCGGTCTATTCGATATGGGCCGGACTGATGGGCCGTGAAGATAAAGCAGAAGGCTATCCCCCGTGTCTGGGTAGGACTCCCATGTGCGTAGAACAGCAAGTTTGGTGTCTGGGTGTAATGTTTCCTTCCTCTGCAAGCCGACTCTGTACAACCCTAGGCCCCTCTGGTGTGTATATAAACTGGAGAGTTTAGTCCGTAGAGGCTATCAGAAGAATCATAGGCTAGACAGCTAGGGTTTAGCAATTACGATCTCGAGGTAGATCAACTCTTGTAACCCTTATACACATCGAATACAATCAAGCAGGAAGTAGGGTTTTACCTCCTCTAAGAGGGCCCGAACCTGGGTAAACACTGTGTCCCTATTGTCCCTTGTTACCATCGATCCTTAGACACACAGCTTGGGACCCCCTACACGAGATCTGCCGGTTTTGACACCGACTTTGTGCTTTCATTGAGAGTTCCGTTGTGTTGTCGACAAAAGAATCGATGGCTCGCCTCGTCATCGACGACGACGCTGTTTCCGGGGAGACCTTTGTCCCTGGCCAACTCTTTGTGTTTGGCGGCTTCGTGCTACGTGCCAACTCGACCGGTCACCTTGAGCAGGTCGACAGCTACGCCCCTGGTCACCAGATCAGGTTTGGAAGCTTGAACTACATCGCCGATATCCGAGGAAACCAGATCTTCGAGGGGTTCACGGCCTCGGCCGCCGCTCCCCACCCACACGAAGCAGGCCCTTCGGATCTACTATCAGATCCCATCCAGGGGACGATGCTCGTGGCCGCCTCGGCTTTAGATATGGGGCGGATCACTTCGTCCGAAGACGGGAGGGTGAACCCCGCCGAACTCTCTCCCATCACGGAGCTTATAGCCAGAGACCCAGATGCGACCACGCCATCGGCGGACCCGGAGTCAAATGGGACTCTCCCCGTCATCGGGAAGCCAGACTCGCCTCTGGACACCAGCTCTGAACTATCGACGTCTGCATCCCTCGGGCTCGGCCAAGTGGTTATCACCGAGCCTAGCTCCGCAGATCCTCAGACGCCTGTCCAGCTTTCGCTCTTCAACGAAACGCTGGACTTAATACAATCTCTCACCATCACGGAAGTGTCGCCTTCGAACTACGCCCAGCTTGAACTCGGGGTTGAGAATAGGGAATTTTACGTCCCACCCACCACCCACTTAATAGCCACTGTCGAGGATCTAACCGACATGTTAGACTACGCCTCCAAAGACATCGATGGCATGGACGACGATGTCGAAGACGAACCAGGTCAAAACCCACCCATCACTGGGCGTTGGACGGACACTTCTACTTACGATGTATACATGGTGGACACGCCTGATAAGAAGGATGACGATGGCACTCAAGATCCAGATGAGGATAAGCCCGTCGATGAACCACCAAAATGCCGGTGTCAGCGGCGCCGCTCACGATCACGTCGAGGAAGGGAAAGCAATACCGGCACCGGAGATAATGACACTCCGGACAATGCCGAAGACCCCGACCACCCCGTCTAGCCAATGTTCGAGTAGGATGAGAGGAAAGAGGGTCAATATATCCCTGAAGAACTCACCGATCACGAGGATTCGGAAGATAGCAACTACTTACCTGTCTCCGAAGAGGATGTTAGCCTCGATGACGAAGATTTCATCGTCCCAGAGGAACCCCTCGAACAAGAGCGCTTCAAGCGATGGCTCATCGCCATCGCGCGAAGCCTGAAAAAGAAGCAATGGCAGATTCAAGCCGAACAAGATACGCTCAACGACAGATTGACCAAGGTCCTAGCCGCCGAAGAAGGATATGGCTTTGGGCAACAAACAAAAAGTTATCCCAAACGCAGGCTACTGCCACAATTCGACGACGAGGCCTTTGAGACAATACCATCAAAATACAATCATGCTGATCAACCGGACAGACCACCACATGGACAGGACAAAACGGCTAATTTCGCCGAACACCAGCCCGCGCCCCCTTGTCATAGAGGCAAGGAAGCAGCGGATCCGGGCTACACATACGACCTACGTCAGGACCTGACCAATAGAGCCGGCCAGACCAGATCAATCTATGGATCAAGAGGACGTACCCCCACATGAGATGACGGCCATCAAGCTTGGCACGACAAACCTAACCAAGTCCAGGGTCAGCACCGAACACATATGTCATCCAAACTCCATCGCGATGTCGCCCGGTACAGAGGTGCCGCACACCCCATGTGCTTTACTGATGAGGTAATGCAGCACCAATTTCCGCAGGGGTTCAAACCCGTGAACATCGACCAATACGATGAAACGACGGATCCCGCCTTATGGATTGAAGATTTTCTTCTCCACATTCACATGGCTCGCGGAGATGATCTCCACGCCATTAAATACCTCCCTCTAAAGCTGAAATGACCGGCACGGCACTGGTTGAATAGCCTCCCAGAGAACTCCATTGGAAGTTGGGAAGACTTGGAGGATGCTTTTCGGGACAAATTTCAGGGCACTTATGTCCGGCCACCGGATGCTGATGACCTGAGTCACATAATCCAGCAACCCGGAGAGTCAGCTCGCAATCTTTGGAATCGGTTCTTAATTAAAAAGAACCAAATCGTGGACTGTCCGGATGCCGAAGCCTTAGCGGCATTTAAGCACAGTGTCCGTGACGAATGGCTCGCCCGACACCTCGGTCAGGAAAAGCCGAAGACTATGGCAGCTCTTACTGCACTTATGACCCACTTCTGTGTGGGCGAAGATAGCTGGTTGGTTCGTAGAAGCAATAGTTTCAGCGACCCCGGCACTTCTGAGGCCAGGGATGGCAATGGCAGGCCACGACGCAGCAAAAACAAGCGTCGGAACAACAACGAAGAAACAGAGGATACGTCAGTAAACGCCAGATTCAGTGGCTCTAAACCCGGTCAGCGGAAGAAGCCATTCAAAGGTAATAGGGACGGCCCATCCAACTTGGACAAAATACTAGAGCGACCTTGCCAGATTCATGGCACCCCTGACAAGCCTGCCAACCACACCAACAGAAACTGCTGGGTTTTCAAACAGGCCAGTAAATTAAATGCCGAACATAAGGGGAAAGGAACTCAAAGCGAGGACGATGATGAGCCTCACCCACCGTACACTGGGGGACAAAAATAGTTTCCCCCCAAGGCGAAAACGGTGAACATGATCTACGTCACCCACATCCCCAAGAGGGAGCGCAAACGTGCATTAAGGGACGTCTACGCCGTAGAGCCTGTCGCCCCAAAATTAAACCCATGGTCGGCTTGTCTCATCACCTTTGATCGCAGGGACCACCCAACCAGTATCCGTCACGGAGGTTCGGCGGCCCTGGTACTCGATCCTATCATCGACGGATACAATCTTACTAGAGTCCTTATGGACGGCGGCAGCAGCCTCAACTTGATCTACAAGGATACTGTCCGTAAGATGGGTATCGACCCGTCAAGAATCAAGCCTAGCAACACTACCTTTAAAGGAGTGATACACGGCGTGGAGGCCCGTTGCACGGGCTCCTTAACACTGGAAGTCATATTCGGCTCTCCAGACAATTTCCTAAGCGAAGAATTGATCTTCGACATCATCCCTTTTCGCAGTGGTTATCATGCATTGCTCGGACGAACTGCTTTCGCCCGCTTTAATGCTTATCTGAAGCTCAAAATGTCCGGACCTCGTGGCGTCATCACAGTAAATGGGAATATGGAGCGCTCCCTCCGTACTCAGGAGCATACCGCGGCCCTAGCAGCCGAAGTACAGGGCAGACTCATCAAGTCGAACAACTCACCGCTCATCAAGACCCTTGACACCGCTAAATGAGTCTGACCCGTATTACAATGCGGTAGCTCGGTGGAACCGGAGCTTGAATAGCAGTTTAGCCTCTGCCGATCGCCCCATAAGGTTGCGGCATACGTACCGCGCGTACATAACTATGCACTTGAAATACATTGGGCAGCGCCGGAGGCACGCTACGGAAAAGGTCCATAGTACGGCTTGACCCTATTCGAACCTCAAATATTTTTTCCACTGTAGGTTCGTTAAGAAACCTACCTGATCTACGGTCGTACAGGGGCTCCTTTCCAGGTCCCTCTTTCTAGCTGATGACCATCATACTCCTCCCCTACAAGGATGTCTTACCAAGGAGAAATGGCGCAGACGTGCAGCAGGGCATCATTGGGATCTTCAAACCACTACTTTTAGGCCCTGTGTAAACCTTTCCCTTGTGTAAACTTTTGGCATGTAAAATGGCCTAGATACTCATGGCATTATCTGTAACAACACGGCTCGACGTATCAATCAGGGTATAAAGGAAGCAGTTGATCACGACTTTGTTTGGCAATCATTTTATTTTATATTACCATCTGTATCCCGTCCCTACTTCAGACTGCCACATGTGCATTAGTCCGGCCTTAACACTGGGGGCTGTATTCGGCCCTGCACATTTCAAGTTCGAACACCTATAGGGAATTCTTCGGCGTCCCGGATATTGCATTATATGTATCGGCTCCGAATTATGTCTTTGGTCTATAGTTGGGTTGCCGGCTCCTGTGCTTACCACCTTACGTTCCGCTCGTTCACCTAAGGTAGTAAAGGGAGAACTACTGCGATTGTATTTCTGGTTCGTCCGGTCAAGTACCTCAATAGAGAAAGCCAAAAACTGACTATCATGATAGGCGAGAGCTGGTCGGCGATTCGGCGACTTAGTATTATACTACAAATCGTTAGCGATTCACCCCGTGTTATACGAGGGGCTGGTCTTCGTCCAGCCGCGTGGAAAAGGCACCGTAGTCCGGATAGCCACACACGCACAAGGGGCTAGTACTTAGCTCCACAGTCAAACTCCTATGGCCAAGTGAAAGTAATAAAGCCGCATAGCCCGATTGCCTGGTTCACCTCGCGGACACCTCCTTTATGGACCAAGACGTTGGATAAAGTGTGGTCACGCGTTATGTCAAACACCCCTGTAGCATCTACATGGGGCTGAAGCCGAGGACTGGCAACTTTCAGAAATATAACAATAAACGGCCGCACAAGAGAAAAAATCGCTTGAAACAAAAGGCGCAAACATAGATATATAACAGCATGGGTTCATAACAAAGTTTGTACAACCGGAACACATTCAATCAAATATTACGTCCTTTGAACATTGACCCTCTATCACTCGGGCTCCTTCTAGGACGTCATCGAAGTACCTCTCCGGCTTTCGATGATCTCTGCCTTCGGGCGGGCTTGCGGTTGCCACTTTGGTGGCCTTCATCTTCGCCCATTGCATTTTGACACAGGCGAAGGCCATCCGGGCACCCTCTATGCAGGCCGAGCACTTTACAGCATCAATCCGCGGCCGCGCATCGACAAGCCACTTCACCAAACCGAAGTAGCTGCTAGGAATCGGCTCGGCCGGCCAGAGGTGGACTATTAGGTCCTTCATGGCCAAGCCTACCACCCTATGCAGCTCCGTCAGCTGCTTCAGCTGGTCGTTTAGAGGCGTCGGGTGTTCCGGTGCGAGAAATTGCGACCAGAATAGCTTCTCGGTTGAGTTCCCCTCCTGGGCTCAGAAGAACTGTGCGGCATCGGTGGCACTCTTCGGAAGATCCGCAAACGCGCCTGGAAAACTCCACATTCGGGTGAGCAAAGCATACCTCTGCCCTCCAAAGATACTCTGCAAAAGAAAGGCCTTACCAGCCGCTATCTGCCTCGCCTGATGGATCTCTTCGCGAGCACTCCGGGACTCGATCCGCGCCTCTTTGTCATCATGGAGAGCCTTGGCAAGCTCGGACGACTGGTCCGAAGTCTTCTGCTCCAAGGTTTCGTATTTGCGGATGGCATCCTTCAGCTCCTGCTCGACTTCGGCACCCGAGCTTCGTGTTGGCAGCGGGCAGCTTGCTCGGCCTTCAGTTCTGCAGCCGCTTTGTCAGCGGCTGCCTTATTCGCCTCCGCCTCTTTCTTGGCCTGGGCGAGGGTGCCTTTGAGGGTCTCGACCTCGGCTGCGCCAGCTGTGATCATAATCAAAGCATTCCATGAGTTAAGCTCTAAATATACATATCACTTCTGACATAAAAATAAATTCCTTCTTAACATTGTACGCATACCTTGCGTTTCGTCGAACCACTTGTGGATGTAGTCGAGTTCCTCATCTGCCACCTGCAGCGTCCGATTGAGTTCAGAAACTTCTGTGGCCTGGGCGGTTGCTGCCAACATGGATGCCTGTTACAATAGCAGCATAGTATGTTACTCTACCGAAGATTATGTGGATCCTCTGTCCGGTTTCTTTTATACCGGACAGAGCCTCAGGGGCTACAGTCTGTACATAGGTTTATTCTTCTATATGAATTTTTTTTAGAACATTACGTCGCATATGTCAGTAGGCTGCAGAAGGCTTCGTTCAGTCCGCTTTTAGCAGACTGAACCTTCTTCATCACCACACCCATCAGGGTGCAGTGCTCCGCCACAACGGAAGCACTCTGCATTGCTTCCTCCAAAGCATTGGGCGCCTCCGGATTAGTGGAGGCCGCCGATGGAGCTGTTGCTCCTCCCCCCCCCCCTCTTTCGAAGGGGGTTGTTTACCTAATCCCGGAGCCATGCTGGCCTCAGGAACGGTGTTTGGCTGGAGCCCAGATTGTTGGGGCTCCCCACCGCCGGTTGTCATAGGGGTCGCCTCCCCTAGGTCTTCGGCGACCGAGGTATTGACCTCGTGCGCCCTCTTGACAGCTTCGCTCGCCCCCTCTCGGCCAGGAAAGGTCCTTCGGGATGACACTTCAGTGTCCTCCATGGCGATAGGCGAGGGGGCTCGCGGCGGCGTGTCACTCTCTGCCATTTCGGGCGGCAGAGAATTCCCCTCCGATAACGGAGTATGCGGGAGCACGCGGGGAGGACTGAAAGGCAAATAACAAAATAACTTACATCATGGAAGTAGGTAGACCGAAGATAAATAGTAAGTTTATGAATACTTATGATTCGGCCAGGGGCTTCAACCTGGGAGGTTTCTTGGGGACTAGTTCGGACTTGGAGTCTGAACTGTCCGGGAGGGTCAGCTTCCCTCTCTTGGGCGCCTCCCCCTCCGGGTCTTCGGACGCCGCCCTCTTCTTCTTCCTCCCCTTACGGGGGGAGTCGCTTTCCACCTCCTCCTCCTCTTCTTCCTCGTCTCCCTCGTGGGAGGAGAGGACTTCGGTCTCTCCGAACACTGTTTCGGAAGAACCCTTGTGGCGGGGGCCGCCCTTGGCCTCCTTGCACTTCTTCTTCTTGGTTTTCTTCTTCGGCGCCTGATAGGGCACCGGGACCAGCATCTCCGCCAGCTGGGGTGTGGTCGGGTCCTCATGAAGCGGTGCCGGATAGTTGATCTGCTTTGCTATTGCCGTCCAGACCTGTAAGGAAAGCAGACAATATAATTTCAATTATATCTGAAATATTGACTGGATAAGTCTTTGGAAAGATTATGCTTACAGCCGTGGCCGGGTTCTCGATGTCGAGTCCGACGTCCTCGGTCTTCTTCGACCACTTTTTCTGAGCCTTGAAGAGCTGCTTCCATATATCTTTGTGCGTGGTGCCGAAGAAGTGCTTCAAGGTCCGTGGCTCCTCCGGATTGAACGCCCACATGGTGGAGGCCCGGAGCTGGCAAGGAAGGATGCGGTGGAAGAGCATCACTTGAATCACATTAGTGAGACCGGTGTTCTCTCCCAACATGTCGGAGATGCGTTTTTGGAGCATCTTCACCTCTGGTTTGGACCCCCAATCAAGGCCCTTGGCGGTCCATGAGGTGAGTCTAATGGGGGGTCCGGATCTGAAGTCAGGCATGGCCGCCCTGTTGGCATCGCAGGGTTCGGTGATGTAGAACCACTCCTGTTGAAATACCTTGACTATCTATACGAATGCCCCTTTGGGCCGGACGGCGTTGGGGAGCTTGCTTACCATAGCCCCGCCACAGTCCATATGCTGTTCGTCGACCACGTTCGGCTTCAGATTGAAGACCTTGAGCCACAGGCCGAAGTGTGGGGGGATGCAGAGAAGAGCCTCACACACGACTATGTAGGCCGATATGTGGAGGAAGGAATTTGGGGCTAGATCATGGAAATCTAGCCCGTAGTAAAACATAAGACCCCGAACGAAGGGGTGGAGGGGAAATCCTAGCTCCCGAAGGAAGTGGGGGATGAACACAACCCTTTCACCAGGCCCTGGAGTAGGAATGACCTGATCTTTGTCTGGAATCCTATGTGCATTGTCCGCGGACAGATAGCCCACGCTCCGGAGATCCTTGACGTCCTTTTCGATGACGGAGGAGGCCTCCCACTTGCCCTTAGAGCCCGGCCCGGCCATTGCTGAGAAGGGTGGCGGCGGTGGAGGAGGTCGGAGTTGTGGGGACTGAAGCTTGGAGATTGGGAGACAAAAGCTAGAGGAAGGCGTGAAGAAAAAGGAGGGGTCTTTACCCTTTTATGGACGGTGAAAATGCCAAGCATCCCCTTCTTAAGCCATAAAACTCGCATGTTCCCAACGAGATCATGCGTAAGGTGCGGTTGGATTACCCAAATCATATAGATGAGAACCCGTAAAGGGCGGGCATGATCTCTGTTTTGACGAGACGTGCCAATGGAGGCTAGACCTCGAAATGCGAAATGGGAGGCGCGAAAACGGTTTGAAATGTTAAAGAGTCAAGTGTGACGCTTCGCCGAAAAAGTTGTCAGTAAAAACACTGTTCCTATTTTGACGTCTTGCCTTCGTGACTAAGGGTTGTATTGATTATGCAGAGCCGGACACAGTTCCTTTATGCAGGAAGCTAACACAAAGTATTCAGGAGAAGGAACCCGCCTTGCAATGCCAAAGATAATTCGCATGCCGAACACATCATCATCGAAGTCTGGTTCAGGGGCTACTGAGGGAGTCCTGGATTAGGGGGTCCTCGGGTGTCCGGTCTATTCGATATGGTCCGGACTGATGGGCCATGAAGATAAAGCAGAAGGCTATTCCCCGTGTCCGGGTAGGACTCCCATGTGCGTAGAACGGCAAGTTTGGTGTCCGGGTGTAATGTTTCCTTCCTCTCCAAGCCGACTCTGTACAACCCTAGGCCCCTCTGGTGTGTATATAAACCGGAGGGTTTAGTCCGTAGAGGCTATTAGAAGAATCATAGGCTAGACAGCTAGGGTTTAGCCATTACGATCTCGAGGTAGATCAACTCTTGTAACCCTTATACACATCTAATACAATCAAGCAGGACGTCGGGTTTTACCTCCTTTAAGAGGGCCCAAACCTGGGTAAACACTGTGTCCCTATTGTCCCTTGTTACCATCGATCCTTAGACACACAGCTCGGGACCCCCTACCCGAGATCTGCCGGTTTTGACACCGACAATGACCCTGATGTATGCCGTCTTTTCCGTGCATACGTTGCTGGTCCTCCCGTGCCTCCGGTGTATCTTTTGTCTTCCCATACACGCCCAAGAAGCCAAGCAGGGTCACGCAAAGATTCTTCGTCATGTGCATCACGTCGATTGCAGAGCGGACCTCTAGGTCTTTCCAATAGGGTAGGTCCCAAAATATAGATTTCTTCTTCCACATGGGTGCGCGTCCGTCAGCGTCATTCGGAATAGATTGTCCGCCAGGACCCTTTCCAAAGATTACCTTCAAATCCTTGACCATATCATGTACATCATCACCAGTACGATCGCGAGGCTTCGTCCGGTGATCTGCCTCACCTTTGAAATGCTTGCCTTTCTTTCTTACGGGATGCCTGCTCGGAAGAAATCGACGATGTCCCAGGTACACATTCTTCTTACAATTATCCAAATATATAATGTCGGTATCATCCAAATAGTGCGTGCATGCGCGGAATCCGTTGTTTGTCTGTCCTGAAAGGTTACTGAGAGTAGGCCAATCATTGATGGTCACAAACAGCAATGCATGTAGGTCAAATTCTTCCTGATCGAGCTCATCCCACGCACGTACACCTTTTACATTCCACATCTGTAAGAGTTCTTCAACTAATGGCCTTAGGTACACATCAATGTCGTTGCCGGGTTGCTTAGGGCCATGGATGAGCACTGGCATCATAATGAACTTCCGCTTCATGCACAACCAAGGAGGAAGGTTATACATACATAGAGTCATAGGCCAGGTGCTATGGTTGCTGCTCTGCTCCCCAAAAGGATTAATGCCATCTATGCTTACACCAAACCATACGTTCCTTGCGTCATCTACAAAGTCCCTCCACTTCCTGTCGATTTTTCTCCACTGCGACCCGTCAGCGGGCGCTCTCAACTTCCTGTCTTTCTTGCGGTCCTCTTTGTGCCATCGCAGCAACTTGGCATGCTCTTTGTTTTGGAACAAACGTTTCAACCGTGGTATTATAGGAGCACACCACATCACCTTGGCAGGAATCTTCTTGCTGGGCGCTCACCCTCGACATCACCAGGGTCATCGCGGCTGATCTTATAGCGCAATGCACCGCATACCGGGCATGCGTTCAAATCCTCGTACTCACCGCGGTAGAGGATGCAGTCATTAGGGCATGCATGTATCTTCTGCACCTCTAATCCTAGAGGGCAGACAGCATTCTTTGCTTCGTACGTACTCTTGGGCAATTCGTTCTCCTTTGGATGGCAGAAGGGAAGCGTAAAGAGGATGTACGCGCGAACTGGGCCTTTAAAGATTTTTTTTCTAGTAGCGCTGATGTGGCAACTTGTGGTCGGGCTCTCCTGTAAGCCGGTAACCGAACACTGATGTGGAAGGGCCGCTGAGATGGATAGGCTGCATGTCAAGAGTAATAACATAGTGAAGATGTACTATTTAGGTATTATATATTGGAGATGACCATGTGTCTGTCTATCCACTCTGCTTTCAGGTTGGCACGCTCAGCATTTCTGCATTCATGGAGTGTTTCCTCAGCTCCTTGATAGGCCCTGAACTGAATCCGGTAGGAAGAACCTGCAGTGTAGTACTATGCACACCCTATCTGCAGCCATTTTCCACCTGACCTGATAGTCAGGCACACGGCCCGTTCTGGAATTTTTTTTTTAAGCACAGTACAGATGCAAGCAAAAAAAATAAATCATGGATTTCGCGTATCACCTGGGGTTGGGATCGTGGGCTGGCTTTGACGTGGCGCTCCCACCGGTTGTTGCTGACAGCCTCCTGCAGACAAAGGCATCCTCTACAGGATTGCTGTTCGTGACCAAGGCCATTATTCCAGCTCCCGGGAGGCCAGCATTGAGCTCATCGGAGGGGACAATGAGACCGTGCCCAAGCCCAAGAGTGCCGCATCCAACCAAGCCCAAGAGCTCTGCTCTGTTCTACCAATGAAGATGACTAATCTGAAACTTTCTCTCTCTCTGAAAAAAGACTAACGTGAAACTGCACAATCGTAAGACATCCAAACAACCTCGGTGTCGGTGGCTGATCATGGTCTATTTGACACAAGGGGTGGGCATCAACGGCAACAGATGGATCAATGAATGATCTGCCTAACATGCGTCAATTTCGTTCTATATTTACTTTTGCCATATTTTGGCAGAATATCCAACAATCCTTTAAGAATTCAGATAGACTACCTCTTGAGCTGGACCGATTCCTCTAGAGGGTCATTGATTTTTTTTCTTTCGGTGCATGATTGCAATGTTAACTGCATGACTGCAAGTCTACAAAACTACAACCCAAAAACTCAGATGAAATATTCCTTTCACGTATAACTATCCGTTCCTTCAGTGCATGATTTTCCAGTGTAAGCATGCTACACTAATACCTACAGGTTTTCTGTGACATCATTTGTGTAGAGAGCTAGTTTTTTGTGTGTGCAGAATTGATAGGTGATCGTGTAGCAACATCGTCCCATACAAGAGAAAAATTGACAGGTGATGGTCAACTGTACTCTATACAATGTCCAATGAGCGAGTACTCAAGTGATATGGTATTTAATACTAGATTTGAGATGATATCGCATTTAATGGCACACACTTAAGAATATCTTCTAAATTTATATTCGCATAGATGGAAAGATAAAATCCATGAAATGGATACCATCTTATAGATAGAACCATATTTTACAAATTATGTATAGTGAGACGGCCAAATCTTTGTGTTCTCATTTTTAGCGAGATGGGAGTAAATGTTCTCTAGCCATTAGTCTATATATAAAGATACAATGCTTCTAGATGCCCAAACCGAGTCAGGAGTAAGAAGTTTGTGTCTTCCCTTATGGAAGGCAAAGCTATTCTTATTTGCCTTATGGTGCTTGTGCACCTATGAAATTCCATTCATATTGGTAAGAAATCGATCTCCCCGTCCCTATATATGTTTCCTTTCTCCTATCAACCAAAGTAGGATAATATTGTCACTTAAACATCATGAATATTTTCATATTTTTCCCACTTTGGACTTCCTTATATGGTGTGTGTTTTTCTTTATAGATAAAAAATGCAAGGATCTAACTGCTGCTTACGGCCGTGAGTGCAATGTATCAAAATGCCAGGTGGCCTGCAAAGATTTGTTTGGAGCGGAACTCACAAGCTCATGGTGTAGCAACGTCGTCCCATACTATTGGCATTGTATTTGCCGTGTCTGTTGGTAGAGTTGCACTGAACAATCATGTCGAACAATGGACAAATGATGTGATCCAATAATAAAATCTTCTTGTGACATGCATCTAAGAATACATAATGATTGCCAAATTTAGGTGTTCTATTCGATTTTGTCATTTGCGATATTTGATCTGGTAATTTTAGGTTTGCATGGCCTCGTGATTTATAAGTTAAAAAACAACCTTATATGACATGAATGAACTGACCTAACTATACCGGCAGTCCCGTTTCTGATGGGCCCAGAACACAAGGAAGTAGTATATATTTCTCTAGTCGGTAAGTATGTTTAGTGATAGAAACTTGTAGGATCAGATATCCACCAGAGGAATGTCCTAAAAAAAGATATGGACCAGAGGGGGCGAATGTGAATTGAATAATTTTAGCAATTTCTGCAAAATAGATAGAAGACCAAAGAAATAGATTGTTAAAATTAAAAGGATATTGGCGAATGGAAGAATAACTCAACAATAAACTATACAACTTAGTAGCATGCGAGGCAAACTAGTAAGATACAAGTGCATAAATGCCTACTAGCGGCGTTCAAAAGAAGTATTTAGTGGCACTAGGTGCCAATGCCGCTAGTGTGACGGCAGTGGTAAGCTGGTACTACCGGCGTCCACACCCAACGCCACTTGTATATCTCTCATCTGTGGCGTTTGGCAAGCAACGCCACTAACTAACAAATTATAAGTATTGCACCATGGACGGTAGATGCCAGTAATAGAAGTCATGTGCCATGTGGCTGATGCTCGCTTTGTCCTGTGGGTCCCAATGTCAGTAAACACATACTGTCAGATAACCCCAGCATGTTACACTAATCTAGTTAAAACATTAATTAAACTAAACCTTACTCAAACATTAATATTAAACTAGTTGGCATCCACATTTTACACAGATTTGAACAACACTATTGAAATCACAAAATTAAATCTAATTAAAACTAAAAGGTGCGTCCGATTGCTCGCCTGCACATCATCGTCCGAGATGGCGACAACGGCCTCATGGTTGTAGATGGACCCTAAGTGCTCCACATTGGATGGAGGAGCAGCCGGAGCAGGAGTTGGCTGGCTCAGCTCCTATAGCATCTCGTTGGGAGGAAGCGACTTGAATATCGCCCGAACCTAAGGAAGCGTGTGCGACATCCACAGCTCCTTTGCTTTTTGGCTTGTAGGAGGCAGTGGCGGAGGTAGCACTGCTAGGAAAACCCCTATAGGAAACCACTTAATAGTGGTGCGGGTTAGTAAGGCAGCGCTACTGCTACTTAGTAGTAGCGCGGGTGAAAACAGCACGCTACCGGTAGAGAATAGTAGCAGCGCGGGCACAGACAGACAGCGCTACTACTAAGTGCTCCCCACCGTGCCCCCAGCACAGCTCAGTAGCGTGGGCTGTTGAAGACCCACAAGTATAGGGGATCAATCGTAGTCCTTTCGATAAGTAAGAGTGTCGAACCCAACAACGAGCAAAAGGAATTTATAAGTGGTTTTCAGCAAGGTATTCTCTGCAAGTGATGTAAAATATTGGTGACAGATAGTTTGATAGCATGATAATTGGTAGCAACTAACAAGTAACGATAGTAACAAGGTGCAACAAGGTGGCCTAATCCTTTTTATAGCAAAGGAGAAGCCGGAACTGTTTCTTATAGTGAGCAAAGCGTTCTAGAGGACACATGCGAATGTTGTCTAGTTAACTTCATCAAGATTCAGACTCGCGTTCACAATTTTGATAAGTTATTATGTGGGTGGACTGGTGGTAGTGTGTTTTTCTTACTTGAACAACCCACTTATGATTACCCCGATCGCAAGCACATCCGCAATTATGTAAGAAGAATTAAGACAAATCTGCCATAGAATGAAACATATGGATCCAAATCGGCCGCTTATGGAATAACGCATAAACTAGGGTTTAAAATCATGTCACTCTCGCAACCCATCATCTACTTACTAATCCCACAATGCCTTCCCCTAGGCCCAAACATGGTAATGTGGCATGTAGTCGACGTTCAGACGCCATCACTAGGGGAGGGACAACATAACACATCATCATAACATTGAACGAAAACCAACTTGACATGGTTAATTACTAGTAAACATGCCCGTGCGTTGCAACGGGAGATAAAAAAATAGCACACACCCCCTAGACTGATAAGAATGGTTCAAGACCCTCATTGATCCACACCCTCTATTTCAACACGCCATCCCATCTGCGGTGATTGGACATGAGCATGGAGGCTAAACATAAAGTTTACTACATATATATAGTTCATAGATAGATAGACAACATCATAATGCAATAGTTGGAGTTAAATCTACAAATTTAGCGTAGAATTTGTATTTGCTGCTCTCCAATCGTCTATCAGTGCCCCTTGTCCAGACGTTCCTTGGATATGTTTTGCAAACAGGAAAAAGAGTGTTCCTTTGGTAAGCCGGCACAAACCTGCACATCACGTCAGGTGATCGCTCCATCAGCAGAAAGGCCATTTCCCATTTTTGACGTCGGATGGAAGCTCACTCAGCCCGTCGATGTGTCAGCTAAGGATGAGCTGCTCGTCAGTGGTTATTGTTGCGGCTCCATCTTTTTGGTGAATACAAATCTCCATCTACGCTCATTGTCTACCACCCATGCTTCTGCGATGATGTGCAAATTGAGCTGTATATATAAAGGAAAAATAATAGTTAGATAAACTTTTAGGTACCAGCAGAAGCAGATTGAATATCACTAATTCGTTATAGAGAAGAGCATAATATTTCCCAAGCTCAGCAGCGTCCCGCAAAAGAAAAGCACATAATAAGGAAGGTATCCAACCAAGGTGATAGCATTACATCTTGCCATGGCCAAGAAGGGCATTACCTATGAAGAACACTGACGTAAAAGACGCGTACAAAGAATGCAGACATCACAACCGGTACAATTTTCTAAATTTGGTCTTCACAACTATAAAAAACAAGAAGGATAAATGTAGACCGTCATTTCAAATCCAAGATAATATCACCTAGGTTAAGAAAACTCGAATCACAACATAGTTCACTGAAATGAATTCTCAAAATAGCTTGGAATTACTGTGCTTCGTGTTATTTAGTATGCTTGTTCATCTTCCCATGGAGTGTCCATTGATTCAGCTAGCTCGTGATTCTTTTTCGTCCATGATAGCAAATTTGTTGTACATGCTTCACACATGTAAAAACAATGCATGGTACTGCATTTTTGTGTGTGAATCATGTGCACAGCTCATGACAACATAACTGAAGATATACTAAATGCTTTCTAGTTAACTCATCAAATGACTAATCAATACGGCTAAGTCCTCACTACATATGTAGGTAAGAACAGAATATCTCGGTTTATTTTTGTGTACCAGTTCAGATCTCACAAAATTAGTTCAGTACGGAGAATATAGCAGAAGGGATAACAGGAAGAAGCTATTATCAACCATGCATCATATATATAGCCCATTAATGGGTAGTGCTACAATGCGCACAATTTCTGTTGAAGTAATAGAAGTGATGAAAGACCTCCAGTAGGTTCAACCCAGATTACTTACACATGCAATGCACTTGCCATCAATCTGGCTTACAAAATTGGTTCACAGGAGACGGAGATTTTGGGTTAGAACTTCCCTTGTTTTTAGATTGATTCTTGGGTGGATGCAGTAGTAGGGGTCTCTTGAATCTGGATACGTGAGTTCTTACTATAATTCTGAACAACAGGAAGCTTCAGTTCACAGGAAACCAAATTGGATCTTTTGTAGGCCAATCGATCGGCACAACCAAAACAGTTTTTAAATTAACAACATAACTGAAGGCCCCCCGCTAAAAAAAAGATAGCTGAAGGCCATGGCACTGTTGGAGCAAAGAGCTAATCTTACCAGATTAGGATGACAATGCTGACAACGTGCTGGAAGTTCAACACTTCATTTTTCTATGATCAATGCAGATGTCTTCTATGGGCTTCTGGCTACTTGTTGGCTGCAATAGTAGGTGGGTGAGCATACTTCCTTATTTAAATATTCGGGCCAGCACAAGGAAAGGCTGAACAAGCTAGTATACTGATATAATACTAACAACCTGTCAGTACCAGACTAATATTTGTTGGAGAAGATGCGTGAAAACCAAAGTTGTGAGTTTACTTATTTCCGCTTGCATCATCTTTGTGGAGGTCATGACTTTCCTTACAGTGTAACAGGGCTAAGCTCCACACCTTCAACCAATAACCAGAGAGAGGCAGTTAGGAAAGGTGGTTATAATAGCATACGGGGAACTCAACTCTTCTTTGTCTACACTAATGTACTGTTTTGACTACTTGGGCTCAGATGCATACACAAAATCAAGATGAAAGGTTAGGCAGATGCAAACGAGGTTACAAAAAATTTGGAAAATTCACTGCTACAACGGACCTGCTATTTTGAAACTTATGTTCACTGGGACTGTATATGCCAATGTCTTCAGATCATGTGCAGCAGCCTCTTCAAATTGCTAGGCTCATTGACATGATTTGTGAACCGCAGTGCCATGACAGTCTGCCTGATGGATGACCTCAGGGTGCAGTCGGGATGCTCGTGACGTGCTCTATGCCTCCATCTTCCACTGGTCAAAATCCCGTCCAACTGCTCATCGGCCGCCTTGAGAATGGCTGCTTTGTTGAGCGACTGCAGCAAGTGGAAGACCTCCCCGTCGCCGTCTTCTTGCTCGGTTGACACCAGCTGAGCGAGGTGGCACCATAATCCAGTCCATTGCAGGCTCGCCTCAGTTGCTCGAGGGAAGGGGACCTTGCAGCTGGAGGGAGGAGTCGGGGTCATGGCTCCCAAGTGCGGAGGGGCCGAGGACCGCGCCTCAAGGTCGGAGGGATGAGGGCGCGGGAGATGCCAGCGGCGGTGTAAGGGCGGGTCGAGGGGAATCAGCGGGGCTTGTTTGGGCGTGGGGAGCTGGAACGGACAGGCTAGGGTTTGTAATTCATTTTTTTACTGGATTAATCTTTCTCCTTTTATTTTATTGATTGATGAGAAGATCTTTCTCCTTTTCTTAATGTTGTGAAGGACACAGGGACAACATCAAATCCATTGGGCTTTCCCCTTTTGCTTGAACGGATCTAACATGTCGATCGATTGGATTTTTATTTTCTTTTGTGGGAATGCATCAATTGGTCGGTGCTTGACGAAAGAAATCTCAGCCGTCAAACTTTATGGTATAACATGAAATTAACGGATATAAAGGGATGACGGATAGAGAACTATGAAAGGCTCCATCTTTTAATATTAGGTAAAGATAAAGATAACAAGACTTCTCCCATGTCCTTAAGAACAAATGAAACTACTGACAAATCATATTCATGTTTCTGATCAGAGGAGAATTACATATGATTAACAATCTGAACATATGATCTTCCACCAAGTAAACCAACTAGCATCAACTAAAAGATGTAATCAACACTACTAGCAACCCACATGTACCAATTTGGGGTTTTGGAACAAATATTGAATACAAGAGATGAACTAGGGTTTGAGATGACATGGTTCTGGTGAAGATGTTGATGGAGACACTAGTAGAAAACATGGCTTTGGTTGAGGCTTGGATAAGGGCATTAATCCCGGTTCACTCACGAACCGGGACCAAAGGGGGCATCAGTCCCGGTTCGTGCGGCTAGGGCGCCGGCCGGGCCTCGGGGGCCATTGGTCCCGGTTCGTCTGACCCCTTTGGTCCCAGTTCCAGACACGAACCGGGACCAATGGGCCTCGCTCCTGGCCCACAACCTTTAGTTTCGATTGGTGGCTGGAACCGGGACCAAATATAGTCCTTTAGTCCCGGTTTTAGCCACCAACCGGGACTAAAGAGAGGCCTATATATACCCCCGCCCCTGCCCGCGAGCAGAGCCACTGCTCTGTTTTTTTGGCCGGCCGTGGGAGAGCTTTGTGGTGCTCTAGCTCACCTCCTATGCACATGAGGTATTCGATGAAATGCCCGAGCCACACTTAAACTTTCTTCTCTCGAAGCTCCTTGTCCAAGCTCCATTTTCCTCAAGATTTGTCTAGGTTTGGCGATCCGTCCTGTGCCATCCCCGTCCTCACCGCCGTCGATCGCCCGCTATTTTATCAGCTTTTTTGGAGACCAACAAGGATGTCTCACTATCCTGAATCTTATCTACATTACTTCCTTTACCATTGCTTAATAAGGCACTCTTCCCCAATATTCTGTCAGCAATCTAAAAGAAGAAACAAGCAGACACATAACAGGTTTAGCATGTACTAGTATATGAAACTCATTTCGGTGAACCAGTTCATTAGTAAGGTGGACAAGATTAAACTACAAAGTCTTCAATTGCCAAGTAGTACATTATAAAAGCATCAAACAAACATATATCTATGTCCTATGGTCACTGCATTGTCTTGCCAAATCAAAATAGAGACACGGTTCAAATCATATCAGTTCAAGACAAAGCAGCACTGAAAGAATACAAAGCGTCGGAAACTACACGGCACAACAAGATTTCAGATGGGTACCACAGTCTACATGTATAACAACACTATTGGCTCTATTGTGATGCTAGTAATCTGCATGATATGAGAAGTCAACTGTATACACAATTGAAATTGAAATCAACAGAGCTATTTATAAGAGCAAACCTGTTGAATAAACATGCGTAAACATACTTGTTGTGCCATTGGAGTTTCGATTGAATCCTTCAATTTAAAAATAAGTTTGTATGCGTAAATACATTGAAACAAGAGCAAAGAAGTATGCACGATAGCAATGGAATCTTAAATGAGAATAGTTGTTCTTCAGGTTTAAGCACTTGTTCTACATGAACAGAGTACAGTAAGACGCAAGCATATAGTACTTAAAAATAATAAATAAGCTCATAGACCTTACCACATTCTTGGTTCGGGACCAGTACAGAACAAGGCGTTCCCAGTCATCGTCCAGTAAATGTGTCTTGGGAGAACGTCAGGGAATTTGATGAGTTTCTTTGCCAGTGAAGTACATTTTCTTCAGGTAATTCCGATACTGCTACCAAGCATTCTTGAAGATAGCAGAGGTATTAGCACAGGTTACCTCATCCTGAGTTTCCAAATCGGTCCTTTTCTATAGAGAAAAATGGGAAAATTTGCTGTATTATAACCATCATGGACGTAGAATGTATGGGACAAAGCAAAGTAATTGCCATGAATAACATTACTTACACATAACTCCTGGACAAACACTTGCAACTGGCATTTTCCTTCATCTTCAGTATAATATTTTCATGATGGGAAGATAGGCACATAGGATTTAAGAACATCAAATGCGATAGAAGCTAAACTACGAATGGTTGGTTATGCTTCCTCCACATGAATAGGTGTACTAACTGGTGGAGTTGGGGTTCGCCGTGGTAGTACTGGCGCTTTAGGCACTGGAGCTGCCTTACTAATTAGATGGTGATGTGTCAACTCGAACTAGGTTACTATATGCTGGGGTTGGGGTTAGATTGGGTGAAGCTGGTTCTCTGTCCATCGCAGTAGGGGTACAATCTGCGAGAGTCTGGGTTATGTGTGGTAGGGCTGGTTCTCGTGCATGTAAAACCGGGGAGCTATCTCCACCAAGAGGTAACACTGTTTTATATGAAGACCGTGTTTTTACTCCGCTAGATACTACCATCACCCGCTCCAATTCAAATGGCTGATAAAAAGGAAGCATAATTGAATGTACAGACATTGTATGAGAGACAGATGCAATAGATAGTGTGGAAAAAAGAGGGCATGAAATAGTTGACATGTATATTGTTTAACTAAAAAGGATAGCATGACATAATTTCAAATATATGATGTCTATCTAAACTGGATAGTATAGCATGACATAATTCAAAGATATGATGACTAACTAAATAGGATGGCATGAGATAATTATATGATGTCTTTAGTAAACAGGTTCGCATGACATAATTCACATACACGTTATCTAATTAATCAGGATCGCATGATTTAATTCACATATGTGATTTATATGCTAAGCAGAGGGCATTCGCATATATGATGTCTGAACTAAGAACATGGTGTTGAATATTATGTATATGATGTCTAAACTATGCAATGCAAGACACCATATGCATGATATGAGCAGTATAACCATGCCAAGTTAGAGCATACACCTCGGTGGGGGAATAGGACTAGTCATCTGTCTCTGAATCCATCTCTGAGGAGCTATCGGGACCCAGCAAGAGATCTGCTTCGACAGGTAGCACTGTCTGCTCTGAAGACCTTATTTTCACTCCAGATTTTTCCATCACCCACTCAAATGGCTGATTCACAGGAAGAGTAGTTTAGTGTACAAACATTGTCGACAAATGGAAATGCAATGAAGAAAAGGATGGGCAAGATATCATTCAAATATATGATGCCTAGTTAAACAGGATGGCATTGCATATTTCATATATATTATGGCTGGCTAAAAGAGATGAGACTACCTAATTCCCATATATGATATAGAAACTAAACAGGTGGCATTATAGAACATGTCTACACTAAGCAGATGACATATATGATGTCGAAAGTAGGCACTGCAAGGCAACATATGCATGATATGACTAACATCATCATGCCAAGTTAGAGCAAACACCTTGGGGGTTAAATAGGAGTGGTCAGCTGCGTCTGAATCCGCCTCAGAACAGATATCTTCCTCTGGATTACAATCTGGAGAGGGGGGGGGGAGGGTTAGCCATTGAACCCACCATGGAGCGATGTATGCATGACATTGTATTGTCACGCAAAACTCTTCTCTTTTTCTCTACATGTTCAGCATGACTGTATACAATGTCTGACATGCATATAAAAAAAATATAATGAGATTATGTAAGGAGAGCATACAGAAATCTAGAGTGATGGTAACAACCAGTGGATGGATCCAAAAATAATGATAGCTTTAATTTAATAAAAAGACAGATGATGATTGCTTTACTATTTGTTTCCCACCCAAGATGAACAACATAGGCAAACCCTAGGTGAACCAGATAATAGACAGAGATACTATTCATTGCTGCCTCGATATGTGCCCCACAACTAATTTTAAAACTCAAGTTTGAACATTAATTTTGACCTGACTTGGATTCTAAGAGGTGAACAGGACGATAAAGTAGCAGGTAATATTAAGCAATGCATAACATAAGCAAAAACAAAAGAGTGTGACCTCTCTTGTGGACCCGTGTACTCCAGAGGTTCATCTGCTGAGTCGATGATGGTGATGCCATTGCGGTGGGTGCCGGCGGCAGGGAAAGAGATCTGAGGCGGCGAAAGACGGTCAGGAGTCGTGATGTCTGGTTTGGTGGATGCTTCTGTCGATGGAGGAGCTCAGGTGAGGTGGACGACATCGCGACAGGAGCAGGATAAACCACACAATGTTTTCTTCGACACCTACCTGTAACTGAAATAATTCTGTAAGGGCTCCTTTGGCTTGTAGGATTCTAAAAATGCAGGGATAGGAAAAACACCGGAATAGGATAGGAATGCACGTGGGAAACAGAGCATTTGTAAACACAGGATTTCTGTCAACTTGGGTGGTTGGTTTACAGGAATTGGAAGAGCAGAGGAATGCAAAGAAGCATGGCCAAATTAAAGTGAAACCATATGAAAGCGTGTACAGTTAGAATGTTATTCTGCCACTAATGCACTTGGTCTTGTTTTCATGCATAGGATTTTGAAAAGTAGGTCCAGGTGGATGGTTTGCTCCATTCCTTTCAACAAAATGCATGAATAATTGAATAGTAGAGTGCCATAGGAAAATTTCCTATTGCTTTGTTTTTCCTTAAGTTTTTCCTTTGAACCAAAATAGCCCTAATGGATCGATATGAATGTAGAGTAATAAGTGATGCGACAAGTGTACAACCTCTTTGCCGTAGCCGTGTCGACCTCAGCATCATTGGGTTGGTTGCTGAAGAAGTTGAGGCAGAGATGGCTGTCGGAGGTGTGGAGGAAGATCTGAGGAATCTGTAGACGGCGTCCAGGGCACTGCTCTGTTGTGATGGATGGTTCCGTCGTTGGAGCAGCTCCGGCGAGCCGTAAGACGTCGAGGCTGAAGCAATACAAGACATACATCATTAATCTCAAGTGGGATTCTAATAGCATCTACAATAGATGATGTAAAATACATTACCAAAAAGTGATAGATGTAAAATTTACATCACCAAAAAACACCTGACTACAACAGATGAGGTAAAAACTATTGACTCTGAACTTAACTGTCAAAACTGAAATTTACTATGGAATCTGAATGTTACTGTCGAAAATGAAAGCACTGGTAGCAGACAGGCACTTCACATGTAGTTTAGGCTGCTCGAGCACTAGTAGTAGAGAAACAGTGATCTAAATCAGCAGGCGATCGACGGGGAAAACAGTAGCAGATAGCAGCCGGAGCAGCAGTTCCTGGAGGAGCAGCAACTAGTGCCAGAGCAGCAACTCATGTAGCTGCAGCAGCCCGTGTAACAGCATCAGCAGCGCGAGTGAGAGCAAGAGCAGAGCAGCAGCACGAGCGAGGGGGAGAGCAGAGCAGCAGCACGAGCAAGGGGGAGAGCAGAGCAGCAGCGCGAGCGAGCGAGACCCGGAGCAGCAGCAATAGATCCGGCTGGTATGGACGCTGCCACCCAAGGGGCCTCGCACTGGGGGAGAGCCGCCATGGAGATATCGCCCGCGGCGCCGGCTTCGAGGTACCCGCGCCATGGGGGTGCGAGATGGAGCACCGTCGGCACCGGGAGGTCGAGTTAAGGAGAAGGTGCGATGCGATTAGTGTACAACCTCTTTGGTGGCGCCGAGTAGGCCTCGGCTTCGTCCGAGGAGTCGGTGAGGATGCTGCGCTTCTGATGGAGTAGGTTAAGGCGGCGCTGTGGGGATGGAGCAGCCGTGATAGACGAGGCGATCGTCGAAGCAGCTCCTTGGAGGTGGAGGACGAGGCGGCTGAACCGGTGGGACGACGAGATGGACGATGGATCCTCATCCGGGAAGGTGGATGAGGGACGTCGAGCCGTCAGGGAAGAGGCTCCGGCTAGGCAGCGGTGAGGTGGCGGACGGAGGAGGGTGGGGTTTCATGGCTGGAGCAGAGAGGTTATGGCTGCCTGGGATTTCGAGTGGCGAAAAGGAGGCGATGGGAGGGGGGAACCATGACTTAGGGACGCACTTGTCCAAAATGTAGGGTGTGTTACAAAAGTACCCCCACCGATTTGAACTATCGGCCCTTTCGGCTCAGGGTTAGAAGGGGGATTTCGCGTGTCGGGATTTGGCAGCTGGATGGAGTTTTCGCGTGAGTTGTAATTTCGGGATAGCAAGGCGCGGGTTGTGAAGCCGCGACTTTTGGGAGCACGATATCTGAATTTTCGGGATATAACAAGGCACGGGTTGAATTTTAGGGACAATCCTAACATTTTACTATACAAAGAGAGAGTCTTGTCCCGTTTTACTATACAAATGCTATTCAAAGCTATGAATCCATGTTATGTCTAATTAAATTTTTTCGCTGGCTGTATAATGCATGTAACCTACTCATACCAACATTTTAGTGCATTCCAAATGTCTATACTACCACTGCAATTCGAACTAAATTTGAATTCGTTTCTCTATTTGAATAAGAATCTACAATCATGATTGTTGCCAACTTAAACCATCATTCGTGTATTACCTTAACAACACACCACATGATTACTATAGAGATAGATATGAACTATGTGTACTATATGAACTCGAATTCAAATTTTTGAATACACTTGATGTTGATTCCAAATAATAGTACATTTGATGTACTAACTAGATATTCATAATCTAAACCATGTTCCATACGTACATCGTGTTTATCACACAAAGTATAGTGCCTCGCCCCCTACATTATGACAAGTATTTAGCCCTGAGCTGCAAAAGCCACACAGTATCCCAAATTATAATCAATATTCTATATAGTATATGTAGTACTAGCAAGATGCCCATGCGTTGCACGGAACATCAAGATGCATTTGTATGAGTAGTTTATCTTGTGGGAGAAAAGGATGAACGAGGGAAGGCCTTACTTGCAAATGTGGAGAGGGGTGTGGGTATCTTTTTTCAAAATTGCCATAGTTTTCTTCCTATCCGTCAGATATAAATCGGATGGCATATATTGCAAGATGGCAGGCACACCATCATCACCAACTCTGTTTTTTTATATATAATATATTATATGTAGTATAACATGTTCATAACCACACCATGCGTATCACCATTATATATATTCACACATGCGTCGTTTTAAAACACTATAATAAATTCTTCACATATCCGAATTCGCTTTTTATAATGAATTATGATCTCTATTCGTCTTTTACACCCACACAATCCTCTTATCTTTGTAGCTAGTGCTAACTTTCTCTCGTGCATGCACACGCCCGCCTCCCTTAGCATTCTCTAGCTCCATCACGCAAATTCGTCATTTCACTTAAGGTCGGTCACCCACGGTGTGTGTAGGCCCCCCAGCCCCTTCTTTACGGCACACACCGATCGATATGCCTCTCTAGCCAGGTGTGCCTACCACAAACACAAGCTTTCCCTCTTCTCTTCTCACCGTCCATGCCTCATTTCTGCCTCTCTTTTCATCGATCTCGTACTCGCACACTCCTTCCCCCTCGATATAGTATGCCTCTCGCACCACCTCCTAGCTGCATCCCTCTCTCTCTATCCTTCTATCCGGGCCTTATTTGCTTCTAACACATACATGCATGTATACCGATCGATCTCCCTACATATACCTAAGTCGACTTTAACTATTTTTCCCCACGCATCGATCGACATACCTCACAAGTTATGTCTCTCCTTTCTCCGACAAAGGACGATTGATCTTCCTATGTAGTTACGTCTGCTTACCACAGCCATATCATCCCCCCTCATCATTCGTGCATGCCTCCGGACCCGTCTCTCACACGCACGTACACAGACAGGTAGGCATCCCCTCTCTTATTGATATTGCAGGCGTGCCCTCCGTTTGTCCAGCAAGCCTCTCCCACCATTTGTGAGAAGCAACTCCACCACCAACCCCTCCGACACTCTAGCTCTGTCTCTCTCCCAACCTTATTCCTCTCCTACACATATGCATGGATGCCGATCGATCTCCCTCAATACATAAGGTAGGTCTCTCTCCTCCTCCACACATATACCAGCCATTGTACCTCTATAGTTAGGTCTCTCTCCCCCCACCCCCCACATACACCGATAGTCGAGCGCTATAGGTAGGTATCCATGCCACAGAGACAAACTGCACCTGTCCCCTCTCACGTTCCACTAGGCCAGCCACCCTATATCTTTGACGTGGGCACACACAAATTCGATGCCACTCTTTATCGATCACGCGCACACACACACATCATCCCTCTCTTCGATTCTATGGATACCTCACGCCGATGATACCTCCACTCTCTTCTCGTGGATCGCCCCCTCTCTATATATGATATATCTAGGCCTCTGTTTCACACACATTGCATAAGTTACATTTTTTGATTGAAATATCATCGACACATATTCCCTGTCTATCTCTCACCCCCCCCCCCAAAAAACACTCACGAACCCACACACTATATCTCTCTACGTTTGTATCTCTCTCACACAACCCCTCGTAGGTGGTGTACGTACACGAAGAGAATAGGTGCACGTACTCACGCTTCGTGACCAGCCACACCCGCGCGGGTACACGGTGGAGCTCATTTCTGTATGAAATGGCAGTCCACGTGCTAATTTGAGAGCGTGTAGCAGTTGTTTACCTATGGAGGTCGTGTACCACGCGTGCACGAAACAAAGTTCGACTTGATGCGTTGGCACTTTATTTTCAAATAAAGTTATATCGCTCAATGGCATGTACACAGAATATAAAACGATTTTTATGGAGAAAAAGGTAGTCCGCTCCACTATATACAATGGAGCCTGCCTGCCGGGGTTTGTCCCTCTTCACAGTATCTCACACAAGGCGGCGGTGGCCTCTTTCTCTCTCACCGTTGGTCACTGATCCGGCCGCATCCCGTTCGCCGGCGGAAAGGGAGGATGTGCATCGTTTCTCCGTTCGACGGCGCCGAGGCAGCACGTCCCGATCTGCGGTACCCGCCGTTCTCTCTGACTAAGCTCTGGCGTGGTAGGGCCTACGCCACTTGCTCGCTGCGCAGTATGGGCAGATCCAGCCCGCCACCGCTCTCCTAGTTACATCCCAACGACCCCCAGGTATCCCCTCCGGCCTTGCTCCACGCCCATCTTCCCGCGTCGCTACATGTGGAAAATCTTGCATGTGGATCTTCCATAGTTCTTTGCTCAAAACGTAGCTCGTCCAGCGTACTTTCCATATTGCAATCTCGTCCTCACACTGTTTTAGATAAACACAACCGTGTTGTTATCTTCCCTTAGGACAAGGAATATGCTTCTTTTTTGTCGTCGTATGTGTCATCAACTGTTATTGGCCAGTAATTGTTTCCTTTCTACCTTTTTTTTGCAAATAGGGCTATCCATTTCACCTCGTAGTTAGTGCGACCTTTTGGTGAACTGCACAAATCACTTTTTTCTTAAGAGTGTTTTGTGCAGTTGTACTTAAATGTCACACGGGCAACGTCTCTACATTTCAGTGCGACTGCACAAAGGGAGATTGGTTTTGCTCTATCCTCCTCATCCTACTCCGAGCCTAATCTTCTCCAACTATTTGCTTAATCTTCTCCAACTAGTTAGTCTTAAGAGAGACTGCAAAGGTGACTGGCTTCTATTTGTGTGTTTATTGTTTCATCAACAGTCCACTATTATTGTAATCACACTTAATATCTTTGGAACAGGGACGCTCAGCTCTATTTTAGTGGAACTGCTCAAAATGATCGGAATGTTGCATGCTCCTGACAGCTACTTTTTCCCCAACATGCCTTGTTGATTTAGACATAGCTGGGGGGAAGTTGCTGCAATGAAAGCATGGATCAATTTTAATTAAACACCTTCTCACAACTTTGTCTTCAGTTGTGATGTAAATATTAGCTCTGATCTGCTAATCATTGAAATGCATTAGCAAGGAAGTTAGTTTTTTATTTTTTCCGAAAGAGCATGGATGGCAAGACACACGAAACAAAAGCTGAAAGCTCAGAGTATTGTACAATTTCATGTCACTGGAAAATTATTTGTATAGTACGTCAATTATGTAAACAAATGCTGGAAGCTTGATAGCATTGCCAGAAGCCTCTTCAGCATCCGTGTCCATGTGCCATGCACAAAATTATACTCCCTCCGTTCCTAAATATTTATCATTTTAGAAATTTCAAATGGACATATTTTAGATTGTAGATTCACTCATTTTGCTTCGTATATAGTCACTCGTTGAAATCTCTAGAAAGACAAATATTTAAGAACGGAGGGAGTAGTGCACAACCGCATGGGAGACTCAGCCCGGTCGTTGCGCCGCACTAATAGTGATTAATGAGCAGTCAAATCATAAGCCCCACCTTCCCACTGTAAGTTGCTCGAAAGAGGCAACCATCAATACGCTCTTCTTTGAATCCGCTCATACTACTCCCTCCATCACTGTTTATAGAGCGCGCTTCAACAATCTCTGGGACCAAGGCGACTAGTGATCGGCCAGAAAATTAGCATTGGTAGTTATAGCACGGCGTCCATTACTAGAGGAAATAATGCGTACACACATGCATGCACTGCTTCCACCCCGGGTACACACATGCATGTACTTACTCCACTCCGCGTACACACCTACATCGAGAGAAAATTGTGGACTTGATTGCGGTTACCACGCCCTAATTAATTGAGCATTAAATCAAATGCGTCTAAAATCTCTCTGGTGGTGAAAATGCATGGAGAGAAATGCATGAGAATGAAGCGCGCCCTGTAAACTGTGACGGAGGGAGGAGTAGTATGAAGGTGCAAAACCAAGTACGCGTATGGCCAGTCCGTCAACGCACTTCCTCTTGGCGTATCACTGACATGTGGGACCGGAGTGTGAGCAAACCGATCTCAATTGACGGCAAAATGGCCAACCCGCCGTTCCTTGAGAGGGACGAGGAGCGAGAACACACAGACGGGCTCGCATGGAGGCCAAGATATATTCGAGCATGGTTGATCGATATCATCATTACATGTTCGATGTTTTTAATAGTACTATTGGGCTGCCGTTTTCCGCACTTCTCCCGAATAAATGTGTACTTTATCAGAGATTAAAATAAAATAAGAGTGCAGATGCTCCACCATGCGGTTCCTAGTACCTGTATACTAGTAGTAGTACTACTCGTACTACTAAACCTGGCGCTTGGCTCTTCGCCTCTTCGGGAAGTCGAACAATGATGGTACTACAGTGTATGCCTCTGGCAATCTGACACCGAATGAACTGCTGCACGTCCACCGCCTGGGCGAGGGTAGGTTGCATTAGTCAAAAGCTTCTCCTCGTCCTGTGAGCCACCATGCTTGAGGTAGACGGAGAGGGCGTAAGCGAGCTTCACCTTGTCCTGCAAGCTTCTCCTCGTTCTGCGAGTTGACGGGACACACCAAAAAGTAGTGCTAGTCCATACTCCCTCCTTTTCGGTTAATATGGCTTAATCTATTTTGCGGGTAAATGAGAGAGCTTTATTCATATATAAGCATTCTTACGACGATCAGTCAAGAGACTGGTCACTAGGAAGCGAGGTACCCCGCAAAAAAAGAAGAAGGAAGCGAGGTGTTTCACCAAGCCAGCTCTCAGTCACATTCAAAGTGCAGCAAGCACGGTTCGCACAAAGATGCGCCGCAAGGTTTGCTGACCTGTTTACATGCTGAATAACAAAAAAAAGAGAAAATATTACCGAGCACTCCTATTTCTAACAGGATAGGAGCCAGAATTAAGCGAGAATTATGGCGATTGTTCCATGCAATCAACTTCCATTATCACATGCGAGAACCCTCGAAGAGAACCAAATGTGTTGAAGATTGCTTTATCACAGATTAAAATAAAATAAGAGTGCAGACGCTCCACCATCTGGTTTCTAGTAGTACAAACCTCTATAGTAGTAGTACTAGTAGTAAACTTTGCGCTTGGCTGTTTGCCTCTTCGGGAAGTCGAACAATAATGGTACTAGTACAGTGTATGCTTCTGGCAATCTGACACCAAATTAACTGTTGCACATCCACCGCCTAAGCAAGGGAGAGCTTGCATTAGTCAAAAGTTTCTCCTTGTCCTACGAGCCACCGCGCACAAGCTTCTCCCGTCCTGCAAGCTTCTCGTTGGGCAAGTTGATGGGACATAGGAAAGTAATGCTAGTCCATACTGCCTCCTTTCCGGGTAATATGGCTTAATTTGGAACGAGATAAATACACTATCTGTCACTGTATATTTGTAAAAATATGGTCAGTGGACTTCATAATACGCTCATTTCGCTCAATATATACATTTTCCGGTGTTTGTACGGTCACTAGCTCACCCTGGCTGAGTATGTGTGTGCATGCACGTGTAGGTTGAGCACTTGAGCGTGACCGTGTGTGTTCCGTCGTGTGCTCGGACATGCATGCATTAGGGTGTCGCGCGCGTTTTTGCGTCCATGTGTACGTGTGACTATTGCATGCATGCACGAGGTTGTAGTCCCTTACATTCACATGTTCATAAGTCAATGCTTTGTCAAAACGTTGCATACAAGGTTTAATCATTCGTTTTTCACGCATGCATTCCCGATATTAATACGTTGGTAAAGACAATTTCTTGAGGAAAACGAGCCCATGAATTAAGTACAAAGGGGACCAATAAGCCAAAACGGAGGGAGTACTAGTAGTGAACCGGAAGGAGGGAGTAGGTACTAATAGTACTACGTTAGAATGTGCAGTTACAAAATTCCTCTATGCGCATCCTGTCTATGTGTCATGCAAGAAAATAGAGATAAGTACAAGTGAGACTCAGGAATGGTCATACACGTACGGGGAGTACGTGTAGGGGCCACGCAGGAGCAGTCAAATCACACAGTAAGTTAGTCGAAAGAAGCAACCATCATTTCACTCTGCAATGACACGTACGCAATATAAAATGGTTGATATGGAGAGAAAAAGAAAACCGCTCCACTATATATACACTAGCAGGAGCCTTAGCTACAAGCCTGCTTGCTTGGGTTGCTCTCTTCACAAGCATAGAACGACGGTGGCCACACCGCTGGTCACAGATCCGACCTGATACCGCCGCTAGGGGGAAGGGGACGCTGTTCTGCGTAGACGCGGGCGTGAACGGAGTGGGAGAAAACCCACTGTTGGTGCGTCCCGATCGGGGGTCCCCGCGGTATGGGCTGATGCCGCCTCCCAACCACCCTTCTAGCTACAGCCCGACGTGCTAGGTACAACTTCCTTTTGGAGCCGGCTTGCTCCACTGCCGCAGCTCCCCACGTAGCTCCATCTCCATGTGGATCTTTCTCTACTTCTACCGGCTTCTATTTGTGATGAGTTTATGTCTCATGAACTAGTGCCAGTACTATTATTCTAATCACACTTCTTCAATATCTTTGCCAAAAGGGATGCTCAGCTCAATTTTAGTGGAACTGCACAAAAGCATCGTATGATCCGAGGGTGCCAGCCGTCTTTCCTTCGACAGGTTCTACCTTGCCAGGAAATTAAATCCTGTTTAGGGTTCAGGGTTTACGTCGTGGGGACCCCATCAGTAGTTTTTTTTGTACACACTCTCACAACTTTTGTCTTTAGTTGTGAAGTAAATATTGGCTATGATCTGTGAATCATTGAGATGCATCAGCACGCGTGTTAGTTTTCCTTTGTATTTGATGGAATGTTGTAACGGGGCAACCTTGGAGTAGGAATGAAAATGGAAACGGAGAGAAACCAACGTTTTGTTTCGTTGGATCGCGCCATCGAGCAAAACCAACATTTAAATCACGTCTGTCGCGTTCGTGTCTCACCCTCCTCGACGGCTCCACCCCACACAGTCGCTCGGCATGCCACTCACCGGAAACTGAGTGTACGATAACTTTCCCGCCTGCTTGTCGATGGATCGCGACATGGAGTACTAGCACTACTGGAAGAGATTGACGAGGAGGGGGAGGATAGCTAGCTGTAGCTCGGACTCCCAAGAACTTTTTACATGCATGTTGTGGCCGGCTATTGCGACCTTTGAACATGGAGCAGTCGCGTGCACCGGGAACCGGCGCGGGCGACGCTCTCTTGGCGGCGCGCCGCTTCAATGCCTGTGCCAGTGAGAGGTTGCGTCCGCTCTGACCGGGCATGAATGCGGCACTGACTGTTTCGGGCGGGAAGAATGCGCGGGTGATGAAGAGGGTTCGGGTTGGTCAGAAGTGGGCGTGGCAGTGGTCTGGACGCCCGCAAACAAGAGATGCTATACGTAAATATTACTGTGTATATAATTAACAAGGTAAATAATGTGCCAGTTGGACAAATATGATTGGAGATGGAGATGGAGATGGAATTTTACGTAAACACGGATATGCATGTCTATGTCTATGTGTGTGTGCGCGACGAGTCTCGCGACTACTCGTACACACCATCGATGTCTCGATCTCCCTACACACACACAAACTTAGTACCGCCTCACTTTGTTCCTAGGATAGGAATATCATAGGAGTGGGAAACAATATGAAGTGAGATAAATGGAGTACGACGTACAAGAAGAAATGTACACGCACTCACTCTGCCTCCGAGATACCCGTGAGTACACGATGGAGCACATTTGCACACGTAGAGGCAGCTTACGTATGTAATAATTTGACCCTTTAATTTGTTCAGTTAATAATGGAGGGTCGGGGACCACACGTGAGCGATACAAACTGTGACCTGGAAGCGGGGGCGTGTTTTTGATCGAGTTTTCATTCTTGGTACGTTAAAAAAAAGGGAAAACTTTGTTTTTGCCACTCTAGCTTTTGCCAATTTTGCTTATGCCACTCTAGAATTTGACATCTCACTTTTGCCACTCTTGGCTTTTGACAATACATCACAAATGCCATTCCATGGCAAAAACGATAATTTTTCATTTCACTTTTGCCACTCTTAGCTTTTGACAATGTATCACAATTGCCACTCTGAAAATTTTGCTTTTGCCACGGAATGGCAAAAGTGATATATTGTCAAAAGCTAAGAGTGGCAAAAGTGAAATGTCAAATTCTAGAGTGGCATAAGCATAGTGGGCAAAAACTAGAGTGGCAAAAACAAAGTTTTCCCAAAAAAAATTTGTCCGCCAGTTTTCGTTTCTTTTTCCCGGGAACGCGCGTAATCTATTTAAAACCACTACTATGGAGATATTTTTTTTACTCGATTGTATATATAGCCTCTTGTTTGATAGGGTTTCTCGCATCTCGCTCTCGCACCCTCTCCATATCTAAACAAGATGACAGTGTCCACTCTATCTCTCTCCTCACCGGTGGTCACAGATCCGGCCGAATCCCATCCGCTGCGGGAGGTGAGGAGGTGCAGCGTTGACGTTGTCGCCGTCGGCGATGGAGGAAGCCGATGCGCACCGTCCTCTCTGAGCCGGCGCTGGCGCAGACGAAGGTCCTCTGTGCCCTTGTTCGCTGCCGTCGTGTGGGCAGATCCCGCCCGCCCGCCTAAGCGACATCTCGCCCACCTGAGGTATAACTTCTTTTGGATTTCATGCTTCATTGTACTGGTCCAGCTCCCCAGGTCGCTGCATGCGGGTTTTCTTCTATGCCACTACTCCCCAGTTCCCCATGTACAGTAGCTAGGGTTCGTCGGCTGGTCCAACATCACCTATTTTTTACTATTATAGAGGAAGGCCACTCGAAAAGTTGTCCTGGTTTATGCCTCGGTGGAGGTATACATGTTGTTTCGACAAAAAGTACATGGTGGTTGTGCGGTCATTGTCCATATGCTCCTATTGCTGCTGCTAATCTAATACTATCACTGGTTAAATGAAGCAATGCCCATGGTAAAGTGACGTCCCTTTTAAGTAATGCTGATGTCAATCCAGAGGCGTCGATAAATGCTTCTGTCCTGCTTTTTTTCTCGGGTATCCTGGTTTAGTTCCCATCAAGATAATCATGATGCTTCTGTTTGTTGGTGTACTTTTCATTAATTCTTATTGATAATTGAGATGTCGCTGTTAATCTTGTACCACTGCCAAAACAAAGTAACAACACTATATCCCTTTTTTATATTTTTGCAAACAGCGATGCGTATCTCCATACCCGGGCATGTCTTCCTCAATTTTAGTGAAACTGCACAAAATTGGATGTCCATTGTTCTTCCGCCTCACTATCCTCTGCCACGTGGTTCTTCCTTCCTCGAGCTTGATTACCAAGAAGAAACAGACCACAGTGAGAATTTGTCGAACTTCATTGGTGCCTCACCTAAACTTGATGCCAAATGGATGATGCATCACCACGATGACCTATCGATGCTCATGGTTGCGTCTCATGGTTGCATCGGTTGGTGAAGCTGATCGATTTTCCACGAAAAACAAGCTGCCTTCCATCAGTGCTATTTGCTTGTTACCCACAAAGATGATATTCTTCATCAGTTCACCTTGGTTGCGTTGGAGACGCAGTCGTCTTTCACGTTGGTGCAATTTTATCACACATTTGGCTATGAACCAAATGTTTCCTCGAAGAAGGATCGGCGTTGGTACTAAGAGCATAAGTTTTGTATTGATTTCTAAGCCTTCTCACAACTTTGTCTTCAGCTCCCCTGTAATTTTATTTGTCCATCTATTAACTAAATATGTGGTCACACTTTGATTAAATAAATAGTGTGGACTAAAAACCCGGATGGACGTAGTAGACCTCCGTTTTTATTTACTCTGCATATTAGATTGAACTGAAGTCAAACTTTGTAAAGTTTGACCAAGTTTAGGCCGAACACAACAAACCATAATTATTGAGAGAGGGCAAACTGTACATACTCTCAGGCCTTTCCGATAATTGAAATTAAAATTCTTTATTTGTACACACTCTGACACCTTTCCGATAATTTGGCGCGTGTGAGGTTGTTCACCTAACGGAGGGACAGGAAGCGCGACCAGGACGCGTGGATCGTTAGTTGATCGTAAGTAGTTTTCTTCACTGGTACGTTAAATAAAGAGTTTCGTTTCGTACTTACACAATTTAAAACGATTGTTATGGACAGAAAAAGAAAACCACTCCACTATATACTGGTAGTATACACGAGTACTATATAAGTACTATATAAGCTGGAGCCTCAGCGCTTGTTCGCTAAGGTTTGCACTCTCCACACTCTCGCCGCACTACATATATATACACACGCTGGAGGCTCAGCGTTCCTTTGCTAGGGTTTGCTATATTCACAGTCTCTCACCATCTTCACCAGATCTAAACAAGACTGCGTTGGCCTCTGTCTCTCTCTCCCCCCTCACAGCTGGTGAAGGAGCCGTCCGGATCCCGTCGCACCGGGAAGGGGAGGAGGTGCAGCGTTCACTCTGCCGCCTTAGGCGAGGGAGGCAATCCACGGCCGGCTACGCTGTTCTCTTTCACCCAGTGCACGTGAGGGAGGGCCACCGACCCATTCTTTCTCGCTGCCGTACGTAGTGTGGGCAGATCCGGCCTCCCGCCGCACGCCTAGCCACATACCGACGACCCTAAGGTATAACATTCTTTGAAACTGTCATTGCTCTAGCTGCATGCAGATCTTTTTCGATTCTGTAGTCGAATCTAGGTCTTGGTTCAAAGAGGAAAGAAGGGTGGGGTGGGGTGGAGCATGAATCTTGGATGTGGTTCAATGAGGAAATGAGGGAGGGAAAGTAGTATAGACTGGCTATCCAGCAGCTTTGTTGGTTGAAAAGGGAAAAAAGGGGGTAACCCAGTACACACATCTGTAAGGAACCGATCTCTTTGTTGAAAAAGGAAAGAAACTGGGGGGTCGGGTAGTTTGTGCAGGACTAGATTTGCTGCCCTCACATAGGAAAAAGGTTCAAAGAAAACAAATATGGGACCAATGCAGATATGCTGCTTGGCAACATACTCTACATCACCCATTCATACGTGTGGACGCACATGGTGCTGGCATGTCCCATGTCCCATGTCCCATACAACTATTTTGCTGTTGTTAATCTAAGAATGCCGCTAGAAAATTGAAGCAATGCCACTGTTAAAAGTAAATTACATTTTTAACGAATGTTGTTTTAAGAGAATGTCTCTGTTAATATGAATCAATGCAACCGTTTTAGAAATGCTACTGTCCTACTTTGTTTTCCATCAAGATAATTTAGATGCTTCTTTTTGTCGCCGTATGTTTCATCCTCCTTTATTGGCCAGTAATTGTTTCATTTTTTGCCTCTGTTAAAACAGGGATATCTATTCAACTTTTTGCTATAGCGAACTTAAATGTCACACCGGCAACTTTGCTTGATTTCAGTGGAACTGCACAAAACGAGATTGGATTTCCTATTCGTGTTGGTAGATTCGTATTTTATCTTGTCCGCCTCATGAAAGGTCAGTACAGGCCTTCATCCACATGATTGTGCAGTGTGCTTTGAGATGTTATACTACTTGTATTGTTACTGTTTTAAATAAATGTTTAATTGAAGCTATTGTATTGCTGTCTTTTCCCATTAAGTAGTGAACAAAAATGGGACCAACCCAGACATGATGCTTGTTGCTTTGTTACAACAAACTCAGCATCATCCCCTTTATAAGTAGATGGAAGCACATGGTGTTGTTGCATCCACTCTCCCCTGGGACTGTTTATGCTTTTTGTTAATCTAATGCCGCTGGTAAAATTAAGGAATGCCACTCTCGGAATTAAGTACTAAATCTTAGTTCAAAACTGCAACACTTGTTAGGGATCGGCGGGAGTACCATTTCTGTTAAGGATCAGCCGGAGTACAGTGTTTTACAAATGGTACTATCCTGCTTTGTAGTTCTTTCTACATGTTTAACCAAGGTATTGTTAAGATAATGTCTCTGTTAATATGAATCAGTCGCATTGTTTTAGTAATGGTACTTTTCTGCTTTGTCGTTCTTTATAAATGTTGAAACAAGGCATTGTTAAGATAATGTCTCAGTTAATATGAATGAATCACACTGATTGAGAATTGCTACTCTCCTGCTTTGTTTCCCATTAAGATAAGGTAGATCAGTAGATGTTTTTCTTCTAGGAGTATAAGTCATCTACCATTATTTCTCAGTAATTGTTTCCCTTATACCTATTGTTGCATACAGGGATATCAAAACTTCTGCTCGGTTTTATTTCGACTTTGATTTTAGTTGAACTGCACAAAAGGAGCCAATGTGTTTAAGGCAAACTGTTGCATTAGTAGGTCCAGTTGGTCTTTCCACTTTGCAAAAAGAAGAAGTCACTGTTTGCGCTACATTACAAAAGGAATGATCGAGAAGCTTTAGAGTATTGTAGACGCTGGTGACATGACTAGTCTGAAGACCAAGGAAAACTCAAGTCAACAGCACGTGGGGTGCAAAATTCACTCCACAAGGAAAGGTATGACCAAGTCAGTCGCCGGCGCAGCTGTAACAAACGAGGTCAGTATCGGCCTTCATCCACATGATCGTGCTTTGTTATGTTGTGCTGATTATATTGTTGTATTGTTTTGAATAAATGTTTAATTCAAGCTATTGTATTGCTATCTTTTCCTGTTAAGATAATGAAGATGATTATAGTTGTAAGTGTATGTTTAATCAACTAGTACCACTATTATATTCATCACTCTTTTTTTGTATTTATGCACACAGGGATGCTCAGCTTGATTTTAGTGGAACTGCACAAAATGTTCAGATGGTTCGTGTCCTCCATAATACTTCATCATGCATAATACATCGAATGGTTCTCTAATCATTCGTCGTCACCTTGAGCCACCGGACCATCTACTTGAATGGAGCTGCCAACGTGTTTAATGCTTTGCAACATATAAATACGAAATCCACCATGCTACTCAAGACATTGTTCGATTTCAGTGAACTGCACAAAAAGATACGCTGTTTAATCCGGCTCCATGTGTCATTTCAATGTGCAAACTAATGACAAACCATGCTCGTCTGAATGGAGCTACAAACGTCTTTAAGGCAGAAGAATTCCCACAAGTTCAAGGGAAAGAACTATGTCGAGCAGAATACTACCTTTAAGAAGGGTAAGAAGAAAGACAAAAAGAGAGATGGTTGCTTTACTTGTCGTTCAGAGGAACACTGGGCAAACAAGTGCCCAAACAAGTACAAGAAGCCAGGACAGGACTCCAAGTCTTTCAATGTCACTCTAAGCAACAATGATGGGGCATCTGGGTAGGGTAATCTATTAACCGTACTTTCAGTTTGTCAGTCCACCGATTGGTGGGTTGACACTGGGGCCAATATTCATGTGTGTGCTGATGTGTCTTTGTTTTCTTGCAGCATATAAATACAAAATCCACAGGGATGCTCAGCTTGATTTTAGTGGAACTGCACAAAATGTTCAGAAGGTTCGTGTCCTCCATAATACTTCATCATGCACAATACATCGAATGGTTCTCTAATCATTCATCGTCACCTTGAGCCACCGGACTATCTGATGACAAACTGATGACAAACCCTGCCCGTTCCACAATCGTAGGCATTACATATTTTGAATGGGAAAAACTTGTCAAAGTTTAATCGTTGATGTTAGCAAGAAGACATTAGTTTAATATATTGGAATTGAAAAACCTTGTCAAATTTTGCTCATTGATGTTAGCCAGAAGACATGCATTTGATATTTTTGAGTGGGACGCCCTTTGCTGTGAGCAGCGTCGATCATTTTTTCCTATTCCTGTCTTCAGTTCAGAAGTAAATATTTACTCTGCTGAGATGCATAGTTACATGAATGTTGACTTATGTAAGGTATTTTAAGAGTTTGTTCTGAATGTTGTCTATGTAATTCTAGGCCTTATGAGTTTGATTGCAAAGTTGAGCTTGGAATGCTGTGGCATGCGGCATCACGAGCTGTTCACCATGCCTCCTGAGAATAATGCTTCATATTGTTTTGCATGTTGATCTAATGCCTGTGATTTGCATGTTAAGAAGATCATCCTCTTCTGTTGTTTCTGTGCTTAAGAAGTTCATGGTCTTATATTTCATTCATAGCCTATACGACAACTCGGGTAGGTTAGAGGTGAAACCATATGATCTTCCGAACAACTTATCATCTTAGGCCGTGATTGGATCGTTGTTTTCCAACCAAAACAGCTTGTAAAACTGGCGCTTGTAAATAAAAGGAGATGGTCTTGCGCGAAGCGCTTGGTTGGTCGATTTCGACTAGTAAAATATACACTGGTCTGTCAAATTACACGCGTAACTCGCCGGTTTTCGTTACAGACCTCGGGCCCTCGGTTTCATTATGCCTGTATTTTACGCGTTGTTTCCGGTGACGAGTAAATTACACTTGTATCTTAATACAGGTGTGAAACAATCCAGAGCTCCCAAGCGCGGCCTTACAGTTTCATGCCGTCTCAGTCTCTCGAAGGTGCTCATAGGTGTCCGATGATCCTGCCTTCCTAAATGAGCAGCGGGCGCTGTATCAGACCATCCATAGGACCCGCGAGGCCCTCTCCGTCGTCTTTTGAGTTGTTGCGTTCGCCGTGGCGCCGAGCATTGTCAACATGGTCAACGAACATGAGGAATCAGGAGATGTCTTTACTTGGAGAGGATGATAGTAGGGACCCACTAGGGCCATAGCCGTACGTACGCAAGTTCCTCCTTATTATATACAACTATATATTTTTTTGCTTCCTCCTGGTTTCCTGACATCACGGTCCCACACCATCATCAACCTATATAGTCAATAAACGAGAGAATTGCACAAGGAGCGGCCGACTGTTGGGACCCAGCAGCTCGAGCAGTATTTTTTTAGGTGTAAGCGGAGTTTTTCTTGAGCGATGTTTTTGTTGTTGCTCAGAGGTGCAGGGTATCAATTGGGCGGGTTGTATGGCCCGTCTAGCCTAGGCTATTATTTTACGTCGAACAAATATCCAGCCCAGATATTATTTTTTCAAGGTGAAAATAGCTAGCCCAGCTATACTTTTTTTGCGGAATACCCAACCCAGGTCAACTTTGTATTCTCCGCCCCGCTGGGCTGTAAATCTTTTCTATGAGGGATGCATTAGGCCTAACAAGAAAATGGGCTTTAAGAAATAATAAATGGGATGTAATTATAAAAACTGGACTGTAAATATAGAAAAACGCACCAAACAGGTAATTAGTTTCAAAAATATTATTTTTTGAATTTGAAAATTTCAATTTCATTACTCATTGCGCGCGCAATATTGCTTTAGATTTTTACCTAATACAAATTCATTTTGAAATTATATTTAATCTGACTGGAAAATTCAGGATAAAAAGATTTCGGATCCCATCAAAATGTGGTATTTTTGGTTGAATTCTGTTTTGAGAGGTTGGTTGAAATTATTAATCATTGTCCTGGCTATAAAATGGGCTGTAATTTTAACAGACTGTAAATGGGTTGTAGTAAATTCCATTAGAATTCAAAAACGGGTTGTACATTATTACAAATCGCAAATGGGCTATATGTTCTCTGTCACAGATGTGATGCTCACTTGTGGACCCACTATTTTTTTGAGAATTATAGTCAGTGACGCATACGAAAGGCTTGTGGGCCTACTAAGGCGTACGAAAGGCTTTGTAAACTTATAGTCAAGACACGATTCTAGCAGCAGTGGCCGTTGGATGTCCATCCAACGGCTGTAGTGCTTCTTCCATCTTGGATATTCTTGCTTCATCCACCCAAACCACCGCCGGCGGTACCGCCTGCTACCGCCTCCCGTGACCGGCTGTGCTGCCGCGCAGGCTTCACCGGCCCACGCTACTCCCAAACGCCGTCCAGGCCATTCCTCTACTCACCAACACCTCCTGTTCTTTTCCAGTGACGGCAGCCTCACACCGCAGCCGAACCAATTAACCCTCGTACTCCCCTCGGCGTGGGCATCCACTGCTGTGTCTTCGCCAGCTCTGGGTCGTTCCCTTCGTAATACTCGCCATCGTTCATTGCGTTGGTTCTCTCGGCGCGACATGGTCAACTTTGTCAACAAACGACAGCCATCGAATGAGGCATGTACGTGGATTGGCTGACAGTAGGGACCCAAATGGCCCATGGCCGCACGCAGCAAGTGCCCCCGTATTATGCGAAAACAAATAATTTCTCCCCCTGACAGGTTTGACCCACCAGCTACATCTTCGCACGCAAGGAAGTGCTTCCTTTATTACGCAGAAATAAAAAGTTTCCTCTCCCTGACAGCTGGGACCCACCAGCTTTATTATGATCCTTTTCATGAAAATATAGATTGTACCGAAGATGCTAAATTGTTTTCATTTTATTCTAACTCGAAAAAGAAGAAATAAAAAAAATAGAAAACATCTTCGCACGCAAGGAAGTGCCACCTTATTACGCAAAAAAAAATTGATTCCCCTGCTAGCTGGGACCCACCAGATTTGGAGGCTGACTTGTGGGCCTACTAAGTTGACGCGGACGCAGGGCTTTGTCAACTTAGTCAATATAAACGATTCTAGCTGCGGTGACCGTACGATGTCCATCCAACGGTAGTCGTGCTTCTTCAACCTCTGGTCTTCTTGCTCCTGCCGCTCAAACCAGTGCCGGCCGTGCCGCCTGCTCCTGCCTCCCGTGACCGGCTGTGCTGCCACGCAGGCCTCACCACCCCACCCTACTCCCACCGCTGGCCAGGCCGTCCCTCTACTCACCCACGCCCCCTGTTATTTTCCGGAGACGGCAGCCTCAAACCGCAGCCAAAGCAGTCAACCCTCGTACTCCCCTCCGCGTGGGCATCCACTGCTGTGTATTCCCCAGCTTCGGGTCGTTCCCTTCCTAGGTCGCGCCGTCATCCACCACCTTGGTGCTCTCGGGCGGTACGGCGTCGTCAACGCGGTCAACGAACGACAGCCATCAGAAGAGGACTATAAGTGGAGAGGCTGACAGCTGGGTCCATGGCCGCACACAAGGAAGTGCCTCCTTATTACACGCAAAATAATGATTCCTCCACCTGACACCTCGGACCTACCGGTAAGGCCTCTGTATTTCGCGAAAAAACGTTCCCCCTGACAGCTGGGATCCACCGGCTTTATCTTCGCACGGAAGGAACTGCCTTCTTACCCTCTTACAGCTGGGACCCACCAGGTTGAAGCGAAGGTAGCGTTATTTGTCCGGCCGCGAACGTGTACGTACATAGCGGTCGATCGGTCTCTCTGCAGCGACGTACCGTGGCCGAGTAAGGAGCGGCACGTGTTGAAGTAGAGGCGCTGACGTTGCATGTCATGCAGTCCAGTCTATATCGTGTATACGTACATACGGCCACGCTGCAAGATAGTAAATACGGCTACATACGTACATACGGAAGGGGTCTCTAACACGTACAGCGACTAATCATGTTCATCGGCAGCCAACCGGCTAGGTCGGATCGGAGAAACTGCATCGTGTTCATGGGGAGGCAACAAAATGCATCATGTTCATCGGGAGGCAACGGAATACCTCGTGTTCATTGGGAACCAACCGGCTTGGACGGAACAGCCGAAACGAGGTCTGGCGTACCGCAGAACGGATGAAACGGGCCATCTGTTCGACCGCATACGGTCGAAACGGGGTCCTGTTCATCGGGAAGGGTCTGGCATACCGCAAAACAGAGGAAACGGACATGTGTACGACCACGTACGGTCGAAACGGGGTCCTGTTGATCAGGAGGGTGCGGCGTACCACAAAACGGAGGAAACGGACTTGTGTTGGAGGGCCTACGGTCGAAACGGGGTCCTGTTCATCGGAAGGGGTGTGGCGTACTGATACGTCTCCAACGTATCTATAATTTTTTATTATTCCATGCTATTATATTATCTGTTTTGGATGTTTTATATGCATTAATATGCTATTTTATATTATTTTTGGGACTAACCTATTAACGTAGAGCTCAGTGCCAGTTTCTGTTTTTTTCCTTGTTTTAGAGTTTCGCAGAAAAGGAATACCAAATGGAGTCCAAACGGAATAAAACTTTCGTGATGATTTTTCTTGGACCAGAAGACATCAAGAGAACTTGGAGTACAAGTCAGAGAAGCCACGAGGTGGCCACAAGGACGAAGGGCGCGCCCAGGGGGGTAGGGCGCGCCCCCCACCCTTGTGGGCCCCTCGTGACTCCATCGACCTAGTTTCTTTGCCTATATATTCTCATATATCCCAAAACCAACAGAGAGAGCCACGAAAAAACTTTTCCCCGGCCACAACCTTCTGTACCCGTGAGATCCCATCTAGGGGCCTTTTCCGGCTTCCTGCCGGAGGGGGATTCGATCACGGAGGGCTTCTACATCAACACCATTGCCCTTCCGATGAAGCGTGAGTAGTTTACCACAGACCTACGGGTCCATAGCTAGTAGCTAGATGGCTTCTTCTCTCTCTTTGATTCTCAATACCATGTTCTCCTCGATGTTCTTGGAGATCTATTCGATGTAATACCTTTTTGCGGTGTGTTTGCCAGATCCGATGAATTATGGATTTATGATCAGCTTATCTATGAATATTATTTGAATCTTCTCTGAATTCTTATATGCATGATTTGATATCTTTGCAAGTCTCTTCGAACTATCAATTTGGTTTGGCCAACTAGATTGGTTTTTCTTGCAATGCGAGAAGTGCTTAGCTTTGGGTTAAATCTTGCGGTGTCATTTCCCAGTGACAGTAGGGGCAGCAAGGCACATATTGTATTGTTGCCATCGAGGATAAAAAGATGGGGTTTTCATCATATTGCTTGAGTTAATTCCTCTACATCATGTCATCTTGCTTAATGCGTTACTCCGTTCTTTATGAACTTAATACTCTAGAGGCATGCTGGATAGCGGTCGATGTGTGGAGTAATAGTAGTAGATGCAGAATCATTTCGGTCTACTTGACACGGACGTGATGCCTATATTCATGATCATTGCCTTAGATATCGTCATAACTTTGCGCTTTTCTATCAATTGCTCGGCAGTAATTTGTTCACCCACCGTAATATTTTCTATCTTTAGAGAAGCCTCTAGTGAAACCTATGGCCCCCGGGTCTATTTTCCATCATATAAGTTTCCGATTTACTTCCTTTGCAATCTTTTACTTTCCGATCTATAAACCAAAAATACCAAAAATATTTACTTTACCGTTTATCTATATCTATTAGATCTCACCTTTACAAGTAACCGTGAAGGGATTGACAACCCCTTTATCACGTTGGGTGCAAGTTGTTTGACTGTTTGTGCAGGTATTCAGTGACTTGTGCGTTTTCTCCTACTGGATTGATACCTTGGTTCTCAAACTAAGGGAAATACTTACTCTACTTTGCTGCATCACCCTTTCCTCTTTAAGGGAAAAACTAACGCAAGCTCAAGAAGTAGCAGGAAGAACTTCTGGCGCCGTTGCCGGGGAGATTTACGCCAAGTCAAAAGTCAAGATTTGACTCCCGTCGACTGGCCAATTTCTGGGGCCGTTGCCGGGGAGATCTATGCCAAGTCAAGACATACCAAGTACCCATCATAAACTCTCATCTCTTGCATTACATTATTCGCCATTCGCCTCTCGTTTTCCTCTCCCCCACTTCTAAAACGATTTTCAAAAAGATTTGCCTTTTTCTTCACCTCTCTTCCGTTCGTCTTCTTCGCTTGCTTTTTGTGTGCTCGTGTGTTGGATTGTTTGCTTTGTCACGATGGCTCAAGAGAATACCAAATTGTGTGACTTTTCCAACACCAATAATAATAATTTTATTAGTACTCCTATTGCTCCCGCTACTAATGCAGAATCTTTTGAAATTAATGCTTCTTTGCTGAATCTTGTTATGAAAGATCAATTTTCCGGCCTTCCTAGTGAAGATGCCGCATCCCATCTAAACAATTTCGTTGATTTGTGTGATATGCAATAGAAAAAAGATGTGGATAACGATATCGTTAAATTGAAGCTATTTCCGATCTCGCTTCGAGATCGTGCTAAAACTTGGTTTTCATCTTTGCCTAAAAATAGTATTGATTCATGGAATAAGTGTAAAGATGCTTTCATTTCCAAGTATTTTCCTCCCGCTAAGATCATCTCCCTTAGGAATGATATTATGAATTTTAAGCAACTTGATCATGAACATGTTGCACAATCTTGGGAGAGGGTGAAATTGATGATACGAAATTGCCGTACGCATGGTTAGAATTTGTGGATGATTATACAAAAAATTTATGCCGGATTGAATTTTGCTTCTAGAAATCTTTTAGATTCGGCTGCGGGAGGTACTTTTATGGAAATTACTTTAGGAGAAGCTACTAAAGTCCTAGATAATATTATGGTTAATTATTCTCAATGGCATACCGAAAGATCTTCCACTAGTAAAAAAGTGAATGCTATTGAAGAGATTAATGTTTTCAGTGGAAAGATGGATGAGCTTATGAAATTTTTTGCTAGCAAGAGTGCTCCTATTGATCCTAATGATATGCCTTTGTCTACTTTGATTGAGAATAATAATTAATCTACGGATGTGAATTTTGTTGGTCGGAATAATTTTGGTAATAACGCATATAGAGGTAATTTTAATCCTAGGCCGTTTCCTAGTAATTCCTCTAATAATTATGGCAATTCCTACAACAATTCTTATGGAAATTATAGTAAGATGCCCTCTGATTTTGAGAATAATGTTAAAGAATTTATGAGTTCGCAAAAGAATTTCAATGCTTTGATTGAAGAAAAATTGCATAAGATTGATGATTTGGCTAGGAACGTGGATAGAATTTCTCTTGATGTTGATTCCTTGAAACTTAGATCTATTCCACCCAAGCATGATATCAATGAGTCTCTCAAAGCTATGAGAATTTCCATTGATGAGTGCAACGAAAGAACTGCTAAGATGCGTGCTAAAAAGGATTGGTTTGTAAGAATGTGTTCTTCTAGTTTTCATGAAAATAATGATGAAGATCTTAAAGTGATTGATGTGACTCCTATTGAATCTTTGTTTTCCAATATAAATCTTGATAAAGATGGCACTGGAGATGAATCAACTTTAGTTAAAAGGTGTCCCAATGATTCGGAGTTTCTAGATCTTGATGCAAAAATTGATAAAACTGGGATTGGAGAGGTCAAAACTTTAAGTAGCAATGAACCCACTCTTTTAGATTTCAAGGAATTTAATGATGATAATTGTTCTTTAATAGATTTTATTTCCTTGTTGCAATCCATGTTGAATTCTCCTCATGCTTATAATCAAAACAAAGTTTTTACTAAACATACCGTTGATGCTATGATGCAATCTTTTGAAGAAAAGCTCGAATTGGAAGTTTCTATCCCTAGAAAACTTTATGATGAGTGGGAACCTAGTATTAAGATTAAGATTAAAGATTATGAGTGCCATGCTTTGTGTGATTTGGGTGCTAGTGTTTTCACGATTTCAAAAACTTTATGTGATGTGTTAGGTTTCCGTGAATTTCATGATTGTTATTTAAATTTGCATCTTGCGGATTCCACTATTAAGAAACCTGTGGGAAGCATTAATGATGTTCTAATTGTTGCAAATAGGAATTATGTGCCCATAGATTTCATTGTTCTTGATATAGAATGCAATCCTACATGTCCTATTATTCTTGGCAGACCTTTCCTTAGAACGATTTGCTGCAATTATTGATATGAAAGAATGAAACATTAGATTTCAATTTCCGTTAAGGAAAGGCATGGAACACTTTCCAAGAAATAAAATTAAATTGCCTTATGAATCTATTATGAGAGCCACTTATGGATTGCATGCCAAAGATGATAATACTTAGATCTATTCGTGTTTTATGCCTAGCTAAGGGCGTTAAACAATAGCGCTTGTTGGGAGGCAACCCAATTTTATTTTTGTTTTTGCTTTTTAGATTCTGTTTTCCAATATATAATTCATCTAGTCTCTGTTTAGATGTGGTTTTGTGTTTTAATTAGTGTTTGTGCCAAGTAAGACGTTTGGGATAGCTTACGGTGATAGTTGATTTGATCTTGCTGAAAAACAGAAAATTTTTAGTTCAGGAAAACAATTATCATTTTTAACAGAAGCGTGATAAAATATTCATTCTTTTTTAATAAGATTAATAAACAAATTTCTTAGGTTGTCCTAATTTTTCAGAATTTTTTAAGTTACAAAAGTATTCGAAATATCCAGATTTCTACAGACTGTTGTGTTTTTGACAGATTCTGTTTTCTATGTGTTGTTTGCTTATATTGATGAATCTATGGCTAGTACCGGGGGGTATGAACCATGAAAAATTTGGAATACAGTAGATATTACAGCAATATAAATAAATAATGAGTTCACAACAGTACCAAAAGTGGTGATTCATTTTCTTATACTAACGGAGCTTATGAGATTTTCTGTTGAGTTTTGTGTTGTGAAGTTTTCAAGTTGTTGGGTAAGGATTTGATGGACTATGGAATAAGGAGTGGCAAGAGCCTAAGCTTGGGGATGCCCAAGGCACCCCAAGGTAATATTCAAGGACAACCAAGAGCCTAAGCTTGGGGATGCCCCGGAAGGCATCCCCTCTTTCGTCTTCGTCTATCGGTAACTTTACTTGAGGCTATATTTTTATTCACCACATGATATGTGTTTTACTTGGAGCGTCTTGTATGATTTGAGTCTTTGCTTTTTAGTTTTCCACAATCATCCTTGCTATACACACCTTTTGAGAGAGACACGCATAAATCGTGATCTATTATAATACTCTATGTGCTTCACTTATATCTTTTGAGCTAGGCAATATTGCTCTAGTGCTTCACTTATATATTTTTAGAGCACGGCGGTGTTTTTTTTATAGAAATTGATGAACTCTCGTGCTTCACTTATATTATTTTGACAGTCTCTAAACAGCGTGGTAATTTTCTTTGGTTATAAATTTAGTCCTAATATGATAGGCATCCAAGAGGGATATAATAAAAACTTTCATATAAAGTGCATTGAATACTATGAGAAGTTTGATTCCTCATGATAGTTTTGAGATATGAAGATGGTGATATTAGAGTCATGCTAGTAAGTAATTGTGAATTTGAGAAATACTTGTGTTAAAGTTCGTGATTCCCGTAGAATGCACGTATGGTGAACCGTTATGTGATGAAGTCGGAGCATGATTTATTTAATGATTGTCTTCCTTATGAGTGGCGGTCGGGGACGAGCGATGGTCTTTTCCTACCAATCTATCCCCTAGGAGCATGCGCGTAGTACTTCATTTTGATAACTAATAGATTTTTTCAATAAGTATGTGAGTTCTTTATGACTAATGTTGAGTCCATGGATTATACACACTCTCACCTTTCCAGCATTGCTAGCCTCTCTAGTGCCGCGCAACTTTCGCCGGTACCATAAACCCACCATATACCTTCCTCAAAACATCCACCATACCCACCTATTATGGCATTTCCATTGCCATTCCGAGATATATTGCCATGCAACCGTCCACCATTTCATTTATTATGACACGGTCCATCATGGTCATATTGCTTTGCATGATCATGTAGTTGACATCGTATTTGTGGCAAAGCCACCGTTCATAATTCTTTCATACATGTCGCTCTTGATTCATTGCACATCCCGGTACACCGGCGGCGGCATTCATACAGAGTCATATATTGTTCTAAGTATCGAGTTGTAATTCTTGAGTTGTAAGTAAATAGAAGTGTGATGATCTTCATTATTAGAGCATTGTCCCATGTGAGGAAAGGATGATGGAGACTATGATTCCCCCACAAGTCAGGATGAGACTCTGGACGGAAAAAAAAGAGGCCAAAAAAATGAGAGAAGGCCCAAATAAAAAATGAGAAAAAAGAGAGAAGGGGCAATGCTACTATCCTTTTACCACACTTGTGCTTCAAAGTAGCACCATGATCTTCATGATAGAGAGTCTCCTATATTGTCACCTTCATATACTAGTGGGAATTTTACATTATAGAACTTGGCTTGCATATTCCAATGATGGGCTTCCTCAAATTGCCGTAGGTCTTCGTGAGCAAGCAAGTTGGATGCACACCCACTTAGTTTCTTTTTTTGAGCTTTCATAAACTTATAGCTCTAGTGCATTCGTTGCATGGCAATCCCTACTCACTCACATTGATATCTATTGATGGGCATCTCCATAGCCCGTTGATACGCCTAGTTGATGTGAACTATCTCCTTCTTTTTGTCTTCTCCACAACCACCGTCTATTCCACCTATAGTGCTATGTCCATGGCTCACACTCATGTATTGCGTGAAAGTTGAAAAGGTTTGAGAACATCAAAAGTATGAAACAATTGCTTGGCTTGTTATCGGGGTTGTGCATGATTTAAATATTTTGTGTGATGAAGATGGAGTATAGCCAGACTATATGATTTTGTAGGGATAAGCTTTCTTTGGCCATGTTATTTTGAGAAGACATAATTACCTTGTTAGTATGCTTGAATTATTATTGTTTTTATGTCTATATTAAACTTTTGTTTTGAATCATACGGATCTGAACATTCATGCCACAATAAAAGAAATTACATGGATAAATATGTGAGGTAGCATTTCACATCAAAAATTCTGTTTTTATCATTTACCTACTCGAGGACGAGCAGGAATTAAGCTCGGGGATGCTTGATACGTCTCCAACGTATCAATAATTTTTTATTGTTCCATGCTATTATATTATCTATTTTCGATGTTTTATATGCATTAATATGCTATTTTATATTATTTTTGGGACTAACCTATTAACCTAGAGCCTAGTGCCAGTTTCTGTTTTTTTTCCTTGTTTTAGAGTTTCGCAGAAAAGGAATAACAAACGTAGTCCAAATGGAATAAAACTTTCGCGATGATTTTTCTTGGACCAGAAGACTTTCAGAGGACTTGGAGTACAAGTCAGAGAAGCCACGAGGCGGCCACAAGGACGGAGGGCGCGCCCTGGGGGTTAGGACGCGCCCCCACCCTTGTGGGCCCCTCATGACTCGACCGACCTAGTTTCTTCGCCTATATATTCTCATATATCCCAAAACCAACAGAGAGAGCCAAGAAAACACTTTTCCACCGCCGCAACCTTCTGTACCCGTGAGATCCCATCTAGGGGCCTTTCCCGGTGTCCTGCCGTAGGGGGATTCGATCACGGAGGGCTTCTACATCAACACCATTGCCCTTCCAATGAATCGTGAGTAGTTTACCACAGACCTACGGGTCCATAGCTAGTAGCTAGATGGCTTCTTCTCTCTCGTTGATTCTCAATACCATGTGTCTCCTCGATGTTCTTGGAGATCTATTCGATGTAATACCTTTTTGCGGTGTGTTTGCCGAGATCCGATGAATTGTGGATTTATGATCAGCTTATCTATGAATATTATTTGAATCTTCTCTGAATTCTTATATGCATTATTTGATATCTTTGCTAGTCTCTTCGAACTATCGATTTGGTTTGGCCAACTATATTGGTTTTTCTTGCAATGGGAGAAGTGCTTAGCTTTGGGTTCAATCTTGCGGTGTCCTTTCCTAGTGATAGTAGGGGTAGCAAGGCACGTATTGTATTGTTGCCATCGAGGATAAAAAGATGGGGGTTTCATCATATTGCTTGAGTTAATTCCTCTACATAATGTCATCTTGCTTAATGCGTTACTCCGTTCCTTATGAACTTAATACTCTAGATGCATGCTGGATAGTGGTCGATGTGTGGAGTAATAGTAGTAGATGCAGAATCGTTTTGGTCTACTTGACACAGACGTGATGCCTATATTCATGATCATTGCCTTAGATATCGTCATAACTTTGCGCTTTTCAATCAATTGCTCGGCAGTAATTTGTTCACCCACCGTAATATTTTCTATATTGAGAGAAGCCTCTAGTGAAAAATATGGCCCCCGGGTCTATTTTCCATCATATAAGTTTCCGATCTACAACTTTAGTTTCCGATTTACTTCCTTTGCAATCTTTTACTTTCCTATCTATAAACCAAAAATACCAAAAATATTTACTTTACCGTTTATCTATCTCTATTAGATCTCACCTTTGCAAGTAACCATGAAGGGATTGACAACCCCTTTATCGCGTTGGGTGCAAGTTTTTTGATTGTTTGTGCAGGTATTCGGTGACTTGTGCGTTGTCTCCTACTGGATTGATACCTTGGTTCTCAAACTGAGGGAAATACTTACTCTACTTTGCTGCATCACCCTTTCCTCTTCAAGGGAAAAACCAACGCAAGCTCAAGAAGTTGCACGTACCGTAAAACGAGACTCCACGGGCTACTATTCATCCACCGTCGACTTCCTCCAGCCTCCACCTGCTACTGTTCATCCACCATCGACTTCCTCCAGCCTCCACCAGCTACTGTTCATCCACGGGGTCTTGTTCATTCAGCCTCCACCGGCTATTGTTCATCCAGCCCTCCACAGGGTCCTGTTCATCCAGCCTCCACCGGCTATTGTTCAACCAGCCCTCCACGGGGGCCTGTTCAACCAGCCCATCCATGGGGTCCTGTTCAACCAGCCCTCCACGTACGGGGTCCCTCCACCGGCTACTGTTCATCCACCCCACCTCCTCGATCGGGGTCCTGTTCATCCAGCGGCAACGGCCTCTACTACCACGGGATCCTGTTCATCCAACCCCCACCGGGAACTGTTCATCCAACCCCCACCGGGAATTGTTCATCAAGAGGCAGCTTCGATCGGCTTCAGTTAGCAGCAGTAGCGAAGGAATCACTCGGGTTCAGTTAACAGCAAGCGATCGATCGGGGTTCAGTAACGTAGCTAGTGCAATCGCTCGGGTTCAGTTAGAGCCCAAAGCCTCGCTCGGGTTCAGTTAGAGTGCAACGCCTCACACACACGCGCGTACGTGTACGAGAGAAACGCGCAAACCTCCGTGCATCGCTCGGACCCGACCACCCACCGTAACCGGGAACTCCCCGAAATTTTCCTCGCCCTCGCTTCTACCATGATTTTTTCCGTCATGAACGGCCCAAAGAATGTCATGCAGGTGCATCTCCGTCCCGCCCAGGACGAAAAGCCCATTTTCTGTCATGATTTTTTGTCATAGAAGTAGGAGCCCACCACATCTATGATGATACCGGGTTTTGTCACAATTATCGTCATAGAAATGTCATAAGCATGACAAAAAAAAATCATTCGGCCCAAAATGTCATGGATGTGTCTTTTTTTTGTAGTGTCATGGTGCTACTTTGAAGCACAAGTGCGGAAAAACGATAGTAACATTGCCCCTTATGTCTTTTTCTCTCATTTTTTTGTTTGGCTTCTTTGGCCTTTCTCTCCTTTTTTTATTTCCTCACATGGGACAATGCTCTAATAATGATGATCATCACACTTTTATTTACTTACAACTCAAGAATTACAACTCGATACTTAGAACAAAATATGACTCTATATGAATGCCTCCGGCGGTGTACCGGGATATGCAATGACTCAAGAGTGACATGTATGAAAGAATTATGAACGGTGGCTTTGCCACAAATACGATGTCAACTACATGATCATGCAACACAATATGACAATGATGGAACGTGTCATAATAAACGGAACGGTGGAAAGTTGCATGGCAATATATCTCGGAATGGCTATGCAAATGCCATAATAGGTAGGTATGGTGGCTGTTTTGAGGAAGGCATATGGTGGGTGTATGGTACCGGCGAAAATTGCGCGGTACTAGAGAGGCTAGCAATGGTGGAAGGGTGAGAGTGCGTATAATCCATGGACTCAACATTAGTCATAAAGAATTCACATACTTATTGGAAAAATCTATTAGTTATCAAAACGAAGTACTACGCGCATGCTCCTAGGGGGATAGATTGGTAGGAAAAGACCATCGCTCGTCCCCGACCGCCACTCATACGGAAGACAATCAAAAAATACCTCATGCTCCAACTTTGCTACATAACGGTTCACCATACGTGGATGCTACGGGAATCACAAACCTTAGCACAAGTATTTCTCCAATTCACAATTACTCACTAGCATGACTCTAATATCACCATCTTTATGTCTAAAAACAATCATAAGGAATCAAACTTCTCATAGTATTCAATGCACTTTATATGAAAGTTTTTATTATATCCCTCTTGGATGCCGATCATATTAGGACTAGTTTTATAACCAAAGCAAATTACCATGCTGTTTAGAGACTATCAAAATAATATAAGTGAAGCATGAGAGTTCAATAATTTCTATAAAATAAAACCACCGCCGTGCTCTAAAAGGATATAAGTGAAGCACTAGAGCAAAATTGCCTAGCTCAAAAGATATAAGTGAAGCACATAGAGTATTCTGGTCCAAGAAAAATCATCGCGAAGGTTTCATTCCGTTTGGACTCCGTTTGGTATTCCTTTTCTACAAAACTCAAAAAAAAGGAAAAAAAACAGAAACTGGCACTGGGCTCTAGGTTAATAGGTTAGTCCCAAAAATAATATAAAATAGCGTATTAATGCATATAAAACATCCAAAACAGATAGTATAATAACATGGAACAATCAAAAATTATAGATACATTGGAGACGTATCAAACGACCACGAGGAGGGCTCCCATAAAGTTTCTTCTAAGGTGAAACAGCCCATCTGTGACATCAGAGAGCGCACCATGGGTCTGTGCTCTTCCAACCGGAAGGATCCCGCCCATGACATGTGAGGCAACATCCTATCAGCAAATCTTACCTTTTCTAGCTTGCCAACCGGTACCCTTTGTTGTACTAGATTTTACCATGCGGTGTTTTAACTGTGCTGTGTTTAATTATTTCAGTTATGCAAAAATGTAATGTTCAATAGGGCTATGTGATGTTTAAGTATGAATTGTCCACTTCAGTTTCACGAATGGCTATATTTGGTTGTTTATAGTGAGTAGATGCCTTGTTTATCTGTATTTGGTTGTTAGGTTGGTTGTAGTGAGCATTTGTCCAGTTATCAAGCAGATGCCTTGTTTATCTGTATTTGGTTGTTAGGTTGGTTGCAGTGAGCATTTGTCTAGTTATCAAGCAGATACCTTGTTTATATGTATTTGGTTGGTTGGTTGAAGTGAGCATTTGTCCAGTTTTTAAGCAGATGCCTTGTTTATCTGTATTTGCTTGTTAGGTTGGTTGTAGTGAGCATTTGTCCAGTTTTCAAGCATATGCCATGTTTATCTGTATTTGCTTGTTAGGTTGGTTGTAGTGAGACCCTGTTCAGTTTTCAGTGGCTATATTTGGTAGTTATACTGATCATTTATGCCTTGTTTATTTCAGTCATTCACAATGTGATGTTCATTTTGTGCAAGTCGAAACTGAGCCGCCGGTTTCATCAATACCAGTTTGAATGGCTATATTTGGTTCCAGTTATGCCTGCTGTAGTTAACACATGCCCTTTATTTTAGGTTTACACATTTATCCAGTGTGATGTTTAAGCATGACCTACGTTCTATTCATTTTCAACAATACCAGTTTGAATTGCAATATTTGATGGCTATTATGCCTGTTGTAGGTAACATTTCCTTCTATTTTATATCTGCTTTAACAGCATGCTGAAACCAACACATTCAAGCTATCATTTGGAGATGATGTTGTTTACCTTTGCTATATTTGTTTGATGTTAACATTGCTGTACTTATCATGCCTTTCCACTACTTATGCAAGACAACAACGGGAGTGGCCAGCATTTTCCGCCAAGGTTAGTTTCATCCCTCGGCTTGTACACCCACCATCGTTCCATAATGTAGTGCATATAGATCCAGGCCTGGACACTTGTTAGCTTCTAATATTGACGTGTTGCTTGTAGGTACATATGCCCTTGGCAAAGATCCACGCATCGACCCTTTTTGCATATTGGGCAATGAGATATTCATGAACAAGTATCAAGTGAGGAAACTGATAAGAATTATTAGCAGAAAGATAGGAACGGTGGCAAGCAAATTATTTGTTTACGCTCTATCCAACACAACAGTGAGCTGTAGGATGGTAACTACAAACTCTGCAGCCTTCTCTTTTTACTTCCCATAATGAGTGTTAGACAACAATGTCTGAATCTTTTTCGTTCGCAGTGGTTCCCGAAGTAGTTTACTCAAGGTTGCCTCGCTAAGTACATGATTGGTGGACACGCGATGAAAGTTAAAATATTTCATCCAGACTACAATAAGCATCGAGAAGTCCTAATGAAGACAGTGAATGATGGACGGTCAGCCATCAGAAGGGGTTGGCCTAGAGTCGTGCACGCATTACGCATGGAGGAGGGCACAATATGGGCATTCCGCTTCACCTTCTCCAGCAACCAGAATGTCTTTCGCCTCTGTATTTATAGTCTTTAGTACAACCTGGTTCATCATTCTTTACTTGGTGCTTCTGTAGTTCTTCAGTATATGTACCTGTGCCTCGAATTATGCATTCGTGGTTGAACCTATATTTGTAATCAACATGGTTGGATATGAAATAAGTGATTGCCTACTTTCAAATTCAAAATTTGTGATTTTTAAATCAGGGATAAATTAGATATAAATTAGGAATTACACTGCACATGGTATGCGAAAGCGAAACGTCTCCACAGACGTTGAGATCAGACACGTTTCTCGGCTCCACTACGTGTGCGATCAATCTCTACCGCACACACGATCAGCCAAGAAAAAACATTTGTGATTAGCAACAGCATCGCACATAGTTCTTTTTTATTAAATGTTTGCGAAAGTCACCTTATCGCACACGTTTGGCAATTATGGATTGTTTATGATGTTGTGCGCATCGCAAAACATTTGGTCATAGAAGAACGCATGCGATAGGTCTTCATCCGACGCGGGTACGACGAATGAATTGTGTGGGATGTATTCAAGCTTTGCATACAGTTTTGTAAGGGACAACTGTATGCGCTCTTACATCGAATCGCATACAGTCGACGAAAAGTAAATGTGTGTGATTGTCTGCTTATTGTACACGATCTATAATCGTGAACTGTTTGTGATGGGTCGCGCATCGTAAATGTAGCACCAAAGAATACTGACTGCAATGGCAATGCGAGCACAAACGAGTTGCAAGGATGAAGCATTTGGGATATTCGAGATATCAGGAACAGTTTTATAGGACAACTGTATACAACAAGACTCCCTATCCCCGACGGTTTCTGGGTCGTGTGGGAAGGACCCACCTATCGCACACACTCACTTGGCGACGGTTCAAAATGCCGTTGCGGAAAGGGGTTAAAAACCGTTTTTATAGCACCTCGCTGTACCAGTGCAATAATAATGATCATGATGCTTCCATGTACGTATTTTGATTTATAGACACCTCACTGTATAAACCTGTGGTCGTGTTTATCGAGTTCAGTATTCTCTTGAGGACAAGCGGACCCTAAGCATGGGGGAGTTGATATGTTCATTTTTGCATCATGTTTTCATATTGTTATTTATAATGTTTATATCAATATTTCACTTTATAATGCAATTTTCATGCACTTTCTCTCTCAAAATGCAAGATACACTAGAAGAGGAAGATTGTCGGCAGCTGGAATTATGTGCCAAAAAGAGCTACAACAAAGATAGTTATTCTCCGGAGCTCCAAATGACCTGAAAATTTACGGAGCAACATTTTGGAATATATAAAAATAGTGGAAGCAAGAAGTGCCAGAGAAGACCCTCAGTGGACCCAAAAGGCTGGCGGGCGTGCCGAGGTGCCTTATTGGGCCCACAGAGGTCCTCTGATGCCCATCTTCTGCTATATGATGCCATTTTTCCTAAAATAAATAAGAGGAAGGCTTTTGGGACAATGTGACACCGTCTCGAGATGGAACCTGCGCAGGAGCAATTTTGCTCTCCGGCTGAGCGATTTCGCCGGGGATACTTCCCTCCAGTAAGGGAAACTTGAAGTCATAGTCATCACCAATGCTCCTCTCATCATGGGAGGACTCATCTCACTAGTAGAAAACAGGGAACTAGTCCCGGTTCCAGAGGGCCTTTAGTCCCGATTCTGGAACCGGGATAAAAAGGTTGGGACTAAAGCCCAAAACCTTTAGTCCCGGTTCGCTTACGAACAGGGATAGAAGGGGCTCCACGTGGCCGCTGCGGGGCGCCCAGGCAGGAGGACCTTTAGTCCCGGTTGGTAACACCAACCGAGACCAAAAGGCATCCACGCGTCAGCAGCTGACAGGAGCTGGGGTTTTTGTTTTTTGTTTTTGAAAGGGGGGGGGGTTAGGGGGTTTTGGAGGGTTAATTTAGGGGTTTCATATTGTGTTAGCTAGCTAATAGAGAGAAGTGTCCTATCTTTCTCCGTGCGTGGTCGAGCTAGCTACTATACATGTAGAGAGAACTCGACACGCTAGCTAGTAAGCAAATGAAGGAACCATTAATTACACAAGATCATCATGAACATATACAGAGAGAAGTGACCTCTCTTTCTCTGAGAGATTGGTAGAACAACAAGTTTTCGTATATCTATCCGATGCTACTAGCTACATATATACAATATAAGATCTCTTACAATCCCTAACATCTAAAGTCTATATCAATTTCCACATGGTATTCTCCCTTCTCATTGATGACGTGGTCAAGAAAGAATCCCGCCAATTCCTCTTGAATTGCTCGTATGCGATCATGTGGTAGGAGTTCATCCCGCATCTGCCAGATCTAATTTAAAGAAGGGGGTCAATACATATATATGAATGAAACTCAACACAAATGATGGTAATAAAATAAAATTGTGAATATTATTGTTTACGTACTTCATATTGTTTTTCAGAGTAGCCCCGCTGAGAGGTCGCGTTGTAGATGAACTCGCAAACGGAGTATCCACAGAAATCATTCCCGGCTTCCTGCCACTAGCACTTTACGAGAAATAGAGTTCAATCAAACTGATAATCAAGCATGATAAATGGTATTGATGAAACTAGAATCAATGTGAGATGCGCGGAACTAGCTAGTAGTACTTACTTTCGGGTGTGTAAATCGCAGCTCCCTCGGCAGTCCCGGAACAATTTCGGTGAACTCTTTCCAAACCCTGCCAGACAAAGAAAATAATTACTTGATATCAGGAAATGAACAAAGTTGCCGATATGGTGCGATAATGATCGATTGAACTTACTTCTGGAGCATTGCAGTCATCTCCGCATAGTCCTGGGGATCTTTTCGTCTCGAGTCTAATACTGTTACTACTCCCCGGTCAAGCTTAATCTCTAGCAGAATAAAGTGGAAGCTGCGCACGCATGCATAACTCATCAATTACATTACTATAACCTCGAGTAAGGGAAATCGAATATGCATAAGACAGTAACACTCACTTGAAGTTCTTAGGAAAGAGTATTTTCCCTTTGTTTTAATTTCGAAGCAACGATTGTAGCAAGTTGTCCTTGGTATCTTCGACTCAGTTTTTAACCGACCATTCATTTATGGTATTTGGGTTAATGAACCCAATGTCATAGATTTGTGCTTTTTTGCATTCGACGATCTTCAATCTGCATAATATAGTGCGGATAATTATATATACATGCAATGAAAGAGCTGAGCTATAGATACATAATTACAGAAGTAATACTTACAGACAGTAGCAAGTCATGAGTTGTTTGTCGAGGGCCACTTGATTGTATAACTGGAATAACTCCACAAATTCAACAGGCAACAACTCAGTTCCAACGAAGTCGTGCTCCTCTTTAATTCTCAGCATCAAACTATCCTTCGCAGACACGCTGCAGGTTTTCATGTACAATTCATGCAATCTTCGCATCATCATTGTTAGAGGAGGATGATCAGGTTTGACGAGAGGCTTCCTGTACTGGTATCTGAAGATGTCCACCTCCATTATTTCAAACTCTACATCATCACTCAGGTAATCAGCAGGATTGGTACCGGGCACTAGCCCCGGATGATTAGCGACGATATCGCTAGACACCTTGAGCGGGGGGCGCGATTGGTTCGCTGATACATCTCCAACGTATCTATATTTTTTGATTATTCCATGCTGTTATATTATCATTCTTGTATGTTTTACAATCATTTTATAATTATTTTATATTATTTTTTGGTACTAACCTATTGACATAGTGCCCAGTGCCAGTTGCTGTTTTCTGCTTGTTTTTTACATCGCATGAAATCAATACCAAACGGAGTCCAAACGCAGCGAAACTTTTTGTGGATTTTTTCTGGACCAGAAGACACCTGTTAGGCCAAAGAAGTACCAGAGGGGAGCTTCGAGAGGAGCACAAGCCACCAGGGCGCGCCTGGGGGCCCAGGCGCGCCCAGGTGGGTTGTGCCCACCTCAGTGGCCTCCTGCACCACCTCTTTGCTCTATAAATACCCCAATATTCCAGAAACCCTAGGGGAGTCGACGAAAATCAATTTCAGCCGCCGCAAGTTCCAGAACCACCAGATCCAATCTAGACACCATCACGGAGGGGTTCATCATCCTCATTGGTGCCTCTCCGATGATGCGTGAGTAGTTCATTGTAGACCTACGGGTCCGTAGTTAGTAGCTAGATGGCTTCCTTTCTCTCTTTTGATTCTCAATACAATGGTCTCTTGGAGATCTATTTGATGTAACTCTTTTTGCGGTGTGTTTGTTGGGATCCGATGAACTTTGAGTTTATGATCAGATCTATGTTTTTATCCAGGAAAGTTATTTGAGCCTTTTTGATCTATTATATACATGATTCCTTATAGCCTCGTATTTCTTCTCCGTTATTTGGGTTTTGTTTGGCCAACTTGATCTATTTATCTTGCAATGGGAAGAGGTGCTTTGTGATGGGTTCGATCTTACGGTGCTTGATCCCAGTGACAGAAGGGGAACCGACAGGTATGTATCGTTGCTATTAAGGTTAACAAGATGGGTCTATTTCTACATAAATAGATCTTCTCTACAATATGTCATCATTCTTATTGCATTACTCCGTTTCTCCATGAACTTAATTCACTAGATGCATGCTGGATAGCGGTCGATGTGTGGAGTAATAATAGTAGATGCAGGAAGGAGTCAGTCTATTAATCTTGGACGTGATGCCTATATAATGATCATTGCCTGGATATCGTCATGATTATTTGAAGTTCTATCAATTGCCCAACAGTAATTTTTTTACTCACCCTTTGCTATTTTTCTCGAGAGAAGCCACAAGTGAAATCTACGGCCCCCGGGTCTCTTCTTTAATATACTTTCCTTTGCGATCTATTTTTATTTGCTTTTATTTTCAGATCTATTAATCCAAAAATACAAAAATAGCTTGCTTTTATCTATCTTTTTACTCGTTAGGGATTGACAACCCATTTCTTACGTCGGGTTGCAAGTATTTGTTCTTTGTGTGCAGGAGCTGTTTATGTGGTGTTGTGTGGTTCTCCTACTGGTTCGATAACCTTGGTCTCATCACGGAGGGAAATACCAACCGTTGCTGTGCTGCATCATCCCTTCCTCTTTGGGAAAATACCGACATAGTTCAAGCAGACATCGAAAGGAATTTTTGGCGCCGTTGCCGGGGAGACATCAACAACATCTACCAGGTTCCTAATCACAAATCTCATCTCCTTGCAATTTACATTATTTGCCATTTGCCTCTCGTTTTCCTCTCCCCCACTTCACAAAAATTTGCCGGATAATCTAGTGCACTCAACTCACTAGCAACTGGCTCATCATAATTGGATCTTTTAAAAAGATTAGCAAGTGGATGAGGATCCATAAGCTTTCTGTTTTCTGATTTTCAATAAACATACAATTATGCCAAGCGAACAAGCAAACAGACCAAGTAAGACATAAAGGCAAACGAAAAGAAGGCAAATATTTTTTTGTTTTTCTGAAAACATTTTAGAAGTGGGGGAGGGGAAACAAGAGGCAAATGGTGAATAACGTAAATGCAAGAGATGTGAGTTTATGATAGGTACTTGGTAGGCTTGATGTAGATCATCCCCGGCAACGGCGCCAGAAATTCTTCCTCCTACTTCTTGAGCTTGCGTTTGTTTTTCCCTTGAAGAGAAAAGGGTGATGCAGCAAAATAGAGATAAGTATTTCCCTCGGTTAAGAACCAAGGTATCAATCTAGTAGGAGGAACACACAAGTCTCCAATGATCGCACCTACACAAACAAACAAATACTTGCACCCAACGCGAAAAAGGGGTGGTCAATCCCTTCACGGTTACATGCAAGGATGAGATCTGATAGAGATAGGTATAAAAGATAAGTAAAAATGCAAAATAAAGTAAAGGTAAACAAATTGCAGCAAGGTATTTTTTTTTTTTTATAGATTTGAAAATAATATGATAAAAATAGACCTGGGGGCCATAGTTTTCACTAGAGCCTTCTCTCTTGAAAGATCGCATAAGGTGGGTGAACAAATTACTGTCGAGCAATTGATAGAAAAAGCGCAAAGTTATGACGATGTCCAAGGCAATGATATTGAATATAGGCATCACGTCTGTGACAAGTAGACCGACTCCTGCCTGCATCTACTACTATTACTCAACACATCAACCGCTATCCAGGATGCATCAAGTATATTAAGTTGACAAGAACGGAGTAACGCCTTAAGCAAGATTACATGATGTAGAGGGATAGATCCAATCAATATGAATAAACCCCACGTTTTTGTCCTTAATGGCAACAATACAAATACGTGCCTTGCTAACCTTTCTGTCACTGGGTGAGGACACCACAAGATTGAACCCATTACAAATCACCTCTCCCATTCCAAGGAAAAACAATCTAGTTGGCCCAACCAAATCAATAGATCAGAGTGAAATACAAATCTATCTCAATCATGCATAAAAGAATTCATAGAAGACTCAAATAATATTCATAGATAATCTCATCATAAATACAAAATTCATCGGATCTCGACAAACACACCGCAAAAGAAGATTACATCAAATAGATCTTTAAGAACATCGAGGAGAACATTGTATTGAAGATCAAGAGAGAGAATAAGGCATCTAGCTACTAGCTATGGACCCATAGGTCTATGGTAAACTACTCACACTTCATCGGAAGGGCAGCAAGGTTGATGTAGAAACCCGCCGTGATCGAATTGCCCTCCGGCGGAGTGCCGAAAAAGGCCCCAAGATGGGATCTCAAGACAAAAGAAGCTTGCGGTGGCGGAAAAGTATTTTTTGTGTGCCCTCTGGTATACAGGGAATATTTGGGTATTTATAGAGCAAAGATTAGGGTTAGAGGAGCATCAGGGGGCCACTATTGCAGGATTCTGCTAACGCGATACTACGATCAGAGACCCTTCGACGAAACTGTGTGCGATGCATTAATCGCAAACGGTGATGTAAAAAAACCGTAAAAAAAGAACGGATGCATCAAACACGGTTCAGAATTTAGTTACGCGTGCGATGAGGGGCATACGGTTCAATTCAATGAACTGTTTGCAACGAGGCAGAAGAACAGAAACGGGCAGCCAGATGAAGGTGTGTGCGATATACAGCATACGGTTCACTCGGATAAACTATTTGTGATTAGGCGGAACCAAAGAAACGGTCAGCCAGATCAAAGTGTGTGCGATATAGGGCAAATAGCTCACTCAGATGAACTGTTTGCGTTGAGCTAAGATAACAAGGTGTGTGTGATACGCGGCAAACAGGTTTGTAATCAGAAATGTGTGCGAAGACCGATAATAACGCAGACGATTGCTGCTAATAGGACGTGTGTGTTGTGCGTTAGGATTGCATACAGAACAACAACACACACATATATATATATATATATATATACACACACTTATAATGACATGGTTGCATAACCAAATTAAACATCCAATTACATAGGTGGATACTGCACACATGACATTTGCACATACCAAAGTAAACTATTACATGCATAATTACATAGGTGGCTACTACACACATGACATTTGCACATACCAAAGTAAACTATTACATGCATAATTACATAGGTGGCTACTACACACATGACATTTCCACACACCAAAGTCAACTATATATTACATGCATAATTAACTAGGATAAACGATCATCCGATCATCATCTACTTCTTGTGACGCTTGCCGCTACTGCTCTGCTTGTGGCTCGATCCGGCCTCGTCGATTACGGTAACGAGGCACTTCCTCATGTCAACGATCCGCCTGTGCATCTCGTAGCATGTGTACACGCTCTTGGCCACGAACCTGAGGTGAGGTTCATCCAGTTGCCGCATCCAGTCCCCTTGCCAGGATACCTGACGTGTTCTGTTGGCATCCTGCTTCATCTTTTCGTAGTATGGGTCGATGATGGCCGAGGAAAGTTCAACTAGGGTGTCCTTCTTCGTGCTGCCCCAGACCCTGTAATGCTCACGGATTTCGACAAGGTTCTTGCAGGTCAAGCCCGTAACCCTGAGCGCTTTTACATAGTCAGTGGTTTCCACCGTAGCGAACTTGTAGTCGGTGCTGTTGACAAACCTGGCGAAACGGTCGCAAGGCTCTGTGGCCATGCAGTACTGGTAGACGAGGACATGATGGCGCACGCACAACTGGGCGACGGCAACCTTCTGATCGATGTTGGGACGACCGCCGGTGTACTGGAGGTCGATGCTGACCACCTTGTACTTGTCTCGAGCAAGCAACTGCTCAACGGTGTTGATGTAGTCGTCCACCATGGCCGGGTTGATGGTGTACACCACCAAGAGATCCGTCTCCCTCGCGTGGGTCTCCACTTTATGCTCGCCGAACTCCATTGAAGCGCCGCTAGACACCCCCTATCTATGTGTCATCGTGGGTGTGCTTGTTGTGTTGTCGGGCGCGATCGAAAGGTTGAAGAGACTAAGGTTATTATAATGGCCACGGGAATTAAAGGGGAAGCCAGACGGCCTGGAATATCGGCACCCCCGAATGGCAGTTCTAATTTGCAGCACGTAACTCCATCGTGCCGCACGTAACTGCATCGTGGCGACGCGCGCGGCGCAACCACATGCATATGGGGCCACGAAGTGATCGTGCGCAGGCCGAACCACTGGCAGAGCGCGCGCGGAGGGACGCGAGCAGAGCGCTCCGCGGTCGCCTCAACGGCGAGCAACCATATATATGCATATAGCAGTTCAACACGCAAGGAAAAGTTGTCCACAAGCCAAGCGCGTGGAGGTACGCGAGCAGAGCGCGCCGACGGACGCGAGGGCGAGCACAACGCGCCGAGGGACGTGAGCAGAGGCCGGCACAATGATACGTGGCAAATAAGATGAACTGTGCCAGTGATGGCGGAGACATCAAGCACGAATCAGACTAGAGTTGTGTGTGCGATACGTGGCATACAGTTGATCCATCCAAGTTGTTTGTGATGGAATAAGCCATGTGTGTTGCGGGCAAATGCTTGCTGGTATATAACCGTTTACGATTGATGAATTCATCACCGACGGGTTACCTAGTGTGGTTCGTGTGCGATGTGATATGCTCTGTCTGCAGAACATCTATGCTCTGTGTACAGAAGAACAACATATATATACTTGTAACAGGACATGATTGCAATACCAAATTAAACATCCAATTACGTTATATAACAAATACCATAAATATTGCAAGGTTCAAATTCCAGCATTACAAGGTCCAAATTCAAAGATTACAAGGTTCAAACTATTCAGACACATAAAATTCATCTTCTTCAGAATCTTTTTCATGCATTATTTTTGCGAAAGGATCAGCCACTGAGAAGTCATATAGCGGCTCGATACAGTGACTTCCGAATAATCTGTCATATGAAGTTACAAACTGAAATTCAGCTTATGCAAAGCCCTTTCCATTCAGCTGTAGATGCCTGCGCTCTTTAGCAATCCATTCACTTCTGCGCAGTAAATATAGGGCAAACCTCGTTACCATGAGCAACCTTGCTTTCTCAACAAAGAACCTGGCGAATTTAATTTCTGTTGTGGTGCCTCGGTACTCATTAAAAGTAATTTCTGTGAGATGAAGATCAAGGCATTCAATGGGATTGTTATATTCCCCAACATTTTCTACTTTCGGGCCTGCTAGTATCTGCAAACGAAGACAACATATTAGTGCATAGCTGCAGATTTGAACACTTCGGGCCTCTTTGATTTGCAGGATTTCTAAAATACACGAAAAGAGTGAAATGCCACCTTCAATATTTCGTGATAAACTTTTATCACGAAAGCATGTCAGGCGAAGGAATAAACGCGTACAACACTAGCATCTCAAAAAATATATATATTGAAATCCTCAAAATTTCCTTTAGAAATCATTCTACATTTGTCATTGTAATCATTGGTAAAAGTAACAAAAAATTGAGCTCCGTTGTGGTTAACAATTAACAGGAAAGGAGCATCACCTCGATGTATAGCTTCTACGTGCAAGAAAAGCATCTAAGGAATCTAACAACTTCATCCAGATCGGGGCCGACAGATTGTAGTGCCAAGATCTTCACTGTGCGCAAAGGCCGGGTCAAGCTTGTGGGAATCATTTTCTGGATGACAGGCGAACATATAGATCAACAAGAATTAGATAAAATGTGATGTCCGATAATATATCAGAAGGAGAAGAATAAGACTGTTGTACCTGAACGGATAATGATCCAGTAACAAGTTCGTTGAATTCAGCACACGAATAGCCCAACACTATCAATTTTGGTGCGTGAATGACCCTGATTCTTGCAGGACCTAATTTATCATGTACATACAATCTCTCGAGGAAAGGCGCATTCTCAATGACAATATCGTGAAATGCCTCAACTAACAGCCTTGGGCGGCGCCAGCAATGCACATAAATTGGATGGACATTCGTCGAGGTGATGTGGAGGCTACTGAACCCATCCATCGCATGGAGACGAAGGTACTCGAGCGCTGTACAGCCGATGTGCAGGCGCTCCAAATCCTCCTTCGAGATGCAGACGGTAATGAGCTCAAGGTGCTTAAATTTAGGGAGATGAAGAGCGCGCGCGGCATCGATCCGAGGGAAAATGCACCGCCTGAATGTAGCGCGGCGCAGCGTGGGCGCGAGGCGAAACACAGACGGCGGCAGCGAGCAAGGACGTCTAGCATGAAGGCTGAGCTCCTCGAGCCGATCGAGGGCTGGGGATAGGAACCAGTAATGCAACTTGGGTTCGGTCTTGTTGTGGGGATTGAGCCTGCCGATAGCAAGGCGTCTGACCGGCCCAGGGTGCGTGTCGAGGACGTGGGACAATGCGTCCAGGCGTTGCTGCTCCCCGCTGTAGAACTCGTGGTCGACGATGAGGTCCAGGGGGGTGCAACACCAGAGAGGGCGCCACCGCCGCGAGAGGACAATGGTTTGCACGCCATATTTGACGGGGAGGTGGGATATGATGGTTACCAATATCTCATCGGGGAGGCTGCTGATGAAGTCTACGTTCGTCGGAGGCTCTTGCGGTTCTGGCTCGACCCGCCCCTGCTTGTTGGCCGGCTTGTCCTCCATCTCGCAGCAGGCGGCGATCCTCGGCGACGGTGCTTGTAGATGAGAACGGAGTACTATTCTACGTACCTTCCCGAGGCGGCCAAAACAAAAGTCCAAAACCAGCAATAAATTACAACGCTCACGGCGTGCGTGGCGGACTGCTCACAGTCGTTCCGTCTAATGAAACAGCTGCCCGCGGTAGTAAATGGTTAGTTGAACGCCCACGGTTTGACTAATATGACCGTTTGCGATATGAACGTGGTGGCTATTTGTTAAAAATGACTAGGAAAATCAATGTATAAAAAGGCGAAACGAACCCTGAATAATTTCATATGTTTAGCACAGTTGCATGTTGCCTCTGTAAAATAAATTAAGGCGGGAAGATACAGCGTATGTCGTTTCCCGACCAGATCATGTGACCAAGTTCGCTCTCGGAACCATGAGGCTTCTTGATAGAAGCTCCGGTTTGTATGAAAGAAAATATGGGTCAAAGCCGAGTTGAAAAGGGCAGCAATATCTAACCCCAGCTTACAGAAGGTACAAAAGCACGATGATTATTTGTTCATCAGGTTTACACAAAGTTTTGAGCAGTCATAGTGAAATGGATCAGTCTGATCCATCAAATCAAGATCCTGGACCAGAAAATCTACTGATACATGAAAACAAGTTGTTGTAAATAGAAGCGGAGTATGTTCAGAAGCCCTTTTGTCCACCTGAAACTTCTTTTTATGCTTTTCAACGTGTCCATCCGTGAGAAAGTGTCTGTCAAAAAACTTAATCCTCATAGACAATATTACTCTCGCATTCAACAGGAAGAATGTGACAAAGCTAGTGTTTGCATGGTTGGATGCATATCCTTGCAGCGTTATTGTCCTCAAACGAATGTCATGAGAACTGAGAAAATCCCGGTGCTTCTTATGCCACCGATTGGTTATACCTTTTTGTCCATGTCCTTTAGCCTAAATAGACATGTAGACTGAAAACAGTTAATGTCTAAAAAAATAGTACATCTGAACGGTTAGTTCTAGTAAAGTATATAAATGTGCTTGATATCATCATCTGTATATACAAATTCTCCAGACATGAAAAGCATCGCGGCAAGCCGATAACCATGTTTAGATCAAAACACCACGTACTAATATGTAAGGTCCTGACAGAATCCAGCACCATTGATAGGGTACCCATGAACAAACTCTTCATTGAGCATAGAACATAATATTAGTACCAAAAGCGTACTCCAAGATTATATAAAGATTATGCACACAAATGAAAAATGCAGCTTATGATTACAAAAGTGTTGATGATATAAAACTTACGCACACAAATGAAAAATTCAGCTTATGATTACAAAAATGTTGATGATAATATACAGTACCTGAATAAGTGTGGAGCAAATCACCATCTTGTAACCTTCAAACGGATCAAGAATTACACCCAAGGTCTCCAGTTTAGGCGCAGAGACCACAGTTATTGGTGAAGGTGCATAACGATAATCAAGGAGCAGCCTTTGGAGTGAAGGGGCGTCTTTGATGATGAGCTCCTCTCCTTTAAAGCAAACTAGCAGGGTGACCCGCGCATTTGCGCGGCTAGATTTATCAAGTATTCTCATATTTGTCGTTTCAGATTTAGACACAGTCTCTGCTGCATAGCTTTTGTCACTATTATTGTAGCACTTCTGTAGATTACCAAATCATTGTAGTACTAAGAGATTTGTGATGGACAAAATTATACTTCATATTTATGTAAGATATAAATGTCTACAGCTTGGTTACATGTATTACTGGACAAAGTCATCTATCTACAGAGAGACATAGTTTTAGACTTTTTTCTTATTGTTGGTGACATGCACGTTTCCTCGGCTTACACACTATTATATATGTCGCCTTTGATTTTTAGCATATCTGGTCCATAACTCTGACCATTATTTGCTATATGAATGTTAATACAAATTTAAAAATTGATAAAACTACAAAAATAATACATGACAAATTGAATTATATTATTTTTGGTTGACTAATATTTTCTAATATACTATAAATCCGTATGTTGGTAAAGTTTGAGTGCACACATTCTTCTCAATATACACTTCTATGATTCAATATCGATATCTAACTGGACACAAAGACACCTTATTATAAAACTTCCTAAATATCCTCAAGGAAATTTGGAACAAAGAACATAATCTGAACATATATTTTTCTTCCTTACCAGCCTCATCACATGTGCAATATTACATTTACAATATTATTCGTTCCGCGTAATGCCATACATATAAAATATGTGCTATGGCGCCTGCATCTAACATAATGCTTTTATCAGGGCGCACCCATCAAAAATTTCCAAATAGTTAAAACTCGATATGTCTCCACACATATTTCTATATTTTATGATGATGTCCATGCATGGTATTTGCGTCAAGTTGTATTATTTCGCACAGTAAGAAGATCATCACATACTTGTCTTATTTGTGATCCCAACTCTTATATTTGCTGGCATGAGACTATGTTACATCATTTTAATGATTCTTTAACTCATAGACATGGCACAATAGCAATGGTTGGTCCATTATTCATACCTTCTACACCTCTTTGTTATCGCTAGTTTCCCCCATATCCAAAATGTTGTTTAAGCTAGCTAAAATGTGCATCATGATGAACAGGATCAAACTGCGTTGGAATAACATGTGACTAATAGCACGGAGGATCTGGGAGGGTACTTCCATGCAAAGCGAAATAACTTTAGTCGTATTTTCCTCTATTACTCGTCTTGTGCATTGTTATCAATATTTCCACATATTGTTTGTTGAGAAACATCTAAAAAATAATTAGACCTAAGCATTGATAGCTTGTACCTATACTTTGTGCCTCACCACTCGCTGTATTGCACGCACATTTTCAAGACAGTACAACAGAACACCTCTTGATGATCTGTCTATATGCTTCTAGAGACAATAAAAGCTACTCAATGTGCCTTGACAAATTAAGGCTACATAATTCTTGTCATATAGTATTCATTAAAGTGGTACTAAACATTTTATCTCACTTAATATTTTTCATAGGTTCCTTTTTTCTCAACCAAGTTATTTTGAATCAACTTATATTCTAACCAACTGGAGACTGAGTTGTAGTTTATTTGAATTGATGTTTCATGTTCACTTTCATGGGCTATTAGATGAAGACATTAGGCAAGCATCATTAGATGATATCGCTCGACACATGCACACTCAGTTGTGACCTGAGGTTGACTACAGTGAGATAACAATGAAAAACTCATAGCTCGTCCCGCGCTACATCATCACTGTAATCACCATGGCTGGTAAAGGTATGTGCAGACTGTGGTGTCGAGCGACATCAGAGGAATTAGGTTTGCAAAAAATCTATGTTTTTGTAAGTGCATATGTCTACATGATACAATATAACTGAGTTTCGACATCACATGCTTCAATTGCTAGTGCTGCCACTGTGCTCAACGGTGTGGATACAATTCCAATGCGACAACCGTAGGGTACCTCGTCGTTGTTCACGCCTCTAGCGCTGCTGCTTCTTCGACGCCTACATCCACATCCATCATAAGTTGGCTTCTTTGGGGCTCTCTGTCATACTCCTACATCTGATGCATGTAGTCCCTTCTCCCGTGGCAAGCTATGGTTTCGTGTGTGTGCCGTCGGCATACCACTATCTATGCGGACGGGGTCGTCGGCATTGGAAAGGCCGTCGGCAGCAGCAGTTATTCTAGTAATGGTGGTGCGTTGAGTCCTTCGCAACGTCCGTCTACATGCTTTTTTCAGGAACGTCCGTGACATGTAATTTTTTTTCTTAGTTGCCACGTACATGTAATCTGGCTGAAGAGATTATTACAGGTTAAAGACATTTCCTTATATAACGTGACTTGGTTCTGTACGTGCTTCTTTTTTTATTCCTGTATACGTGTGCCTTTTCTAGAAAGGCTTGGGAGAGCAATTTATATGTGTTCCTCTTGAATACTCCTGTGGAGTCGACGTACCATTATTGCAAATAAAATAATATTTGGCACATGCATACGTGCCAATCAATTCCGTGTCTGCCAAGGTCTTTACTTTAAGAATTGCCTAGGTCTTCTTCTGCCGCGTCTGCCTAGGTCTTCGTCTGCCGTAAATTAAATCATACGTACTGGTTTCTTTATGATTCCCATCCGAAGCCGATTAAAAAAAATTTAGCCAACACATGTTCTCTATTTGACAGATCTCAACCGTTCAATATTTCAACTTCATAATGACGAATCTTAGCTGTTCTTTTTCTATCGTTTTAATAATATAATAGATTCCAATGCTTACAAGGTGAGACGACTTTATTTGGAGACAACGGATACGGATTTCTTTTTCAAAAACAAGCAACAAGCGCTCCAGGGCAGGGCAGCAGGAGTGGATGATACTATGCAGTGAGGCCTCCGACAGTTCGACCACCACAAGCGCGAGTTTTTTTAGCAGTGGGAGTCGAAGAATTTGTACCAGATTGTCTGGTAGATGACACCGGGCCAGGCTGGTGGTGTGTAGAGAGGAGAAAAACCATGAGATGGACACTGGTGGTGAGGGCACAGCTACAACGCTTGGTTGACAGCTATTTGCATAGTAATGGTAGAACTCAAGATGTTGGAATTTTTCGAATTGACGGGATGTCAGCCAGGCGTTCACCGTGAAGGGTATGTGCAGCAGGCAGCATACCGGGATGCATAGGCGTTGAACGGAGCCCTGGTCGGAGCAGATGATGGCTCCGTGGAGTTCAAAATCATGAACGACAGATAGCCGGCGACAGTCGAGATTAAGAGGTGCGGCGCGCCACAGAGTGCGCCACCTAGATGCAAGGACCTGTGTGCGGTAGCCATCCTTGGTGGGGGGGGAAGGAAGATGGCGTCCGGAAGATCGCTGATGCGGTCTGCCCGATATTCTACGGGTTCCTCAGATCCAGGGGGACGAGGCCGCTTCTGCCCGCGCTGCCGGGTGCAGGATCTACAGCCGGCGACGCCGCTGGCCGGGGCCTCATCTGTGTACATAGCAATCTGGAAGGGAAAAAAGGCAGAAACATATATGTAGGACATTCAAAATGAATTCTCAAGATCTGGAAGAAAAAAGGACACAAACATATATGTAGGACATTCAAAATCAATTCTCAAGATCTAGATATGAATTATTAGCACGCACGCTAACCCTAGTCGGATTATTAGCACAAAAATCGTTTGTACAGAACAAACAATTAATCACTAACCATAGATATCATTCAAACAATCAATACACTACACGGATCTAACGAATCTTACTCTGATTTCATGGACTGGGTGAACATAACCAAGGGTTTCTGTTCCCAACAAAGGGGGGGGGGACTAACCGGTTTTCCGTCGGAGTCGGAGTCGTTGCCGAAGTAGCTCTGGACCTCCGGCTCCTGCTAGGGAGGCACGAAGACGGCGACGAAGTCATGGTCGTGCTGCTGCCCGCGCGAGACCTCGTCGGTGGCGATAGCAACCTCTGCGCCCAGCTTCATGTGTTGCGCGGGTGCTTCACCAGCCCTGGCGGCGCCACTCCCACCGATAGTGCGCTTCGGCAAAATCCTAACACACTCCATGCGGCGGTGACAACTGTGGACGGGATGTGCGGCTGCGGATCGGGCGCGACATTAATATGGAGCAGTGGGAGCGAGGTGGGTGGCGGTCACAGGGCTGGCTCGCCTCCCGGTGAGCCTGCGTAGAGGACTGCTGGCACGCCTACCGTCATTTCACACAGCTAATGGCACGCCCCATGGTGAATGCGTAGCGAACACGTGCATGCCTCGGCCTCCCGGTCTGCCTGCTGGCATGCGCCTCGTCAACTCACGCATGCTCGTACGGCACACAGGACGCGTGTGCGGCACGTATTAACCAAAGCACTGCACTTACATTGTTGGTCTAAAGCACACGGTTCGAATAAAGAGTTCATTTGCGCTATTGGTTGATAATTATTTATAATTTCCTATATGTAAGAAGATTATATCAAAACTTGTCTCAAATTTAAAAAAAAAATATCACAGTCTATTGGTGTACATATGACACCACGATAAGTTTTATGAATTTCAACTTATTTTGGATTTTAAAATCAAGATTCTAGATGTTAGAAATTTCTTGAATGGGGACTAAACATCCCCCAGGGACACGTACACATATGATTTTGCAATCCATTTTTGTGCATTATCACGGGTCTCATGTAGATTAAATTTGATTTTTGCACATTTAAATCAATGGGAAATCAATCAATGTATAAAAAACGGATAGATGTTATCTATTTTTTTCATTTTTCAACACTAAACTCCTTTGGGCGCATGTTCGCTGCAGAAAAAGTTTGAAATGCATCTTTGGGCCACATGCATGCGGTGGTCCTAGGACACTCACTCGCGTGGGCCCACGAGGTCGCCGTCCGGCACAATGACATGCGATGAGAGAGGTTAATTTAACCGACAAGGATGGTCATTTTTTGGTTTTTGTTATACGTAAGGTTGGAGTATATATATAGTACGCGTTGAAGAGGGTGGCCGGGGGCAATACTACGCGTCATATAGGACACTCACTCGCGTGCGATGCTTCCATCCGTGGGCCCGCGAGGTTGTCCTCCATCACTTTGACCCAGCAAGGAGGTTTTTTTTGGGTTGTGTTGCGGTAGAAGTATATAGTACGCGTCGTAGTGGGGAGGAGGGGGCCGGGGCAGCACATATATACTACACACACATCATGAATCGATCTCGCTCCGTGTGGGGACTTTTCAGTTTCCGAGGCAGGTGCCGCAAAGATGTTGTGCATATTGGGTATTAAAAACATCACCAACACATTGATGCACGTGCAGACGATGGTTGTCACTCATTCGCCTGCGACTCTTCCCTCCATGGGCCCGCGAGGTCGTCGTCCATCTAATATATGATACAACGAGAAAGGTAATTTGACGAACAAGGAGGATTATTTTCGGGTTGTGTTACGGTACGTAGGAGTATATATTACGCGTCGAAGAGGGAGGGGGGCAACATATATATACTACGTGTCATGAACTTCGGTTCGTGTGGGGGACTTAAAGGTTTACGAGACAGGTGCCACATCAAAGTTCTGCATATATATTAGGTATTCAAACATCACAACCACACATCTCCAAGCATGTGTTTGGCCCATAAGCAAGCGATGGCGGTTGTCCTCTAGCACTCACTCACGGGGTCATCAGCGAGATGCTTCGTCCATCTCTGTGTGCCCGCTTGGTCAATCACTTCGACCGACAGCGATAGAGATTAATTTGACTTATAATTAGGAGGGGATTAAATTTTGGTTCGTCTTATATGGTTCGGTACATGCCACTAGATACTTTGCGCGCATGTGTATGCACAAATTCCTCCCACCGGTTCGAAGTGGGTGGGAGGGGGGGGGGGCGAGCACGCGACGCATCATGAACCAGATCTGTGTGGGGACTATGCGTTTTTCGACGCATGCATGTGCCACATCAAAATGTTATGCTTTTGGTATTAAAACATATATGCATGCACCATGCATGTCCATACATATGTTTGGGGCACATATATACATGCAGTGGTTGTCCTTTGACACTCTCCCTCGCTTGGTTATCGTCGACGGCCTATATATTCATGGGCCCGCGTGGACGTCCATCACTTCGACCAACAACGGGAGAGAGGTTACCAGGGTGGATTCTTCTTCTCTTGGTTCGCGTTACCGTATAGTCGTATGTCGATCATGGTGAGATTCGAAACCTAAGTTCGAGGGCTCGCATACACATAAATACCTATATATATATAGTATACTATGCGTCATGAACCCTCGCTCCATGTGTAGACTTTTCGGTTCCAAAAGCACGCGGCCACATCAAAATTGTGCATTGGGTATATTCAAACACCACATGACACTTCATACATATGTTTGGGCCACATGCACGCAGTGGTTGTCTTCAGGCACTCCCTCGCGTGGTTATCGGCGACAAGCTAGCCTATTTTGTGGGGCCGCGTGTGGAACGTCAATAAATGACTTTGTCCCAACAAACAAGAGAGGTTATACGACCAAGGTGGTGATTCTTCTTGGCCAGTATTACAATACGCCTTGGTGAGATGCCTCTCCCACCGTCTCAAAGTGTGTGTGTGGGGGGGGGGCACAGTACTACTTCGTACTAGATGAACCTTCGTGGGGTCGCTGATGCCCGGTTAATTTGTGATGCTCATCTGCCACATCAAATTTGTGATTTGGTAACGCCATAAGAACACATCTGTGGGCCCGCACACGGTCCACATTTGATTTGATGCAAAGGGGGAGGGGCCGGCGGTTGATGTACTCCTTTCGGTTTTGTGTTACGGTACGGTGAGATGTCAGACCTAGCTATTTGGGGGCATGCGTTCATAGCTAAGATTCCCCTCCCGGCAACACGAAGTGTGTGTGTGTCACTGGTGCAGAATCACGCATTAGTGCCGGTTCGTAAGGGCCTTTAGTGCCGGTTCAGCAACCGGCACAAAAGGGTGGGGACTAAAGCCTGATAATCCTCAAGTGCAAGGAATCATCGTAGCACTTTCCAAAGGTGGAAGTGACAAGTATGGAGTGTCGAACCCACAAGGAGCTAAAGGTAAAATCAATATTCTCTCAAGTCCTGTCTACCACTGATACGATCTACGTATACCGAACGTTTGCTTCCAACTAGAAACGGGAAATAAAACTACGTTTTGGGTAAGAAGAGGATAACTTTGTATGATATCGGAGAACTAAAATATAAAAGTAGGTGCTGTTAATGTAAAGTTAGAATATATTACTATATATTATAACTAGCGAGCGTGGAATAATGATGGGTCGGTGCGCGGAATTGTCCTAGGCAATTGTTAACAAGATCGGTAATCATTATTGCAATTTCATATGAGGGAGAGGCATAAGCTAACATACTTTCTCTTCTTGGATCATATGCACTTATTATTGAAACTCTAGCAAGCATCCGCAACTACTAAAGATCATTAAGGTAAAACCCAACCATAGCATTAAAGCATCAAGTCCCCTTTATCCCATATGCAACAACCCCCTTACTCGGGTTTAAGCTTCTGTCACTCTAGCAACCCACTATAAGCGAATCATGAACGTATTTCAACACCCTACAGCGGAAATCCTTCACGTGTGCGCGGCACAGAAGCACCATAGGACAGCACCAAAATAAAACATACAACTCAAACCAATCTATATCATCAATCAATCCAAAATACAAAGGAAAACTACTCAAAACATCATAGGATGGTAACACATCATTGGATCATAATATGTGGCATAAAGCACCATGTTCAAGTAGGGGATTACAGCAGGTGCGGGCGAGTGGACCGCGTAAAAGAGATGAGGATAGTGATGATGAAGGTGATGTTGATGAAGACGATCACCGCGGCGATGATTCCCCCGATGGCACTCCGGCGCCACCAAGAGAGAGGGGGAGCGGTTCTCCCCTTTGTGCTTCCTCCTCCATGGCCTCCCCCTTAGATGGGGAAAGGTTCTCCCTCAGGTCTTTGGCCTCCATGGCGATGGTGACCCCTCCGGCTTCCTCCTCCATGTCCTCCGGTGATGTTGGCCCCCTCTGGCAGGGTGCCAGGGAGGGCCAAGATTGGTTTTTCGTGGCTACGAAGGCTTGCGGCGGCGGAACTTCCGATCTCTTTTGTTCTGGGGTTTTTAGGATTTATAGGAGGGGTTGGCATCGGTTTCACGTCAGGGGGCCCCACGAGGTGATGACAAGGACGGAGGGCGCGCCCCCCACCCTTGTGGTGGCCCCGGGACTACTCTTCGGTATCTTTTTCTTCCAGTATTTTTTTTATTTTCCAGAAATATTCTCCGTTGATTTTCAGCTCGTTCCGAGAACTTTTATTTCTGCACAAAACAACACGACGGTAGTTCTGCTGAAAACAGCGTCAGTCCGGGTTAGTTCTAATCAAATCATACCAAAATCATATGGAATAGTTGTAAACATGACATGAATACTTCATAAATTATAGATACATTGGAGACGTATCAAAGCCCCCCCCCCCCCTTTAGTCCCAATTCAACACGGCCCAGGACCAAAGGCCCACCAGGTGGCACGAGCCGGCGCCGGGGGCTGGGGGAACTTTATTCCCTGTTGGTAACACGGAACGGGACTAAAAGGATTAGGGGTTTATGAATTATGGTTTATTTTCCTTTTAATTTTGTGTTTTCCAATTAATTCTTTTTCATTTCAAACATATTTTACACTACTACTATTCCTACATATTCAACTTGGTCACTTGGATACATCCACTTTAATCTAATATGTGTTTCTTCCACCCTAATGATATACAACTCATATCATCATCATAATGATATATATATATATATATAACAACTCATCATCATCCTAGTCATATATATATACAACTCATCTTGATCGTAGTGATATAACAAAATCACCATTATGATCATCATAAGTTAACCACTACTAGCTAGCTAGGTAAGGTGGTGCTAGTGATATAACAATCTCACCATTATGATCATCATAATTTAACCAACTGCACTAGGTAAGGTAGCAGGACCTACTACTCTCTCTCTCTCTCGGGTAGCATAGCATAAAACATAAAAAAAACCTCCTTCTCCGTTATGCAACATTGAGATCCAACTGTCTCCATTTTGTGGCCTTCGTTCAGCCACTATTTTTCTTCAAGCCTTGATTTTGAGGACTCCATCTGTTTTAGAGGTCGAGTGTGCATATTTGAGACCCTCCGACCATGGTCGTACGCAAACAACTGTCATCTCACCTTCGACAAACATAAATGGAGGCACAACCACGTTCGGGAGCTTCTGTTGAAGAGCATAATAGTAACATATATATATATATATATATATATATATAGTTAGCAATGAAGTATACTTCAGAAGAATGTATGAAAAAGATGGACTAACTAGTGACACAATAGTAAAAATCTTACCATGATACTAGCACGAATGTTAGCATCGCACAACTCATGGACTAGTGGCACGTATTTACCATAATTTTTCCCAACTCCCTAGATGATCTTAAATTGCAGAACGTCTTTAACAAAGGAGATAAGATAATTCTTCTCCTCCCAAGTTAGCTCTGCGCCATGACTGTAGTAGGTGTCGTCTATTATCTTTTGTACTTCTTAGGAAGAGAGAAAATAAGCTGTCAATTATAAAAAACAAGTTCAACAGGTATGAATAACAAGTATTTTTAGATAAGCTAGGAATATAGATCATTTATCAAATGTGTTTAACAAACTCACACGGAGGCAGAATCGGAATCATGTTAGGATCCAGCCAAATGTTTTCATCTTCCGGATTGCCAAGATCTAACGTTATTTTCATATCCTCCTCGAATCCACAGGCCTTGCATAATCCTTCCCAATTTGAACATCCAAAATGAGTGTGACCTACTTCATTTATGATCTTAACCTCAATATCAAAACCATGTTTCGTTTTAAGGTGAGCTATCTTCGTGTCCATCTTGGACATCTCTTCGAAAGATAGCTTCTCAAGGACATATGGTCTTGCATAGCAGGGTATGCACTAGTCAAATTATAAAAAATGGAAATTGCACGTTAAAGCAAAAAATCTTAAGCCATGCTTAATTCAGAAGAAACACGTGCCACTGAAGTTACATACCGTAAAACCTTCGAAGCCCTCCTTAAGCGTGAGGGAGAAGCATGTACCGTTATCTAGGTGCGGTCTGTCGCACATACCCCTGTCGTCGGTGCAGCCATCGCACTCGCGGATCTTATCGTCGTCAGACATTTCCTATATATGTTCATAATTGAAAGATTAAAAATTACGGCATGACCTTTGCTAAAATAGGACATATCGAGCGCCTAAAATTTGTCGGAATGGAAATGAATCAACAATCCTCGTAAAAGGTATAGCATTCTTTGATGACAAAGTGATAATTACATAAAAGTTTATATTTTAAACCTATATTCAAAAACCTATACGATTACTAGTTTACTATTCTATTCAAAAGACCGTTCTACCTATGACATAAAAAACCTATATGCAAATTAATCCACACAGGTATAGCATGCTTGATTGTCAATACATGGTCAACTTTTTCATATGCAACATATATACTAAATAATCATCTAAAACAACTAAAACATCTAAATAAAACATCAAACATTCATGCATACATGTATAAAAAAAACTAGTGAAAAAAATAGTCAAAATTCCTCAAAATTTCTATACATACATATATTGTATACATACATCATACATTTTATTCATACATATATACATCATACACAACATCTAGTAAAAAAATCAATCTATGAATGAAAAAAAGATGAACAAATTTTGTGTGTGTGCGCACGTGTGCGCGTGTGTGCACCCGCGGCGGCTTCGATTGGAGGAAGGAGAGGGGGGAGAGGGGCTCACAGCGCAGGCGAGGTCGTGGCGACGGCGACGGCGCGCGAGGCACGGGCGAGGTCGAGGAGGAGAAAGAGGGGGGCGGCGTCGGATCAGAGAGGAGGCGCGGCGGCGTCGGCGACGACGAGGACGGGCTCGGGGGCAGCCCGGCGACGTCGATCGGCGCGGGCGGAGGCGCGGGCGACGGCGGCAGCCTGGCGGCGTCTGTTCGGCGTCGATGAAAGAATGGGGAACGAAAATTTCGTAAGTGCTGCTTATATAGGAGGCACCTTTAGTCCCGGTTGGAGCCACCAACCGGGACTAAAGGGTGAATTTTGGCCAGCCGAAGCGGCGGGAAGCGCAGGCCTTTAGTCGCGGTTGGTGGTTCCAACCGGGACTAAAGGTGGGCCTTTAGTCGCGGTTAGAGCCACCAGCCGCGACTAAAGGCTGGTGCTCGCGCAGGCGCGGTGCAGGAAGATTAGTCCCACGTCGCCCAGCAAAGGGCAGCTGCACTGGTTTATAAGCCCCGCCGCGGCTGCTCCTTCGAGCTCCTCTCCAAAGCAGGCCTTCTGGGCGTACCGTACATGCGCTGCCCTGTGGGGCCTACTGGGACTTGCGGGCCTGCATCCTGGCCCAACTAGAGGTTGGGTTTCTAGTCGTATGCAGGCCGTGGTGGCCGAGTAGACGGGCTTTTTTTGAATTTATTTCTTTTTCATTTTTTTTGTTTACTGCTTTATTTTTTTCTGAATTGTTTTTTGCTTTATTTAGAGTTTATTTGTGAATCTTTTTGCTTTAGGTGAAAAAAATTATAAACTTTCTGTTAGTTCTAGTAATTTTCAAATTTTAATAGTTTAAATTTGAATTATTTAAAATTTGTGTGAATCACTAGTTTGTGAATAACTTTACTTTAAAAATAGATTTTTTAGTGATTCTTTTTTCTGCTGTTTAATATTAGTGTGTTTTATCATTATATTCAATTTGGTAATTCCTAGGTTATTTAAAAAAATGGAAATGCCTTTGTAACAAATGAGTTTTTGTCCGAATCCCTGATACTTCGAAAGAGATTGTCCATTTTGTACACGAAGTGCATCCAGTTTTTGCCGTAACCCTCTCAACTTTTTAGCGCATGCTATGTGGGTGAAATGATGATACCATGCCAACTTTCAACCTTTTCAGAGTTCATTTGTAGTTCTTTTCAATTTCATGGTCATTTAGCTCAAAAAAATCAGTAAATGCATGAAAAATAGCAAATGATGTCAGAAAGGGTTGAAAATTGATGACGTGGCTTCGAATGGTGCATACTGAACGCACAAAAAGTCTGGAGTTGAAATAAGTTTAAAAAAATGAAATGCCTTTTGTAACATATGAGTTTTAGCCTAAAACCCTGATACTTCGAAAGAGATTGTCCATTTTGTACACAAAGTGCATCCAGTTTTTGCCGTAACCCTCTCAACTTTTTTGCACATGCTATGTGGGTGAAATGATGATACCATGCCAACTTTCAACCTTTTAAAAGTTCATTTGTACGTAGTTCTTTTGAATTTCATGTTCCTTTAGTTCAAAAAAATCAGTAAATGCATGAAAAATAGCAAATGAAGTCAGAAAGGGTTGAAAATTTGTTTGTACATAATATTTCTTCGCGTTTCAAATGCAAAAACACATAAGTACCCTAACTAGTACAAAGATTCCCTCCGGTTTGTCCGAAGTGGAACTTTCCAGATATATAAGTCCGGAAACTCACTAGAGAAGAAAGTGATGACAATGAAGCCGATCACATCCCAGAGTGGGATCTTTGGGTATAAAACTTTTTCTTTGCGTGTGTCCCTTTACGCCGTAACCATGGACAATCTTCATCATTTAATTGGATGCTCGGGTCAATATTCACTGTGAAGGGAGCAATTTCATGGAACTTTTCATAATCTTCTGACATGTCTGTCTTGTCCTCCACTCCCACGATGTTTCTTTTCCCTGAAAGAAATATGTGGCACTTTGGCTCATCATATGATGTCTTTGCTTCCTTATCTTATCTTTTTCTCGGCTTGGTAGACATGTCCTTCACGTAGAAAACTTGCGTCACATCATTGGCTAGGACGAATGGTTCGTCTGCGTACGCAAGATTGTTGAGATCCACAGTTGTCATTCCGTACTGCGGGTCTTCCGTTACCCCGCCTCCTGTCAGATTGACCCATTTGCACCGAAACAAAGGGACCTTCAAACCACGTCCATAGTCAAGTTCCCATATCTCCTCTATGTAACCATAATATGTGTCCTTTCCCCTCTTGGTTGTTGCATCAAAGCGGACACCACTGTTTTGGTTGGTGCTCTTTTTATCTTGGCGATCGTGTAAAATGTATTCCCATTTATCTCGTACCCTTTGAAAGTCATTATATTCAAATATGGTAACTGGGACAACAAGTACAGGTCATCTTCAACAGCGTTGTCATGCATGGCACGTGTCTGCAACCAACAGGCGAAAGTCCCCGTTTGTTCACGTGTAATCCAGTCATCAGACTGCTCTGGGTGTTTGGAGCGTAGAATATTCTTGTGTTCCTCGATATACGGAGCCAGCAAGGCGGAATTTTGTAGAACTGTGTAGTGTGCTTGAGTGAGAGAATGCCCGTCCATACATATTATTGCTTTCAGTCCTAGCGTGCCTTTTCCACACAGTCTGCCCTCATGCCACGATTCAGGAAGACAAATCGGCTTAAGGTCATGAATAAATGAAGGAAATATGCCCTAGAGGCAATAATAAAGTTGTTATTTTATATTTCCTTACATCATGATAAATGTTTATTATTCATGCTAGAATTGTATTAATCGAAAACTTGATACATGTGTGGATACATAGACAAAACACCGTGTCCCTAGTAAGCCTCTACTAGATTAGCTCGTTAATCAAAGATGGTTAAGTTTCCTAACCATGGACATGTGTTGTCATTTGTTGAACGGGATTACATCATTAGGAGAATGATGTGATGGACCAGACCCATCCGTTAGCTTAGCATAATGATCGTTAAGTTTTATTGCTATTGCTTTCTTCATGTCATATACATCTTCCTTTGACTATTAGATTATGCAACTCCCAGATACCGGAGGAATACCTTTTGTGCTATCAAACGCCACAACGTAACTGGGTGATTATAAAGATGCTCTACAGGTATCTCCGAAGAAGTTTGTTGGGTTGGCATAGATCGAGATTTGGATTTGTCACTCCGATCATCGGAGAGGTATCTCTGGGCCCTCTCGGTAATGCACATCATAATAAGCCTTGCAAGCAATGTGACTAATGAGTTAGTTGTGGGATAATGTATTACGGAATGAGTAAAGAGACTTGCCGGTAACATGATTGAACTAGGTATGAAGATACCGATGATCGAATCTCGGGCAAGCAACATATCGATGATAAAGGGAATAACGTATGTTGTCATTACGGTACGATCGATAAAGTTCTTCGTAGAATATGTGGGACCCAATATGAGCATCCAGGTTCCGTTGTTGGTTATTGACCGGAGAGGTGTCTCGGTCATGTCTACATAGTTTTCGAACCCGTAGGGTCCGCACGCTTAACGTTCGATGACGATTTTGTATTATATGAGTTATGTGATTTGGTGACCGAATGTTGTTCGGAGTCCCGGATGAGATCACAGACATGACGAGGAGTCTCGAAATAGTTGAGAGGTAAATATTCATATATAGGACGATGATATTCGGACACCGGAAGTGTCTGGGGGTACCGAGTACATATCGGGTCACCGGAAGGGGTTCCGGGCATCCCCCCGGCAACTATATGGGCCTAATGGGCCAAGAGGGGGACAAACCAGCCCCTAAGGGGCTGGTGCGCCCCCCATATAGGCCGAAATAGGAGGAGAAGGAAAGAGGGGAAGAGAGAAGGAAGGGGAGGGATTCGGCCTCCCCCTTCCTTTCCTCCTCCCTCCTCCTTCCTTCCCCCTTCGGAAGTTATGGAAGACGGGAGGCCGAATTGGGGAGGCGCCCAAGTAGGATTCCTCCTACTTGGGGCGCCCCCTTAGCTGCCTCTCCTCCCCTCCAACTTATATATATGTGGGAGGGGGGGGGGGCACTGCTAGAACACACACCAACAATTGTTAGCCGTGTGCGGCGCCCCCCTCCATAGTTTATGTCGGGGTACGACACCTATGGGATCCCGAGAGATCCCTTTACGATTCGGCGGGGGGAGAGGTATACGCAAAGAGCAGAACCAGTGATCGACGCGGTAAGTTTTTACCCAGGTTCGGGCCGCTGATCAGCGTAAAACCCTACTCCTGCTTTGTGTTCTTATTGATGTTCTTGAGCCCAGCCTTCAGGAGCGCTCGCAATGAACAGTACGTTCAAAGAGCAGCTACGCATGCAGAATGGGCCAGAAAATCTCCTCCTCTATAGCAGTTGCCTTGGGCATCCTTTTATATGCTCAAAGGGGTCTCCACAGTGGCAAAATGTACATACACTGAGGTGTAAAGTAGCTACAGGGTATCATACCTAACCCCTGACGGATTAGGACGAACGCATTTAATGCACCGTGAGGTGTCCGTTTAGGTGTCCACACTTTCTTGGGGATGGAAAAAGGGGCCATCCCATCAGCACCGCTTAAGCTCTCCTCCACTAGCGCGTTGCCACGCATCCAGAGAAGGACCCAGAATGTCAGGCTTTGTCGCTGTGCTGGAGCGGTGGCATAGTGGCAGAATCTCGCCAGGCGTCGATCCTTGCCGGGCACCAATCCTTGCCGGGCGCCAAGCTTTGCTGGGAACCAAGCCTTGCCGGGCGCCGAGGCTTGCCGGGCTCCACGGGCCATCCCGGCAAGGATCTTGCCGGGGAGGCTGGCCTTCGATTTCCAGCTTTGCTTATTTGCTGATTCTCAGATCTCTGACTTGATGATTTCCTTGATGACTTAAATCGACCTCGAGTTGATCCCGGCAAGCCTTGCCGCGAGGACGGCTACAACTACCCGTGCACAAGTAAGGGGTACTAGTGGCCCGATACTTAGTACACCGACAGGAGCCCCCGGGCCTGGGCCATACACGAGTGCGAGGCATTGTTGGGCTAGGCCCAAACAGTGCACAGGCACGCGTGGCAGGGAATTAACTGCTCGTAAAGATCTTGTTTTACTGCGCCCCCACTACGCGCACGGAGCGCGCGATGTGGGAAGTGTGCCAAAAAGGCTGCAAACTGTTTCGCGCCCACAGAGGCGTATTCATATTGGGGGATAAACAAGGTGGTCCCGCTCCTTCCCCATAAAAAGGAGAAGTCGTGGAGGCGCAAACCCATTCACCCCCCTCTTCTTCCCAATCTGGCCATCGCCATCGCCTTCCTCTGCTCGAGCTCAGAGCGAAACCTTCCTTCCCTTCCGTTCGCCGCTCCCGCGCTCGTTCCGTCTTCCGGCCTCCATCTCCACAGTCGCCATGCCGCCCAAGGCCAGCAAAGGCAAGGGCACGGACAAGGAGTCGAAGGCTGAAGTTCCGGAAAGCAAAATGGTGAAGATGCGGAAGAGGCTCGTCGTCTTCCCTCCAACGCTCGACGCCGAAACCTTGAAGGGACGATACCAATGCATGTGGGCGAAGGGAACACAAGCTCACCCCGCCACATGCGTAATCCCAGGTGCTAGTTCCAAAGGCGGATCGGACAGATACCCCTTCTTCACTGCGTACTTTTATTGCGGGCTCTGTCCACCTTTTTCCGATTTCTTCAACGACATCATGTATACATACAGCTTCCGCCTTCTTGATTTCACGCCGAATGCCGTATTTTGCATGTCGATCTTTGCCCATCTTTGTGAAAATTTTGCCGGCGTGATCCCCAATTCTGCTCTTTTCCGCCACTATTTCTATCCTCGAATCCAAAAAGGAGAGGCTCTCTCTAGATCTATTGCTTGGATTCCAAGGGCCTGGAACAAAGAGATATACCCAGATGGAGTTTACCGCGAAAACTGGGACGAGTGGCGGGCCGAATGGTGCTGGATCCAGGAAGCAGATCCTCATCCTTTTTGCCATCCCCGGCGACAGAAGGTGGTCCACGGCAAGGATTGGGGCGATCTCGCCGCAGAAGACGAGAAGCTCACAATCGCCACTACCAGGATCCTCCGCTTGAAGGCTGCCGGGCTGATAATGGAGATGATCGGCTTCGACTTCCTCCGCCGCCGCATCGCCCCTCTGCAGAACAGGGGGAGGCCAGCCTGGGAGTATAAGAACGCAACGGATGTCATGAGGCTGCGCCCCGGGCTGAACAACAACTTGACTGTTATGCAGCTTGGCGCTCTCTGCCAAAAGTTATTCCAGCGCGAAGACAAGCACCGGCTGTCGGCAAGGATCGTCCCCTTGTGCAACAACTCTGCACTGGGGTCGATCATTGCCTTCTTGCCGATGTTCAACGCCCACGGCCTTGACCCGACCTGGGTCGAGCCAAGCGAGGAAGAAGCGCAGAAATTCTTCGACAATCTGAAGGAGAAGCCTGTCCGGCAAGAGTCAGATCTTATTCGCGCCACCACAGATCAGGAGGTAGCACACATCGCTACCAGAGTGGAGGAAGCGAATCTTGCCGCGGTGGCCAGCAGCGTTGGCTTCACCGAGTGGGAAGCCAGCGATGCAGAGGTGGTGGTGGAGGCAAAACCTGCCGAGGAGAGCAAGGTTGCCGGGGAAGAAGGCGGCGCAGTCGCTGAAAACTCATCCGGCGATGACACGGCTGAAGAGGAGATGCGAGAAGAGCCCTCGCCCCCGAAGAAGACAAAGCGTGTCCTTCGGAAAGCCGCATCGGGCGTCTGGCAAGCCAGCCTAAATCGAGCGGCGAATCCCCCGGCAAGAAAGTGGCCGGCAAGACCGGACCGCGGCAGGGGGCCCGTCAACAGCCCGCGCGGCGCGCGAGACCCACACCAGCTGCCACCGCCGGAGCGGCAGGAGGGTCTCATACAACCGTGCCAGAGGCTGCCCCGGCGCCTGCCACAGCCAAGCGGCCCAGGACCCCTCCTCCGCCTCCCGACTTAGACATCGCAACGGAGGTCGACTTCGACATCTCCGGCTTCAGTCCGGAGCGAGAGGAAGAAGAGTGAGTACCTGTCACAACTTCCACCTTCCAATCTGCATCAGTCTTACTGACTTACTTGTATTGTTTCTGCAGTGACACAGAAACCTTGCTGGAGAGGATGGCGAAGAGGTCAAGGACTTCTACGGGGGACGAGCCCCCGGCAGGCTCCACTATCGTGCCAGAGACCGTCATCGTGAGCCCGGAGCCTAGTCCTCAACGCAGCCCCCAGCGTAAGTTCATTGTCCCTTTTTCTGTTGGCTGGTGCCGAGGCTTCCATTCTTGTCGCTGATATCTTCGGGTTCGCAGGAGAAGAACGGCAACAAGGAGAAGATTGCCCCATTGTGCCTCCTTCATCGACCGCTCCGCCCACAAGCACATCTCCGGCAAGAGATCCTGCCGACGAGCCCGTCCGGATTGAGGAGGAGCCGACAAGCACGGACTCCGGCAACCCACCCCCGGCAACCGGATTTGCCGGGAGAGGCGAAGCCACCTCTCGACAGCCCGACGCAGGTACTCGATCGCCTCAGAGTGCTAGTTATTCTTTTCCCCTTACTTCTTTATCTTTGATCACTTCAAAATTTAAAGACTCGAGCTTATTCTGACCTCCTCCTTCACCCTTCAGAGTTCTCTGCGATGGAACATATGGACGTCGACACCGTCATCGAGGAGACCGCCAGGGATGCTGCTGCCGAAGCGGACAGGATCACTGCCAGTGAGGCCACCAAGGATGATGTTGCCGGGGCCGGTGGTGCTCTTGACGGGGAGGCCGCCAAGACAGCACAAAAGGAAATCGCGGAAGAACCTGCTGAAGAGGGCGACAGGGAGGCTGGGGACCATACTGACGGCATTCCTGCCGCGGGAGCGCCAGGCGCTGCATCGGCCGCGGAGCCCCCTGTCACTGGTGATGCGGCCACCGAAGACCAGCCATCAACATCTGACAAGCCCTCATCCAGCAAGTATCTCAAAGTTGGCGAAAACCTATTCATCAACTTGCCAGGGACGGCAAGCACCGAGGCACCAGCCGAAGGAGAAATTTTCGAGGAAATTATTGCCGCTGCCGGGCTCGAAGTTGTTGACGATCCCAGCGCTAGCAGTGGCAAGTCTGAAGAGGATCGGCTCCTTCAGGCCATGGGCGAAAACTTCCGCAAACTCCAGGCTCTCCATCGTGCCCGAAAAGAGAACGCGGACTCCAGAATGGCAGTTGTCGAGGCAGCCGAAGCGGATTTTCAAAGGCGCGTCGCACAAATGCAAATCTGGCACGCCGAGGCCCTTCAAGAACTGGTTGCCGGTCGAGAACAAGTGAGCCAGCAATGGAATGAGGTCCTCCTGAAGCAATCAGACATGGAGAAGGCCCATGATGAAGCTGTTCAAAGGATCGCTGCCGAAGATGCTCTCCTGACGGGGCGCCGCGTTGCTCTTGACGCTTTCGAGGAAGATCTCACCGCACGTGAGCAGGCGCTCGCCGCCAAGCTTCGTAGCAAGGATGAAGACATTGAAAATCTTGTCGCGCGGGGGACCCAAGAGCTGGAGCAGAAGCACAAGGAGGCGCTCGAAGCTCTAACTGCAAGTCCCGCAGGCAAGCTCAAGGAGGCCGTCGATGCTGCCGAAGTTGCAGAGGCCGCCAAGAACGAGCTAAGCGACAAAGTGAAGAGGCTGGAGACAGATCTCGACGAGCATGGCAAGGAGCTCTCGACGCTCAAGGGGGACAGGGAAAAAACCCTCCACTCCTTGGCGGAGATGCAAGTCGCCCTGTCCGACAAGACCAAGCAGCTCTCCTCTGCGGCTGATGATATTGCGGTTCTGGAGCTGAAGCTGACCACGCTGCAGAAATCCCTCGAGGCCGGCAGGGCCCGTGAGAAGGCTCTACTCAAGGATCTCCAAGGAGAGAGGAACCTGCTCAAGAGCGCCGCCGCTGCCCAAAATGAGTACGAGAAGGGAGTGGAGATCTGGACTGGTCGTCTCATCGCTACCGCGGAGAAGCTTACCGCAGAACTGTCAATCAAGGGCTTGTCGAACTTCAGATATTCTTCCGAGGAAAGAATATCCCCAAGCGCGAGATTGACGATGTTCTTTGAAAGCATCATCAACGCGTTGAGGGCGCTCCAGTCCAGCCGGGCGACCCAACTGGCGAACGAGACTCGCCGGCTTTGCCGGGCCGTCCTTCGCAAGGTGCTCCTCAAGGTGGTGCACAGCAATCCCGGCATCGACCTCTCCAGCGCACTCGGTCACCTGCCAAAGGATGCAAATGTTGAGGCGCTTGAGAAGTGCATCGCGCCGATCCTTGAGAAGGTGGACTCCATCAAAAGGATCGAAGGCCAGCGCAGGGATTGAGTGCTTCCCCTTTTATTCTTGCCGCCATCATCTCATGTAAAAGACAGTTAAGTCTCGAGTTAGGACTGCGGCAACTCATGGATGTAATATAATTTAACTATGTTTAGGCTCATGCTAGCTACTTTCCTTGTCTGATTCCTTTATGTGTGGAGTTCATCCTACGCTTACTGAAAAACTTGCCGGCGTGCAACTTGCCGCGAGCGCTGGGTGCAGGACTTCAGCAGCCTGCTGGAGGCGCAGCGGCCGGCAAGACTCCTTGGCGTTTTCAGTGCAGCCACTTAAATCATTGAGCGGACTCGAAACAAAATAAGGGCGCAACTGATTACGACAAGGGTTCCTTCGCGTGCAGATTTTCCATACAAGAATCGGAATCGTCCAAGGAAATAACTTGGTAATAAAAGAAAAACTTGCTCTGAGTTTTTAGGACTTAGCTTTCTGTCTTTGTCCTTCCTCCGGCAAGCATACGATTCCGAACGTCACCAACTGGTATTCATGTCTCCCTTCCCCCCCCCCCCCCCCCCCGCCATGTGCAAACATGCGAGGAATCCTTCTGTCTTTAAGAAAAAGGAAGAAGATAAAATAAAGAGATGAAACCTTGGCGGTTCGTTAGAACTTACCAGGATCAGGTGTTTTACAACATCTTAGACAAACATGCATATATGAATGTGAACATGAGAATCAATAAGGAAATGTACAACACTTAAATTTATTCATCTGTGCTCAGGGTCTGCGCCTGGCTTTGTACAAAGGATCACATGCCTTGCCGGCAAGACTTGTACAAAAAGGTGGTTGCCGGGAGCCCCCGGCAACCGCGCCTCATGGATAGAACTTGCGAAGATGTTCGATATTCCAGGAATTACTCACTGGAACGCCATCCTCGGTCTCCAGGTGGACAGCGCCAGGCCTGGTGACTCGTACTACCCGATAAGGGCCTTCCCACTTTGGCGTCAACTTGTTAGAATTCTTGGCGGACTGAATCCGTCGAAGAACAAGGTCGCCTTCCTCAAGGCTTCGGGCATGAACTTTGCGGCTATGATAGCGGCGCAAAGCTTGCTGGTAGCGTGCAGCTCGCACAGCAGCCTGAAGACGATTCTCCTCAAGGAGCACAGCGTTATCTTGCCGCAGTTGCTCTTGCTCGAGCTCATCATAAGCGAGCACTCGAGGAGATCCGTATATGAGTTCCATGGGGAGAACTGCTTCCGCTCCATACACTAGAGCGAAGGGCGTCTGGCCGGTGGCTCGATTTGGTGTCGTTCTGATTAACCAAAGAACCGCCGGCAACTCATCAATCCAGCGTCTTCCGCACTTTTTCAGCCTGTCAAAAGTTCTGGTCCTGAGACCGCGCAGCACTTCAGCATTGGCCCTCTCCGCTTGGCCGTTGCTTCTCGGGTGAGCAACAGAGGCAAAACAAATCTTGCCGCCAAGGTCTTGGACGTACTGCATGAAGGTGCGACTTGTGAACTGCGTGCCGTTGTCGGTGATGATCATGTTGGGCACATCGAAACGGCAAACAATTCCTTTGAAGAACTTGACAGCCGACTGCGCTGTCACCTTCCTCACTGCTTCCACCTCCGGCCACTTTGTGAACTTGTCGATAGCAACGTACAAGTACTCAAAGCCCCCGGCAGCACGGGGGAAGGAACCCAGTATGTCGAGCCCCCAGACCGAAAATGGCCAGGAGAGAGGGATTGTTTGAAGAGCTTGAGCTGGCTGATGTAATTTCTTCGAATGAAACTGGCACGCTTCACACCTGGTTACTAGTGCAGTCGCATCCTGGAGGGTGGTGGGCCAAAAGAAACCTTGCCGGAATGCTTTCCCGGCAAGCGCTCTTGACCCTATGTGAGAGCCACACATGCCCCCATGTATCTCTGCCAGCAGCTCTAGTCCATCCTCCCGAGGAATGCACTTCAATTTCACACCGTTTGGTCTCTTTCTGTACAGGACGTCATCGACGAACTTGTACATAACAGACCGACGGGCTACTCTCTCCGCTTCTTCTTGTTCCTCAGGGAGTTCACCTGTCTGAAGGAAATGGACAATGTGCTGTGCCCATGCTGGAGCCTGAGGCTCGACAACTAGGACTAAAGGCATCTCATCCGTCGGGGAAACATTTGTCTCGACGGCAAGGGCCTGAGACCCTGCCGGAGCCTGTTGTTCCCCGGCAAGCGCGTCGATCCCGGCAACTTCCTTGCCGGCGGCTCCGGGGAGCTCTGTCGGGAAGTACTGGCCAGAGTTCAACTTTCTTATCTTTTCTTGCCGCATTAATGGTGCCACGGATGGTCGAGTCAATTGGAGCACAAAAGTTCCTGGTTCCACAGGCAACTTGAGGGCAGCACGCTTTGACAGGTCGTCAGCAACGCTGGTCTCGGCACGAGGGACATGCTCCATTTGGAGACCGTCAAAGCGCTCTTCCAATTTCTTCACTTCATCTACGTAGGCTTGCATCAACGGACTTTGATAGTTCTTGTTGACCTGCCTGACGACAAGCTGTGAGTCACCTTTGATAATGAGCTTTTTGATACCAAGGTCTGCCGCGATCCTAAGACCGGCAAGCAAACCTTCGTACTCTGCAGTGTTGTTGGTTGAACTCTCCCGGGGAAAATGCATTTGGACTACATACTTGAGGTGCTCTCCGGTGGGTGCAACAAGCAGCACACCGGCACCGGCGCCTTGCAGCGAAAAAGCCCCGTCATAGTACATAACCCATTGCTGATCGATTTCCTTGCTGGGGAGACTTGTTTCTTGAACTTCTTCGTCTGGCGTCGGGGTCCATTCTGCAATGAACTCCGCCAAGGCCCTGCTCTGAATTGTGGAAGTACTTTCAAACTTAAGACCAAAGCTGGACAGCTCCAACGCCCACTCCACTATCCTGCCGGTTGCCTCCGGATTTTGCAAAATCCGTTGCAACGGAAAGCGAGTGACGACGGTGATCTCATGTGCTTGAAAATAATGGCGCAGCTTTCTTGAGGCCATAAGGAGGCCGAAAAGCAACTTCTGCACACCAGAATATCTTGACCTAGCCCCTTGTAAGAGGGAGCTAACAAAATAAACTGGGCGCTGCACCACCTTTTTCTTCTGCACGGGTTCTTCTGTTTGCGCAGATCCTGTCTTGCCGAGATCAACCCTTGCCGAGGAAGATCTTGCCACGTCATCTGGCGGTCCTGCCGCTGATGTTGCCTCCTCATCAGCTTCCCTCTGCGCCACCAGCGCAGCACTAACCACTTGATTTGTCGCCGCCAGATACAGCAGCAACGGTTCTTGTGGTTTAGGTGCGACTAGCATCGGCGGAGAAGAAAGGTATTTCTTCAAATCTTGCAGCGCCGCCTCTGCTTCCGGGGTCCATTTCATTGGACCTGCCTTCTTCAAAATTTTGAAGAAGGGTAGGGCGCGCTCAGCAGATTTGGAAATAAACCTGCTTAGAGCAGCAACACAGCCAGCAAGACGACGCACATCCTTGACGCGTCTCGGCGCTTCAATTTGCTCAATGGCTCTGATCTTGTCGGGGTTAGCTTCGATTCCCCGGCAAGATACAAAGAATCCGAGGAGCTTGCCGGAAGGAACACCGAACACGCACTTCTCAGGATTGAGCTTCAAGTTGATCTTGCGCAAGTTCGCAAATGTTTCTTCTAAGTCTTGAATGAGCGTTGCTTTATCCTTAGTTTTGACCACTATATCATCCATATACGCCTCCATATTTCTATGGAGTTGTGGCTCAAAACCAATCTGGATTGCTCTGGCAAATGTTGAACCAGCACTTTTCAACCCGAAAGGCATTCGTATAAAACAATACGTACCACATGGGGTGATAAAGGCGGTCTTCTCTTCATCTTCCTTTGCCATAAAAATCTGATGATACCCTGAATAGCCATCAAGGAAGGACAGGAGATCACAACCAGCGGTGGCATCCACAATCTGGTCGATGCGCGGCAAGGGACAAGGATCTTTTGGACAAGCTTTATTGATATCTGTATAATCGATACAATGCCTCCATTTCCCGTTCGCTTTCCGCACTACAACCGGATTGGCCAACCAGGTTGGATGAAGCACTCCTTTGACCAGTCCTGCCGCCTCCAGCTTCTTAATTTCTTCGGCAATGAATTCTTGCCGCTCCAAAGCCTGTTTCCTCACCCTTTGCTTGACGGGCCGCGCATGAGGACAGACAGCAAGGTGGTGCTCAATCACTTTCCTGGGAACAACGGGGATGTCAGACGGTTGCCATGCAAACACGTCGACTTTCGCCCGCAGGAAAGCAACAAGCGCGCTTTCCTATTTGTCATCTAGGGTGGAACTTATGGTGAAAGTTCCCCCCATCCCGTCCTCCCTGGCAGGCACCTTCTTGGTTTCCGGCGGGGCAGCCTTGGACTTCTTGTTCTTGCCGGTGGAACTCTCTGGCACGTCTTCGACGGAAGCGCAGCACTCCGAGGAGGTGCGCTTGCCGGAGTTGGCGTCAAGGTTCCTGCCGGTCTTCTTCTTCCCCCCGGGAGTTCCAGCGGCAGGAGCGGATGCCTTGATGGCAGGTGCTGCAACTGCTTCCCGGTAAAGTTGGACGGCACAGATGAGCGCATCCTTCTTGTCAGAATGGATAGTGATGACGCTCAACGGCCCAGGCATCTTCAAGACGTTGTATGCGTAGTGTAATGCCGCCATAAACTTAGCCAGCGCTGGCCGACCAAGGATCCCATTGTATGACATGGGGATCTTGGCGACATCAAACACCACCTTTTCGGTCCGAAATAGTGGACTTGACTAACTCAATTCTTAGGAAATCGCGAATAAGATCATTTGCTCTTACCTCAACAAGGGAAGCACCAGCCTTTTCTTTTTCTTCTTGTAGCCATTTCCTTAACAAGTGAATGGGAACATACTCTGGATCGGAATCCGAAGAAAGTACTACTTGATAATTTCTACAAATTGCAAGTCCTTATTATGATTCCAAAAAAATAAGTGATTTTAGCCCTTATAAAAAGAAAACGGATTCTTGAACCTCTTTCACGCTCATGTCACATCGAGGTACTGCAGAAAAAAGAACTGCAAAATCTGATCTTTAAGCTCGCTGCCAAATGTTACCGGCAGCGTGATCTTGCCCTTAGGCTGGGTTCTTCCCGGGTTGACCCCTTGAAACGTACCCATTTCCTCGAGGTCTTCGTCGGGAATCTGAAGCTTGTGAGCACATCCGGTGAGATTAAGTTTAGGCTGGCCCCGCCGTCAACTAACATCTTCGTCACCTTGAGGTTGCGAATTGTCGGGGAAACCAACAATGGCAAACACCCGACCGCAGTTGTGCGATCAGGTGATCCTCGGCGTCAAAGATGATAGGCGTGCTGGACCACTTCAGAGGCCTACATGCATCGGGGGATGGCTCTGCCGCATTAACCTCCAGCACCCAATGTTTAAGTTGGCGGTGGGAAGAATGCAGCGAGGCACCCCCATCAATGCACATAGCCTTCGTAGCCTTCTAGAATTCCTGCTCACTGGATTCGTCATCTTCTTCATCATCATCTCCTTCTTTATCTCGGCCCCGAGCGGGCCGATCCTTCTGCTGTTTGGCCTTGCCGCGGCGACCCCCTCGGCCACCACGTTTCTTGCCGGACCCCTCAGCACCATCTTGGGCCTTCTCCTTGTCTCGCCTCTCGTATTCGGCCTTCTGCTTCTCGGCAAGCTGCTCAACTTGCCGGCAGTTCTGGAGATCGTGGCACTTAGTGCGATGGATCTTGCAGTACTGCTTGCCGGAGTTCTCTGATTTGTTGGCAGCCGCCAAGGCCTGACAGGAAGGGCACCCGGCAAGATCCTTGCCGGGGTCACCAACCTTGGCCTTCTTGGCGGCGCCAGGGTTGTCGGATTCCTCGACAGCAAGCACGGCCTTGCCTCCGCGCTTCCTGTTCCGCCGTCGGCCTTTCCTTGACGGAGCCGCGGCATCTTCTTCTTCTGAGTCGCCTGCCGCACCAACAGCCTCACCGGGGAGTTTCCTCCCCTCCTCAGCTCGAGCGCACTTGTCGGCCAAAGTGTAAAGTTCGGCAATACTCCTGACTTTGTTCATTGCCAGCTCTTCCCGCATCCTGCGATTACGCACGTTCTGATGGAACGCGCTAATGACAGCGGCAGGATGAACGTCAGGAATATTGTATTGCACCCGGTTGAATCTTTGCACAAACTTGCGCAGGGACTCGCCCTCCTTCTGAGGGATGATGTGCAAATCACTTTCTTGGCCAGGAGCTTGGTGGCCTCCAACAAAGGCGCCAACAAACTGATGGCACAGATCCGACCAGGAAGAAATAGAATCCTCCGGCAGATGCATCAACCACGACCTAACGTTGGGTTTGAGCACCAACGGGAAGTAGTTGGCAAGTATCTTGTCATCTCGGCCCCCGGCGGCTTGCACCGCAATGGTGTAGATGCTCAGGAACTCCGAGGGATGGGTCTTGCCGTCATATTTCTCCGGGACCTCTGGCTTGAAGGTTCAGAGATTGGGCCACTGGACTTGCCGCAGCTCACAGGTAAACGCTGGATGTCCTACCTCATAAGGCAAGTCTCCTACGTTCCCTGGCACGGGCTCGTCGACAACCGGCCCCGCGCGCTTATCAGACTGATAGCGTGCTTCCCGTCGCCGCTCGATGGTTGTTCGAGCGTCCTCCTTGCCTCGTTCCTGGAGAACCAGACGCTGATCACGGCGCATCCGTGGATCGGACGATGCCGTGGAAACTTCTTCATGGCGGTCGACTTGCTGAGTCGTCGGCCGCTGCTGACGCCGCGGAGGAGAGTGCACTATAGTTGCACCTCCTCCGGTTTTCTCTGCACCGGCTCGCGTCGGATCGATGGGCCTCCGCTGAGAGGGCCCTGCCTCTTGCGGTCCATCCTTGTTAGCGAAGCCGATAAGGCTCTGGATAGTAGCTCGCCACTCCTCCATCTTCTCCGGGGCAGGAGGAAAATTGAGGAGCAGCTGTGCACGTGCCAAGGCTTCCGCTGGCATAGGTGGCAGCGACAAGTGTGAGGTACGTGAGGTGCTCTGACTCCTAACCAAGTTAGAAGGAGCACCGCCACGGTCACGCGACCGTGCACCACCTTCGCCGGCAGCTCGGTGTGCATGCTGGTCCCGCGCATCTTGGGATCTATGAGCAGAAACCTTTTCGTGGGGACGCCCCGAACCACCAGTGCCATGATGTCGCTCATCTCGCACGACCTGGGTAGGTCGCGAGGCTTGCGCCGGCGTGGGAGCTCCAGCAGGCGCCCTTCGATCCCTAGAGTTTGTTGTGCCACCCGTAGGCAACACAACGCCATCTCTAGATCCAGCGGCGCGCAAGTTACCACTGCCACTGCGAACGATACCGCTCGCTTGGCTTGGGTCACCAGAACGCCGCGGGGGTTCCAGTCCTCTTCCTTCTGCACCCACACCACCGCCTGTCTGCGAAGGTGCAGGCAAAGCAGATCCGGACGGTTGTGCTGTCGCAGCGTTCTTCTTCTTGGGCGGCATGACGATGAAGATGATGAAGGAACTAAGGCGTCTACCACCAGATCAGGTTCAGGCAACCTTCAATCCCCCTACCTGGCGCGCCAAAGATGTCGGGGTACGACACCTATGGGATCCCGAGAGATCCCTTTACGATTCAGCGGGGGGAGAGGTATACGCAAAGTGCAGAACCAGTGATCGACGCGGTAAGTTTTTACCCAGGTTCGGGCCGCTGATCAGCGTAAAACCCTACTCCTGCTTTGTGTTCTTATTGATGTTCTTGAGCCCAGCCTTCAGGAGCGCTCGCAATGAACAGTACGTTCAAAGAGCAGCTACGCATGCAGAATGGGCCAGAAAATCTCCTCCTCTGTAGCAGTTGCCTTGGGCCTCCTTTTATATGCTCAAAGGGGTCTCCACAGTGGCAAAATGTACATACACTGAGGTGTAAAGTAGCTACAGGGTATCATACCTAACCCCTGACGGATTAGGACGAACGCATTTAATGCACCGTGAGGTGTCCGTTTAGGGGTCCTCACTTTCTTGGGGATGGAAAAAGGGGCCATCCCATCAGCACCGCTTAAGCTCTCCTCCACTGGCGCGTTGCCACGCATCCAGAGAAGGACCCAGAATGTCAGGCTTTGTCGCTGTGCTGGAGCGGTGGCATAGTGGCAGAATCTCGCGAGGCGCCGATCCTTGCCGGGCACCAATCCTTGCCGGGCGCCAGGGCTTGCCGGGCGCCGAGCTTTGCTGGGAACCAAGCCTTGCCGGCCGCCGAGGCTTGCCGGGCTCCACGGGCCATCCCGGCAAGGATCTTGTCGGGGAGGCTGGCCTTTGATTTCTAGCTTTGCTTATTTGCTGATTCTCAGATCTCTGACTTGATGATTTCCTTGATGACTTAAATCGACCTCGAGTTGATCCCGGCAAGCCTTGTGGCGAGGACGGCTACAACTGCCCATGCACAAGAAAGGGGTACTAGTGGCCCGATACTTAGTACACCGACAGTTTACGCCTCCGGTCATATTCACGTAGTGCTTAGGCGCAGCCCTGCGCGGATCACTTCACCATCACCATCACCACACCATCGTGCTGACGGGACTCTCCCATGACACTTTGCTGGATCAAGAGTTCGAGGGACGTCATCGAGCTGAACGAGTGCAGAACTCGGAGGTGTCGTACGTTCGGTGCTTGATCGGTCGGATCTAGAAGAAGTTCGACTACATCAACCGCGTTGTCAAACGCTTCCGCTTTCGGTCTACGAGGGTACGTAGACACACTCTCCCCCTCTCGTTGCTATGCATCTCCTAGATAGATCTTGCGTGAGCGTAGGAAATTATTTTGAAATTGCATGCTACGTTTCCCAACAGTGGCATCCGAGCCAGGTCTATGCGTAGATGATATGCACGAGTAGAACACAAAGAGTTGTGGGCGGTGATCGTCATACTGCTTACCACCAGTGTCTTATTTTGATTCAGCGGTATTGTTGGATGAAGTGGCCCGGACCAACCTTACATGACCACGTTCATGAGACCGGGTCCACCGACAGACATGCAACTAGTTTTGCATAAAGGTGGCTGGCGGGTGTCTGTTTCTCCAACTTTAGTTGAATCGAATTTGACTGCGGCCAGTCCTGGTTGAAGGTTAAAACATCAAACTTGATAAATCACCCTTGTGGTTTTGATGCGTAGGTAAGAACGGTTCTTACTAGAAGCCCGTAGCAGCCACGTAAAACTTGCGACAACAAAGTAGAGGACGTCTAACTTGTTTTTGCACGGCATGTTGTGATGTGATATGGTCAATACATGATGTGATATACGTTATTGTATGAGATGATCATGTTTTGTAAAAGTTATCGGCAACTGGCAGGAGCCTTATGGTTGTTGCTTTATTGTATGAAATGCAAACGCCATGTAATTGCTTTACTTTATCACTATGCGTTAACGATAGTTGTAGAAGCAATAGTTGGCGAGACGACCACGACGCTACGATGAAGATCAAGGTGTCAAGCCGGTGACGATGGAGATCATGACGGTGCTTTGGAGATGGAGATCAAAGGCACAAGATGATGATGGCCATATCATGTCACATATTTTGATTGCATGTGATGTTTCTCTTTTATGCATCTTATTTTGCTTAGTACGGCGGTAGCATTATAAGATGATCCCTCACTAAAATTTCAAGGTACAAGTGTTCTCCCTGAGTATGCACCGTTGCGATAGTTCATCGTGCTGAGACACCACGTGATGATCGGGTGTGATAAGCTCTACGTTCACATACAACGGGTGCAAGACCGTTTTGCACATGCGGAATACTAGGGTTAGACTTGACGAGCCTAGCATGTCCAGACATGGCCTCAGAGCACTGGAGACCGAAAGGACGAATGTGAATCATATAGTAGATATGATCAACATAGAGATGTTCAACATTGAAGACTACTCCATCTCACGTGATGATCGGACATGGTTTAGTTGATTTGGATCACGTAATCATTTAGTGGGATTTCTTAAGTAATATGATTAATTGAACTTAATTTATCATGAACTTAGTCCTGATAGTTTTTGCATATCTATATTGTAGATCAATGGCCCGTGCTACCGTTCCCTTGAATTTTAATGCGTTCCTAGAGAAAGCTAAGTTGAAAGATGATGGTAGCAACTACATGGACTGGGTCCGTAACTTGAGGATTATCCTCATTGCTGCATAGAAGAATTATGTCCTTGATGCACCGCTAGGTGAAAGTCCTGCTGCAGGAGCAGATGCTGATGTTATGAACGTTTGGCATGCTCGATCTGATGATTACTCAATAGTTCAGTGTGCCATGCTTTACGTCTTAGAATCGGGACTTCAAAGACGTTTTGAACGTCATGGACCATATGAGATGTTCCAGGAGTTGAAGTTAATATTTCAAGCAAATGCCCGAGTTGAGAGATATGAAGTCTCCAACAAGTTCTATAGCTGCAAGATGGAGGAGAATAGCTCTGTCAGTGAACACATACTCAAAATGTCTGGGTATCATAATCACTTGACTCAGCTGGGAGTTAATCTTCCAGATGATAGTGTTATTGACAGAGTTCTCCAATCACTGCCACCAAGCTACAAAGGCTTCGTGATGAACTATAATATGCAGGGGATGGATAAGACAATTCCCGAGCTCTTCGCTATGCTCAAAGCTGCGGAGGTAGAAATCAAGAAGGAGCATCAAGTGTTGATGGTTAACAAGACCACTAGTTTCAAGAAAAAGGGCAAAGGAAAGAAGGGTAACTTCAAGAAGAATGGCAAGCAAGTTGCCACTCCCGGGAAGAAGCCCAAGTCTGGACCTAAGCCTGAAACTGAGTGCTTCTACTGCAAAGGGATTGGTCACTAGAAGTGGAACTGCCCCAAGTATTTGGCGGATAAGAAGGATCGCAAAGTGAACAAAGGTATATTTGATATACATGTTATTCATGTGTACCTTACTAATGCTCGTAGTAGTGCCTGGGTATTTGATACCGGTTCAGTTGCTCATATTTGTAAGTCAAAACAGGGGCTACGGATTAAACGAAGATTTGCTAAGGACAAGGTGACGATGCGCGTTGTGAATGGTTCCAAGGTCGATGTGATCGCCGTCGGCACGCTACCTCTACATCTACCTTCGGGATTAGTTTTAGACCTGAGTATTTGTTATTTGGTGCCTGCGTTGAGCATGAACATTATATCTGGATCTCGTTTAATGTGAGACGGTTATTCATTTAAATCAGAGAATAATGGTTGTTCTATTTATATGAGTAATATCTTTTATGTTCGTGCACCCTTGAAGAGTGGTCTATTTTTGTTGAATCTCGATCGTGGTGATACACATATTCATAATATTGAGAACAAAAGATGCAAAATTGATAATGATAATGCAACATATTTGTGGCACTGCCGTTTAGGTCATATTGGTGTAAAGCGCATGAAGAAACTCCATGCGGATAGACTTTTGGAATCACTTGATGCTTGCGAACCATGCCTCATGGGCAAGATGACTAAGACTCCGTTCTCCGGAACAATGGAGCGAGCCACTGACTTATTGGAAATAATACATACCGCTCGCGGCGGGTATCGTTATTTTCTGACCTTCACAGATGATTTGAGCAGATATGGGTATATCTACTTGATGAAACACAAGTCTGAAAAATTTGAAAAGTTCAAAGAATTTCGGAGTGAAGTGGAGAATCATCGTAACAAGAAAATAAAGTTTCTACGATCTGATCACGGAGGCGAATATTTGAGTTACGAGTTTGGCCTTCATTTAAAACAATGTGGAATAGTTTCACAACTCACGCCACCCGAAACACCACAGTGTAATGGTGTGTCCGAACGTCGTAACCGTACTTTATTAGATATGGTGCGATCTATGATGTCTCTTACCGATTTACCACTATCGTTTTGGGGTTATGCATTAGAGACAGCTGCATTCACTTTAAATAGGGCACCGTCTAAATCCGTTGAGACGACACCGTATGAACTGTGGTTTGGCGAGAAACCTAAGCTGCCGTTTCTTAAAATTTGGGGTTGTGATGCTTATGTAAAAAAGCTTCAGCCTGATAAGCTCGAACCCAAATCGGAGAAGTGCATCTTCATAGGATACCCAAAAGAAACTATTGGGTACACCACTACCACAGATCTTATCACAAAATCTTTGTTGCTAAGAATGGATCCTTTCTAGAGAAGGAGTTTCTCTCGAAAGAGGTGAGTGGGAGGAAAGTTGAACTGGATGAGGTAATTGTACCTTCTCTCGAATTGGAAAGTAGCTCATCACAGAAAACCGTTCCCGTGATTCCTACACCACATAGAGAGAAAGCTAATGATAATGATCATAAAACTTCAGATCAAATTACTACCGAACCTCGTAGGTCAACCAGAGCACGTTCCGCACCATAGTGGTACGGTAATCCTGTTCTGGAAGTCATGTTACTAGACCATGACGAACCTACGAACTATGAGGAAGCGATGATGAGCCCAGATTCCAGAAAATGGCTTGAGGCCATGAAATCTGAGATAGGATCCATGTATGAGAACAAAGTATGGACTTTGGTTGACTTGCCCGATGATCGGCAAGCCATAGAGAATAAATGGATCTTCAAGAAGAAGACTGACGCTGATGGTAATGTTACTGTCTACAAAGCTCCACTTGTTGCGAAAGGTTTTCGACAAGTTCACGGAGTTGACTACGATGAGACTTTCTCACCCATAGCGAAGCTTAAGTCTGTCCGAATCATGTTAGCAATTGCCGCATTTTATGATTATGAAATCTGGCGAATGGACGTCAAAAATGCATTCCTTAATGGATTTCTTAAAGAAGAGTTGTTTATGAGCAACCAGAAGGTTTTGTCGATCCTAAAGGTGCTAACAAAGTGTGCAAGCTCCAACGATCCATTTATGGACTGGTGCAAGCATCTCGGAGTTGGAATATACGTTTTGATGAGGTGATCAAAGCATATGATTTTATACAGACTTTTGGAGAAGCCTGTAATTACAAGAAAGTGAGTGGGAGCTCTGTAGCATTTCTAATATTATATGTGGATGACATATTGTTGATTGGAAATGATATAGAATTTCTGGATAGCATAATAGGATACTTGAATAAGAGTTTTTCAATGAAAGACCTCGGTGAAGCTGCTTATATATTGGGCATCAAGATCTATAGAGATAGATCAAGACGCTTAATTGGACTTTCACAAAGCACATACCTTGATAAAGTTTTGAAGAAGTTCAAAATGGATCAGTCAAAGAAAGGGTTCTTACCTGTATTACAAGGTGTGAAGTTGAGTCAGATTCAATGCCCAACCACTGCAGAAGATAGAGAGAAAATGAAAGTCATTCCCTATGCCTCAGCCATAGGTTCTATCATGTATGCAATGCTGTGTACCAGACCTGATGTGTGCCTTGCTATAAGTCTAGCAGGGAGGTACCAAAGTAATCCAGGAGTGGATCACTAGACAACGGTCAAGAACATCCTGAAGTACCTGAAAAGGACTAAGGATATGTTTCTCATTTATGGAGGTGACAAAGAGCTCGTCGTAAATGGTTACGTCGATGCTAGCTTTGACACTGATCCGGATGACTCTAAGTCACAAACCGGATACATATTTATATTGAATGGTGGAGCTGTCAGTTGGTGCATTTCCAAGTAGAGCGTCGTGGCTGGATCTACGTGTGAAGCGGAGTATATAGCTGCTTCGGAAGCAGCGAATGAAGGAGTCTGGATGAAGGAGTTCATATCCGATCTAGGTGTAATACCTAGTGCATCGGGTCCAATGAAAATCTTTTGTGACAATACTGGAGCGATTGCCTTGGCGAAGGAATCGAGATTTCACAAAAGAACCAAACACATCAAGAGACGCTTCAACTCCATCCATGATCAAGTCAAGGAGGGAGACATAGAGATTTGCAAAATACATACGGATCTGAATGTGGCAGACCCGTTGACTAAGCCTCTTCCACGAGCAAAACATGATCAACACCAAGAGTCCATGGGTGTTAGAATCATTACAATGTAATCTAGATTATTGACTCTAGTGCAAGTGGGAGACTGAAGGAAATATGCCCTAGAGGCAATAATAAAGTTGTTATTTTATATTTCCTTATATCATGATAAATGTTTATTATTCATGCTAGAATTGTATTAACCGGAAACTTGGTACATGTGTGGATACATAGACAAAACACCATGTCCCTAGTAAGCCTCTACTAGACTAGCTAGTTAATCAAAGATGGTTAAGTTTCCTAACCATGGACATGTGTTATCATTTGATGAACAGGATCACATCATTAGTAGAATGATGTGATGGACAAGACCCATCCGTCAGCTTGGCATAATGATCGTTAAGTTTTATTGCTATTGCTTTCTTCATGTCATATACATATTCCTTTGACAATGAGATTATGCAACTCCCAGATATCGGAGGAATACCTTATGTGCTATCAAACGTCACAATGTAACTGGGTGATTATAAAGATGCTCTACAGGTATCCCTGAAGGTGTTTGTTGGGTTGGCATAGATCGAGATTAGGATTTGTCACTCCGAGTATTGGAGAGGTATCTCTGGGCCCTCTCGGTAATGCACATCATAATAAGCCTTGTAAGCAATGTGACTAATGAGTTAGTTGCGGGATGATGTATTACGGAACGAGTAAAAAGACTTGCCTGTAACGAGATTGAACTAGGAATGAAGATACCGACGATCGAATCTCGGGCAAATAACATACCGATGACAAAGGGAATAACGTATGTTGTCATTACTGTATGACCGATAAAGATCTTCGTAGAATATGTGGGAACCAATATGAGCATCCAATTCTCGGTCATGTCTACATAGTTCCGAAACCCGTAGGGTCCGCACGCTTAATGTTCGATGACGATTTTTTATGATATGAGTTATGTGATTTGGTGACCGAATCTTGTTCGGAGTGTCGGATGAGATCATGGACATGACGAGGAGTCTCCAAATGATCGAGAGGTAAAGATTCATATATAGGACAATGATATTCGGACACCGGAAGTGTTCTGGGCGTACCGGGTACATATCGGGTCACCGAAAGGGGTTCCGGGCATCCCCCCGGCAACTATATGGGCCTAATGGGCCAAGAGGGGGACAGACCAGGCCCTAAGGGGCTGGTGCACCCCCCATATAGGCCGAAATAGGAGGAGAAGGAAAGAGGGGAAGAGAGAAGGAAGGGGAGGGATTCGGCCTCCCCCTTCCTTCCCTCCTCCCTCCTCCTTCCTTCCGGCTTCGGAAGTTATGGAAGGGGGAGGCCGAATTGGGGAGGCACCCAAGTAGGATTCCTCCTTCTTGGGGCGCCCCCTTGGCTACCTCTCCTCCCCTCCAACCTATATATATGTGGGGGGGGGGCACCGGTAGAACACACACCAACAATTGTTAGCCGTGTGCGGCGCCCCCCTCCATAGTTTACGCCTCCGGTCATATTCACATAGTGCTTAGGCGAAGCCCTGCGCAGATCACTTCACCATCACCGTCACCACGACGGAACTGTCCCTCGACACTTTGCTGGATCAAGAGTTCGAGGGATGTCATCGAGCTGAACGTGTGTAGAACTCGGAGGTGTCGTACGTTCGGTGCTTGATCGGTCGGATCAAGAAGAAGTTCGACTACATCAAATGCGTTGTCAAACGCTTCCGCTTTCTGTCTATGAGGGTACATAGACACACTCTCCCCCTCTCGTTGCTATGCATCTCCTAGATAGATCTTGCATGAGCGTAGGAATTTTTTTGAAATTTCATGCCACGTTTCCCAACAATAAAGTCAACACAAAACTCATTGACCTCCTCATTTTCATGGCCCTTGGAGATGCTTCCTTCTGGCCTAGCATGGTTATGAACATATTTCTTTAAGACTCCCATGAACCTCTCAAAGGGGAACATATTGTGCAGAAATACAGGACCCAGAACGGCAATCTCTTCGCCTAGGTGAACTAGGACGTGCGTCATGATATTGAAGAAGGATGGTGGGAACACCAACTCGAAACTGACAAGACATTGCACCAAATCATTCTCTAACATTGTATGATTTCTGGATCGATTACCTTCTGAGAGATTGCATTGAGGAATGCACATAGCTTCACAATGGCTAATCAAACGTTATCCGGTAGAAGCCCCCTCAATGCAACAGGAAGCAGTTGCGTCATAATCACGTGCCAGTCATGAGACTTTAGGTTCTGGAACTTTTTCTCTGCCATATTTATTATTCCCTTTATATTCGACGAGAAGCCAGACGGGACCTTCATACTGAGCAGGCATTCAAAGAAGATTTCCTTCTCTTCTTTGGTAAGAGCATAGTTGGCATGACCATGATGTATGCCGTCTTTTCCGTGCATACATCACTGGTCCTCCCGTGCCTCCGGTGTATCTTTTGTCTTCCCATACACACCCAAGAAGCCAAGCAGGGTCACGCAAAGATTCTTCGTCACGTGCATCACGTCGATTGGAAAGTGGACCTCTAGGTCTTTCCAATAGGGTAGGTCCCAAAATATAGATTTCTTCTTCCACATGGGTGCGTGTCCGTCAGCGTCATTCGAAACAGATTGTCTGCCAGGACCCTTTCCAAAATTACTTTTAAATCCTTGACCATATCAAGTACATCATCACCAGTACGGTGGCTGCCTCACCTTTGAAATGCTTGCCTTTCTTTCTTACGGGATGCCTGCTCGGAAGAAATCGATGATGTCCCAGGTATACATTCTTCTTACAATTATCCAAATATATACTGTCGGTATCATCCAAACAGTGCGTGCATGCGCGGTATCCGTTTTTTGTCTGTCCTAAAAGGTTACTGAGAGCAGGCCAATTATTGATGGTCACAAAAAGCAACGCATGTAGGTCAAATTCCTCCTGTCCGTGCTCATCCCACGCACATACACCTTTTTCATTCCACAGTTGTAAGAGTTCTTCAACTAATGGCCTTAGGTACACATCAATGTTGCTGCCGGGTTTCTTAGGGCCTTGGATGAGCACTGGCATCATAATGTACTTCCGCTTCATGCACAACCAAGGAGGAAGGTTATACATACATAGAGTCACAGGCCAGGTGCTATGATTGTTGCTCTGCTCCCCAAAAGGATTAATGCCATCTGCTCTTAGACCAAACCATACGTTCCTTGCGTCATGTGGAAAGTCCCACCACTTTCTCTCGATTTTTCTCCACTGCGACCAGTCAGCGGGTACTCTCAACTTCCCGTCTTTCTTACGATCTTCTCTGTGCCATCGCATCAACTCGGCATGCTCTTTGTTTTGGAACAAACGTTTCAACCGTGGTATTATAGGAGCATACCACATCACCTTGGCAGGAATCTAATTCCTGTGGCGCTCGCCCTCGACATCACCAGGGTCATCACGGCTGATCTTATAGCGCATTGCACCGCATACCGGGCATGCATTCAAATCCTCGTACTCACAGCGGTAGAGGATGCAGTCATTAGGGCATGCATGTATCTTCTGCACCTCTAATCCTAGAGGGGAGACAGCCTTCTTTGCTTTGTACATACTGTCAGGCAATTCGTTGTCCTTTGGAAGCACCTTCTTTAACATTATCAGCAACTTTTCAAATCCCTTGTTAGATACACCATTCTCTGCCTTCCATTACAGCAATTCCAGTGTGGTGCCCAACTTTTTCTTGTCAGCTTTGCAATTTGGGTACAACAATTTCTTGTGATTCTCTAACATACGCTGCAACTTCAGCCTCTCCTTTTCACTTGCGCAGTTTCTCTTTGCATCGGCAATGGCCCGACCAAGATCATCAGCGGGCTCATCTGATGCCTCTTCTTCAGCTTCTTCCCGCATTGCCGGCTCAGCTTCTTCCCCCATTGTTGTACCATCGTATTCAGGGAACCCATGGCCAGGATAGCTGTCGTCATCCTCTTCTTCTTCATTGTCTTCCATCTTAACCCCTCGTTCTCCGTTCTTGGTCCAAACATTATAGTGGGGAATGAAACCGGACTCAAATAGGTGGACGTGAATGGTTCTTGACTTAGAGTAATTCTGATCATTCTTACAGACAGCACATGGACAACACATAAAACTATCCGCCCGCTTGTTTGCCTCAGCCGCAATCCAAAAAGTATGCACGCCTTTAACGAACTGGGGAGAGCATCGGTCATCGTACATCCATTGCCAGCTCATCTTCATTACACAACATTGAAAAGACCAAATTAATACAAGTTCATACATAAAGTTCAGACACACTTATTCTCATAAAACAACATACAAACTCTCTAGCTAAAGCATTTAAATGCAACAACAAATGCGATCAAGATCGCAACTAAGGTGACAATTGATCCAACAGCATAATGATACCAAGCCTCACTATCAATGGCATATTTTCTAATCTTTATAATCTTCAAGCGCATTTTCTCCATCTAGATCTTGTGATCATCGACGACATCGACAACATATAACTCCAGTTTCATCTTCTCTTCTTCAATTCTTTTCAATTTTTCTTTCAAATACTCGTTTTCTTTTTCAAGTAAATTTAACCTCTCGACAAGAGGGTCAGTTTGAATTTCCGGTTCACATACCTCCTAGATAAAAATATCTATGTCAACTTGATGGGCATAATTTGTCATAAACACGAAATGCAACAAATAGTTATAAAAGAGAATATACCACATCCGACGAGGGCCGACGGGGACGGATATCAAAACCATGCCACTATCTATAACGAACAACGTACGGGTAAGAAAATTATACAAGAACTATATATCTAAATCACACAAACATGATTTTGTTATATAAAAAGATAAGAACAAGAGGCTCACCAAGGTGGTACCGGCGACGGGACGGTGCGGGCGATCGACGGTGGTTAGGACGGGGACGGGAAGGCACTAAGTTAACCAAACCTACATATGCAAACTAAGAGTTAATTTGAGCTCAAATTGCATATAAATCAAATAAACTTCCACATATAATTACTCCCAAACTAAAACCCACAAATCACTATACTTATAGAGCATTGCAAGAGCTAATCTAGCAATGAGAGATGAAAGGACAAAGTTGCTAACCTTTGTGATCACTTGGATGGATGGGGGGCCTTCAAATCTTGACAAATTTTGGGCAAAATGAAGGATGAGCTCGATCTTTGGGGAAGAACAGAGAGGAGAGGAAAGGGACGAACAGAGAGGTCGCGGGCTGGACGAAGGGTTTATATAGGAACATCTTTAGTCCCGGTTCATGATACAAACTGGGACTAAAGGTGGGCCTCTAGTCCCGGTTCGTGCCACGAACCGGGACTAAAGGGGTGGTGGGCCCCAGCCTGACACCGACTACCACCACCTCTTTAGTCCCGGTTCGTGGCACGAACCGGGACTAGAAGCCCACCTTTAGTCCCAGTTTGTATCATGAACCGGGACTAAAGATGTTCCTATATAAACCCTTCGTCGCCCACCAACCCCTTTAGTCCCGGTTCGTGGCACGAACCGGGACTACAGGTACAACATGAACCGGGACTAATGATGCCTGCCCGCCTAGCCATTGGAACCGGCACTAATGGTCTCATTAGTGCCGGTCCGTTTACAAACCTGGACTAATGTGTCTCATGTAAAGTAGTTTTTCTACTAGTGTGTGTGTGTGTGTGCTTGGGAGGGGGGGGGCTAGCAATAATAACGTGCGCTTTGTGCGACAGGTGCCACATCAAAGTTGTGCATTACATATTTGAACATCAACCACCCTTTCCATACATATATTTGGTCCACATGCAAGTGTTTTCGTGTTCTGACCCTTTCCCGCGTTTTTTTGGCCAAATTTATAAACAGCAGACGAGTCGGACGCAGCAACCGTCTGCGATCGGGCACGAAACAGACAAGGTTCCCTAGGACTACCCGTGTGCCAGGCCCCTGCCCCTGTCACCCACATGATCACAGTAGATTGGGCTCCACGAGGCTTCCCTCCCCTTCTCAAAAATATCTACTCCCTCGCAATTTCGAAAATATCTACCCGTGTCCGCATATATTGTTTTTCTGTTTGATAGCACACGATTAGTATGTCTGGACCGTGTGTGATGTCTGTTACTCCCGTTCTGCTTCAATCAGTAGATCCAAATTTTCAGTAGCCCCGACATATTACTTCCGCCTCCATCCCTCACAATATCAAAAATATCTGCTCGGTTGGAGTGTTTTTCTGTTTGATAGCACGCGATCATTATGTTTTAACCGTGTGTGATGTTCGTTACTCCCGCCCCGCTTTGCTACAATCCCTTGATCCAAATTTTTTATAGCCCTGCCATTTTACTCCCGCCTAGTAAAAATTTAAGTACCCGCGGCATTTCCTCAAACACCACCTTGGACCCCCTCCACACACACACCCCAAATCCCCCGCTCACACACATACACACCACCCCTCCCTCGCTTCAAACCTAGCTAGGTCGCCGCCGCCGCCGCCGCACTGCCTCCATCGTCAACCTCTGCCGGTCTGCCCGTGCAGTTCACCCACCGATATACATACCCTCGCCACCCTGAGTTTCTTAGATGACGCCTGCGAAATGCCCCATTTCCGAGAGATCCCCATCCCCACCCCCCTCCCCCACTCAAGAGCGTCGCAGCCTAAGCCCGGCTACGCTTCTCGGGGAGCTTGAGGAGCGAATGGCCCAAAAGAGCTTTACCGCAGCCTCTTTGCCCGACGTTGGCGAGGTGGCCGCCGAGGAAGCTGACGACGATGACTGTACCTGGATTGAGCCTTTCAAACAGCGGGCTAGAGTATTCTGTCATGTCGCGGACGCCGGCTATGACATCGAGGTCGTCGACACCGACGGCTTGACGCGGGTTATGTCACAGGTTAAGTTGCCCACCCCCAACCCTTCGGGTTCGATAGCCGTCCATCTCATCGATGGCCCTGCCGCTGATCTTCTGTGGCTCGTTATGAACAATTTGCCATCCTTCATCGCCATGGAGCCCCTTTTGTCAAATCTGAAGGACACTTTCTGCGACGCTGGCCTGGGATACACAGCTGGCAAGTCAGACCTCATCGACGGCGACCACGAGGAGGAGCCAATCTGTGAGAAGTGAGGAAACCCATGATTTGTTTTCTCGAACCCCTTTTGTAGTGAGAACCTGTCCAGTATTTATTGCTATATGAGGTTGTTTGCATTACGCCATGTTTATTTCTAAGTTTTATGGTTGTTCAGTTGTTTGTACTTAGCATATGTCCAGTTTCAATTGCCATCTTTGGTTGTTTGTAGTATGCCTTGTTTATTTCAGCTATTAACAATGTGATGTTCTATATGTGCTAGTATGAACTGTGCATTTCAATTTCATCAATACCAAATTTAACAAATAGCTCTATGAATGACTATATTTGGTTGCTGTTAAGCATGTTGTACTCCCTCCGAATCTTTTTAGTTCGCATATAAGATTTGTCTAAAGTCAGGCCTCTTAAAGTTTGACCAACTTTATAGAACAAAATGCCAACATTCACAATATGAAATAAATACCAGTGCATGTGTCATGACTTAAATTTTCATATTGTATAAATTTAGCATGCTAGATGTTGATATTTTTTCATATAAATAAGGTCAAACTTTATGAAGTTTGACTTCAGAGAATTCTTATATGCAGATTAAAAAGGACCGGAGGGAGTATTGAACACGCCTTTCCATTTGATTTAACAATGGCACTGTTTGGACACACTAACTTAGCTAGAGGTTAGAGTTAATTTCTAGCTCATGACAGTTAAAAGGGAGAGAGAGAGAGAGATTGGTGGAATAGTTGATTGTATTGCTTGAGCCTCGTGGGCATATATATAGGAGTACATGGTCATCTTGGAGTACAAATCAAGGTACAATAAATCCTATGCTATTCTATATTTCCTAAATAACAATGATACTCAACAATGACTAACCCTGAACTAACTCTAGCCAAAGAGGTGTTTGGATGACAGTGTTAGATTGACAATAAATGCACTAGGAGAACTAGCCCCAATCAACACCTCTTGGGTGGGATAGTTGTTTTGGGTGGGTTTGACGCAACTAGCTCAAACTCGCCCTCATGTTTGGATACTTTAGGGCTATTTGAGCCCAAACTAGCTCAAACTAACTCTAAACCATGCATCCAAACAGGGCAAATAACTAATGTACTTAGACCTGCACAATACAAGTTTGAATGACTACGTTTGCTTATTTTTAAATATTAGGCCTGTTACAGTTAATAACACGCATTTCCACTTCTTATTTTTAAATATTAGGTTTTTAACAATTTAGTCTTGCACATGTAGGTCCTGCTATCAGAGGTTTTGACCCACTGTTTGACCCTTTTTGCATATATGGAAATGAGTTGCCCATTAATATCAGTCAAGTCAGGACACTCAGAACGATTGTTACGATAAAGAAATTAGCGATAATAAATAACAAGATCTGTGTCTGCATGATGAACAAGACATCAGTTCACTACGGGATGTTACTAACTGTAATACCTTGTCTTTTTAATTCCTTTGCGCCATTTCAAATCTGGAGAAGATATTTATGCATATCCTTGTTTTCAGGCCTTTCCAAAGCAGTTCACTGATGATTACCTCTCAAACCACCTGTATGGTCAGGAGGCGAGGAAGGTTTTCATACAACACCCACGGTTCAATATTGAAGTGTTCCTGAAGAGGACAAATGATGGACGGTCAATCATCCACAGGCACTAGCCTAAAGTTGCAAAGAACTTCAACATCAATGAAGGCTCAATATTCGCCTTCCGCTTCACCAGTTTTCCAGATGAGATTCATCTGTCTATATTCCGTCTATGATGCTAATTTCGAAAGGTTGTAGATGTTGCATGTGAAACTTGTTACTGGTGCAGTTGTGTAATGGGGTAGCTGAGTGCTGAAGCTATATGATGTTGTACTATGATGTATTTTAATTATGAAATCCTGCTTCCTTAATATGAAAATGAAATACATTGTGTGCTTAATATGAAATGTCAATTAGATTAATAAATGGATTATCAATAATAGGGCAAGTAGCCAGCTAATGGCCAACGGTAATTGAGAAGACATCGTGGGCGATGACCTCAGGCAACACACACAGTTTTCTAGGAATAAACCGTGTTGGATCAATGAACAATCACACACGACATCCTCTTGAAAACTGTTTGCGTTAGGCCACCTTGCGCAAACGTTTACCACATAAAAAGTGTGTGTGATGGACAGCCTTTGCCACACAATTTCTTCTACGCACCGTGTGTGATGCATTCAGTAACACAAACGATAAAATTGTTAATATCGTGTGCAATGGCAACGCTATCACAAATGATTTAATGGGGAAAATTGTGTGTGATGTACCTGCGACCGGAAACATTTTCCTTGGAGTGACTATGTGGGATGTATATACGAACAGAAACGTACTTCTTGGATTAACTGTGTGTGATGTACATAATAACGGAAAGATATTCCTTGGATTGACTGTGTGGAATGTACATACGAACAGAAACGTTTAGCGGGGACTGACTGTGTGGGATGTACTTATGACCGGAAACGATTTCGCCTGTATTATTTTATTTTTTTAGCACTACTATACGTATAACCGTATTTGATCGCTCGCCGGTCGCACACGACCTCATTTTGCCGAGCGTGTGTGCCAGGAGGGCATATCCCCGACGGTTTCTGGGTCGTGTGGGAAGGACCCCCCTATCAAAGTCACTCACTTGGCGACGGTTCCAAATGCCGCCACAAAAAGGGGTTAAAAACCGTTTGTATAGCACCTCGCTGTACCAGTGGGCCCACAATCCTGGGGGGCGCCCCCCCTTGGGCTCGCCTCCGAGCTTGTCGCCAACTGATGGCCCCTCTGACCTACTCCCGAAGGTTCCTGGGGGTCTTCTGCTCCAAGAAAAATCCTTAAAAAGTTAAGTTCCTTTTGGACTCCGTTTGGTATTGAATTTCCATAGAGACAAAAACAAGAAAAAACAGCAACGGGCACTTGGCACTAGGTCAATAGGTTAGTTCCAAAAAATAATATAAAATAGCATAATAATGCATATAAAACATCCAAGATGGATAATATTGTAGTATGGAACAATAAAAAAGTATAGATACGTTGGAGACATATCATATAGCAGCAAATATTAATCATAAAACTTCTCATGATCTAGTAACAGTTCGTTCACAAGATAAAGTATAAACAATAAACATTCTTGAAAACTAACAAACTATGTTCTCGGTCATCAAAGCAATTGTAATTCAACATATTTCCAGGAAGGGTTTACGTAAGAGCTTTTGGTTGAGCAAACTTCACATACTCAACTATCATACAGTCTTTCAAGATTGCATTCAGTCAGTGGCCGACGTACATGGTGGCCAGGGTGGGCCGCGGCCCACCCTAGGATTTTGACACAACTTATATACCTATTCATTTTAAGTGGACCAAAAAAAATACGGCCCGATAAACTCGAACGCAGGCGCCCAGTGCCGCGAGTCCTCAACCCAAGTGGTCGTCGCTGGCCTGCATCCTCATCCCGATGCCCTACCCGGCTACCCCGGTACCCCGACGCGCACTGCCCCGATCCCCTGACCGCCAGTTGGCAGCCTCCGGTTGCGCCCCTGCCGCCGGCCCGCCGCCCAGGAACTCCACCTGTCCTCCAGGCTCCAGCCGCGTCTCCACTTCACGGATTCGCGCCCCTGCCCCAGTGCGCAGCTGCGGCGCTGCGCATCTCGGCCACCACCCCTGCCCTGCCTGCGCGCGGCTACGCTGCTGCCGCCGGCAAGCTGTCGGGCGCCCCTGCCCACGTGGCCTCGCTCCCCTGCAAATCCAGGCAGTTTGCTTGCTCATTCACCAATCTGTAGAAATTAGAATACCCTGATTTAAGGTATCAAAATTCCCAAATTTCTGATTTAGGGTTTGCTTTTTTGCATCATGATATCCACTAGTTGAACAGATAGCCAAATACCTAATTAGCTTTATTGATTTTGTTGAAAAATGAAGAGGGCTGGAGACATTGTTTCTCTTTTCCAGAGAGAAGCTATGAAAATAGGTAGGAAGAAGGCGGAGAATATGCCGGATGTGGCTGAAGAGCAAACCGGCGAAGTTGTGTGTATGCCGATTGTGATCGAAGGGCAAATTGAAGAACCAATATTGTCTATGTCAAATGTGACCACAGAGCAAATTGAAGATGTGTCACCGCCATCACCACCTGTTTATGATTTTAGACATCTTAAACATGATCCCGGGGAAAGGCTACCCATTGCAAGTTATCCTGTCAATGATCAAGATGCAGTTCGAAGAGCATATATCCTTAAAAAGCCATTCAAACATTATGCACATGACTGTCAAAAAAGAAAAAATGGGAGTAGAGAACGTGTATTCAATCCTTTGTGGCTTCGTAATCATAGTTGGCTTGAATATAGTATTAAGAAGGAATCTGCATTTTGCTTTGTATGTTATTTGTTCAAAGAGAAAAAAACTAGTGGTAAGGGAACTAATGCATTTACTGATGGTGGTTGGAGTAATTGGAATAGAGAGGATGCTCTTCTTAAGCATGTTGGTTGCATAACAAGTGTGCACAATGCAGCACATCAGAGATATAACTTATTTGTGAATCGTCGCACAGCAATTGATGATCTTTTTGTGAAGGTGAATAGTGAGGATTTACGTCTTTACAATATGAGGTTGAAGTATTCACTTAGATGCTTGCATTTTCTTCTTCATCAAGGATTGGCATTTCGTGGGCATGATGAAAGTGACCAATCTAGCAATAGTGAGGAGGCGAATAAGTATGTTTTGAAGAATGCACCAGGTAACTGCAAATTGACTTCTCATCAGATAAAACATCAGCTTATTCAATGTTGTGCAGTACTTACTAGAAAGAAAATTATTGATAAACTTGGTGATGAGCACTATGCTATTCTAGCTGATGAGTCTAGTGATGTATCACATAAAGAGCAACTAGGTTTGTGCTTGCGTTTTGTTGATAAAGTAGGAAGGCCGTGTGAGCACTTTCTTGGAGTTGTTCATGTAAGTGACACTACTTCATTGTCACTTAAGGAAGCAATTGAAACTTTACTTACTGATCATGGTTTGACTATAACTCAAATTTGTCGGCAAGGATAAGATGGGGCTAGTAATATGAGAGGGGGAATTAAAGGACTGAAAACATTGATCATGAAAGAGTCAACTTCTGCCTATTATATTCATTGTTTTGCACATCAACTCTAGCTAGTTCTTATTGTTGTTGCCAAGGGAAATGATGATTGTGTGTGATTTTTTGGTCAAGTGTCTTTATTACTGAATGTTATTGGAGTGTCTTGTAAGCGTCATGACATGCTTTGAGATGCTAGACTTCACAATATCATGAAACTACTTGAATGTGGTGAGTTACAAACTGTGAGTGGTTTGAATCAAGAGATGGGGTTACCTAGGTCTGGTGATACTCGGTGGGGCTCTCATTAGAAAACTATTCTCAACATTATTTCTATGTATCCCACAATCCGTGATGTGCTCATAACTCTTGGACAAGATGCTTCACAAAGAAGTGATTGGCCCAAAATTCATACTATTGTTGGAGTGTTTGAGTCATTTGACTTTATTTTCAATGCATACTTGATGCTTGTCATTCTTGGATACACAAGTGATTTGTCTGATTGTTTGCAAAGAAGAGACCAAGATATTCTTAATGCAATGGCACTTGTTAGAACTGCAAAAAGTAGAATACAAGAACTTAGGTCTAATGGGTGGGATACATTTCTGCAAAAGGTCACACTATTTTGTAACAAGCATGGCATTCAAGTTCCTATAATGGAAGATAATTATGTGCCTTATGGAAGATCAACACGGTTTGCTCGACCCCAAACAAATGATGATCACTTTAGAAGAGAAGTTTTTCTTGGAGTCATTCATCAAATTAGTCAAGAGCTTGAAAATCGGTTTCATGAGATCAATATGGAATTGCTATCTTGTATGTCTGCTTTGAATCCCGCCAACTCATTTGCTGCTTTTGATGCACAAAAGGTATGCAAACTTGCTTCTAAATTTTTATTGCTTTCAAAGTTGCTATTGAATCTCTTCAACTCATTTGTTTCTTTTGATACACACAAGGTACGTAGACTTGATGATTTTTATCCCAAAGACTTGTCAAGTGCCGACTTGATGCACCTTGAACTACAACTTGATAACTATATTGATGACATGAGAAATGATGAGAACTTCCAAGGCCTTGGAAATCTTGTTGATCTCTCGGTTAAGCTTGTTCAAATAGGGAGACACATAGTTTATCATTTGGTGTACTTGCTTTTAAAATTGGAATTGATTCTACTGGTTGCGACGGCAAATGTTGAGAGAGCATTTTCTGCCATGAGTATAGTGAAGAGCAAGTTGAGAAATAAGATGGGTGATAGTATTTTGGATGATTGCCTAGTTACATACATTGAGAGGGATGCTTTCTCCGAGGTGATTGAAGATGACATAATTGATACCTTCATGGCAATGCGGAAGCTTAGGCCAGACACATAGTCCTTTTGAACTTCTCAAGGTATGTACTATGGTCAGTGTTTCTATTTGATACCTTCATGGCAACCATGTACTATTTACTATGTGGGCTTCCTTATGCAAAACTGAGATTGAATTATGAATTTCAGTGTGTTCGTAAGACCATATTGATCTATTTCTTTGTGCCATTAATAATTAGTTAGAACGTTCACATGTTATATTAGTTATCAAAAAAAAATTTGGGGCGGACCACCCTGTTGTCAAAAGCTAGCTCCGCCACTGCTTTCAGTCATCCTCAACCTCCATCTCAACGCGTAGTGTAAATCATCTTTCCCAACCCACACACCCGGTGCCAAGCACCGGCCTAAACACATGCTTCCCCATCGTCGCCCCGCCCTTCCTTTGCCCTGCCCCGCCACCATGCTAGAACCACCCCAAGTCTCCCTCGTAAAGCCCTTGAGCATTTCTGTTTTTTCCGGTAAGCCTTCCTCGTCTACACCACGCCTTGTCCTCGTCGACAGCAAGGTCCTGGGTCGGCCTCGGAATCATCCCCGCTGCGACATCGACCGACAGATGGTAGAAAAATCTTGAGGCACATGACATGAGATTAAGGAAACGGCAGAAATAAATGGCCTTGATGCATGTCCAAGGGGAACCGATTTGTGGCAAGCAGGTGCAGGGGCATTGTGCATGCTTTTTCTTTGGGCATTCGATTTTTAAACATTCATATCTTTGAATAAAAATTATAAATTAATTTCTATTTTCATATTCATGTTTCTTGTGACTAGGGCTTTCAAATAAGATTCATTTTCAATATGTTTTGATGATTTTTTAAAATAGATGTTAAGTTTCAACTCTTGAAACTTAATGCAAAATGGTAAGTTTCAACTCTTGAAATTTATTGTGCCTCTGTGAGGGTCCAATTACTTCGCGAATCACGAGGCAATCGAGCGCCCGCGTACGGCTTGACGTGTGCATTCCCCTGCACCTGCACGCCCGTGCGTATTTCCAATGTCCAAGGTACTACGTACTAGCCTCTTTCTAGACGTAGGAGTACATGCATGCATGCGCACGTAGGTCTCCTCTGGATGACAGACATGCACAAGACGCACCACCCAGCATGGACAGTAACCGACGGAAAATCCTACACATACGAAAACGCTATGTACGTTTACGAAGCCTTCCAACTAAGCTAAACATCATCCCCCTGATTTTAGGGGGGTGGGTCCCTCACTCCCCTAAACACCAATACCGATACTCCACGTTGGTTATTACGTCTACGTAGAAATTTTTACGCATGTCTAGCATTGCCCGTAACTGACCGAGCTTTTACTACACCTATGAAAATTAATTATGAAAACTAACGTAACAGATTAGTCGGCAAATTTTGATTGGAGGGATGGGGACCCACCCTGAAATTCAGTCCGGGAGAGATTGATGAGAGCAAGGCACCTAATGTCCCGTAAGAGCAAGTATAATAAGGTACAGTCAGCAGGCTGTAAGGATTAAACTATTATATTTCTGCTGAGTTGGATGAGAGAGAAGAGGAGAGAGACGGGAAGCGGGCTGCAGTTTAACAGCCGGTTGTAGCACGAGCTCCAAGAAACATTGTAAGGATGTAAGGTGGGCCATACATTAATAAAGTACTACTACTTCTTAGCAACTAACTACTATACGGGTTGGCTGTTAGGTCGACTGGTCGACTATACGTGACATGGCAACTCCATATAGACGGCAGTTGGCAATACGAGAGGAAACCTCATACCATCGCTTCTGGGGGTGCCCCCGTTCAGAGCTGTTTTGGAAACACTTGTGTGATGACAAGGGGGAACCTGTTGTGCGGCCGCCGGCGATGGACGGCTCGCTGACTGGTCTGGTTGCCTGGCTCAAGGCTTGGTTTGCTGATGCGGGCGGGGCAGAACGCGAGACGATGATCCATGCATTGTATGGTATATGGTGCGCGAGAAACGAAGCCAGGGATGGGAAGAGGATCCAAGATGCCAGAGAGCTGGCAGAGAGAGTACATGATCACATCCACGAATGGCCCCAAGTTCACTCGAAGGAGCCGATGATCAGGGAACCAAGGCGACCGGAGAGGTGGAAGCCACCGGAGCCGGGGTGGGTCAAGGCCAATGCGGACGGAGCGACGTCTAGGGCGCAGGACAGAGGGGGTGGCGGCGTGGTTCTTAGGGATCACCATGGTGCATTCAGGGGAGGGAGAGCGGTCTTCTTCCCGGGTACCAGCAACCCCCGGCTCTCGGAGATACTAGCGGCGAGAAGTGCCGTGCAAATGGCGATCAATATGGACGTACAGCGACTTCACCTTGAGCTGGATAGTCAGGAGGTGGTAGCAATGCTTCAGGATGAAGCCAGGAATCTCTCGACGTATGGCCCGGTCGTGGAGGAGATCAAGGAGCTCCTGAGTACTCGCCAAGAGTTCAAGGTTACATGGGTTCGGCGCTCGGCAAATGGTGCAGCGCATGGTCTAGCTAGAGAGGGGGTTAGCAATGAAAGTACGGTCGTTTTTTATGATTTTCCTCCGGACTGTATTCTTCACATTGTAGCGGACGAGGTCCCAAACCTTATTTAAGTTAAATAAAGTTGCAAGTACCCCTAAAAAATAGACCATGCTCCAATGAAGAAGATGCCCGTAATTGCAGGAAATTGCCTACATATACGTGTCGTACGTGCTTAAGTCGTGTCTTTGATTTGTTTTAAATTTCAAAAATATAATTAAATTAGCAGATTAGCCGTGTGTGTCCTGTTGTTTCTGTCCTTCTTTCTTTCTGATCTGGTACAAGGGAGTACTTGTAAATTAAAGCAGCCGTAGCTAGCCATATATACTAGCCTTATACGGCGGTGGTGGCACGCTGCTGATCATCTTCTATATAAGTATAGTTACGAGAGGTTTGCCTTCGTACTGTGTTAAAAAAAAGTATAGTTAGAAGAGATAAGTTATTAGGGCAAGTTAAATTAGCACGAAGCAGAACGATGTGGCCGCACAAGACCGCCGGCGACGGCAGTAGGAGCTCTGCGGCGGAAGAGCTGTGGCCGAACCTCCCCAAAGATCTCCTCAGCGAGGTCTACGCCAGGCTTGACACCCCGCTCGACCGGTTCCGCTTCGCCGCCACGTGCCCGTCATGGCGTGCCTTTGCCTCGACGCACCTTCCATGGCTCATCCTCGACCGAAGCAGCCTCGGCGACACGAATCACGTGCGCTGCTACTGCCCTCAAGACGGCACAGTCCTGCAGCACGTCCCGTTCCCGATCAAGGATACCTGGAGGCGCCTCGTCGGATGCCACAACGGTGGCTGGGTCGTCTCGTACGAGGCTTCTTCGCTCAGGATTGTGAACCTCTTCTCCGGTGAGGTGGCGCCCTCAGAGAAGCAAAGGAAGATGGTCCGTTCAGGTCAACGTATCAGCACTGGCGGGAGGAAGATCATCTTCTCCGAGCCTCCCACTTCGAGCAGTTGTATTCTTGCTGCAATCACCTACTCGGATGACGTTGCGATCTATAGGCTTGGCCGCCTGGAGGCCGGGTGGACGACACAAGAATTGAATCACGAAGTTAAGCTCGTCGACATCGCCTTCTACAAAAGTCAGCTCTATGGCCTCATGAGACACACTGGGAGGCTCATCAAAATCAAGATCAGCGTAACCAAACACGACGTGCCAGTGATCACGACTATTCTCTTGACGACCATACCAAGCCAGTTTCCAGAGAGACGTTTTGTTGACTACGGCAGGTACATCGTTGGGCTACTTGGCAAGTTGATCGTAGTAACCAGGAATCGTAGGTGGGGTTCGTGGAGTACCAACAGGCCCTTTTTCACGGTGCTTCATTTAGTTGAAGATGACAAAGGGATGCAAAGTTCAACGTACAAGTGGGTGGAAGCCACCAGCTTAGATGACCATGCCTTGTTTTTGGGGTGGACGTGCTCCAAGGCAGTGCGAGGCGTGAAGAAAAACCACATCTACTACTCTCACCACAGTTCCCTAAGCCATCTAGGTGTGATCAACCATGGTGCCAAAGTGTTACCGACGAACTCAGGTGGCCATGTGTACTACAAAGAAGATGAAACCATGGGCAACAATCTCAAGGACATCACATCGGAAGGGTACTACGTGTGTGGCGCTGAACCTCCCATGTGGCTTCTCCCTCCAGATATCTAGCTGGTCAAGATTCCTATATAGCTGAACTCCGCAGCCGCCTCCTCCTCCTCCTCCAAGAAAGAAAGTTAGGTTTCATGCCACTCGCCGGCACCGGCGCAGGTCTGCCTCGTCTCCGGTGGCCCTAGGGTCATGGAGGCGTGGTGGATCCTGACAAGGGCCGGCGGGAGGGCTCCGTTTTTAGTTGTATTTTTCAATCTTGTTAGGGTTTGTGTCCTGCTCAGTAAGGCGAGATGGCGGCGGCTCCCTGAAGATGGAATAAAGGTCTCCCCGCCTAGCTCCCGTCCCGACGGTGCGTCTAGCATCGTTGGTGGGCGTGTGGAGGTGTGTCTCCGGCAGATCTATCTTTGGTGGATTTGCTCGGATCTCGTCGTGTTTGTTTACGTTCGTGTGTCTTCGCTTTGAATCTTTCCGATCTACGTTATTCTTCATCGGTGACGGTTGCTGTTCTGGGGTGCTGGTCCTATAGGGTCTTAGCACGACTACTTCCCGACTGTCTACCACAACAAGTTGTGCCCGACTCCGGCGATCGAGGGGCGATGACGGCGGCGCGCCTTCGGCTCGCTTCAGTGCTTGTAGTCGTCGCTAGGTGGTCTACGGATCTGGGTGTAATCTTTATTTCTGGTGTTCGTTGTACTGCCATGATTGAAGATGAATAGATTGAAAGTTTTCTCACAAAAAAAAAGATTCCTATATAGCTCCAATATAGTATACACGTACACCGTTCGTTGTGCATCTTGAATGTTTTGAGTATATTTATTTAGCAATAATTAATTAAACAACTTACTGTCAAGTGACGTGAAATTGGTACTACTTAATTCAATTTCACTTTGTGCATTCTTGCCCGTTGAGAACCAGAGGACTGCATGTTCAGTCCCGAAAAAAAGATGCATGCATGCCACAGCCACACCCTGTCCTCTTTGCTTCCTGAATACTCCCTCCGTCCAGAATTATTTGTGGTATGGATGTACCTAAAAGTATTTTAGTTTTAGATACATCCATTTTTACCATAAGTAATTCGGGACGGAGGAAGTATTTATCTATTGCTGTGTTCCTCCTTACGTACGTAACTAGGCAGACGAGTGCTAGCTACTTATTTCTCTCGCCGATGCATAGCAGCAGATAGAAGTAGTTTAGCCATGAAGTGATCTTGATTATGCACCATGCGCCGAAACAGAAAGTAGTCCTTAATATAGCAGGAACCAAACTGGACCAGGAGGTCGAGGTCAGCTTGAGTTTGATCAGGACGATCGATCAGAAAGGGGTGCACATCCTTGCACATCCACCATTCCAAAGCTCCTAATCCAAGAGCCTGATTGCACTCCACAACGAAAATAAAACTAATATACTGCATGCGTTGTATCACCGGCGCACAACAGCAGAGAGGAGTACCGATCTGCCACGATCAGGATAACAATACGGTGCCGGTGTCGGTGTCGTGCAACTGTGCAAGGTTCTTTTACGAACTTATATGTGATTGGCTTTACCTACGAAACCACATAATCTCGTATCGTCCAAGAAATAGAGGATAGATATCACTGCCATGGCCTCCTTATTATAGGAGTCTTTTTCCCCAAAAGGATCTAGATATCTTACTATAAAATTTCACCTGAAGTAAAAATCCGCAAACATAATACAAAATTACATCGAGGTCTATGGACCACCAACCAGCCACTACCATCGCCAAAACGAGCCATTGATGCACCGATGTGGCTCTCTCCTACAGAAACCAGCCAGGCCTTTTCGATGGTAGCCATGCAGTATTCTTGCACATGCCCTAAGGATCAACGTTTTGAAGTTGCAGTCGTCTCCATTTAACCATTGAATCAATTCGAAGAGCCTGTCACCAGATCTCACCTAACGTGTGCTCGGCAAGAAACACTAACCTCGCCGCACGAAGAAGTTGACAGGAATCTACGACGAAGCTCTGCTAACTCCATCCAGAAGAACAAACTCAAGGAGGATCAGAGCTCAGGAGACCAACTCAAAGAACAAGAGCCACCATCCATCGGAGCATCTCCCCTGCAATGCCAAAAGAAATCCTCACATAAACTACTGGCCAAAATAGAGGTACTTGGATTCCCCTCCCCGCCACTTGCCGCTCGAGCGGCAAGCACATAGAAGGTTAATCTACGGGCGTATATCATAACCGCCGCTTTGGAGGGGAAGGGAAGGCAAATTGCATCACTGCGTGTATCTTTGCCGTTGAAGTTAAAAATGTATTTTATACAAAATATCTTTCCGAGAATAATTTTTACAAATGTATTTTATCTTTGTCATTGGAGTTACAAATGTATTTTTTACAAATGTATCCTTGAATATTCCCTTGCTTTATATTTAATCAAGCCTTGATTAAATATAAAGCAAGTGGGCTTCTGCAAAAGAACATGCATAAGACTCGCCCCGTCGGCCCCTGACAAGAGGGCCCCCGTCAGTTCCGCTGTCTAAACCAGTTTAAACGCGTGTCATGTCAGTGCGATTTGTTGCGGCCTTCGCGGAACTTGGCACTGATCTGCAAAAAAAAAGGGTACCAACTCTTTACTCTAGCTACAAATGTGGTACTTATATGAAATTAACTCGTCCTAGTCAGCATTCTGCACGTGTCTCCTCGCCACGCCGGCACCTGACAAGCGAGCTCCGCTGGTCAGTTTCCTTGTCAAAAACGGTTCTAACACGAATCGGCCCACCACAGACTTGGTACCGATCTGCAAAAAAAACATAAAATGGTACCGATTCGTTACCTTATCCCTAATTATGGTATACTTATATGCAATTAACTCGTATCTCTAAGCAAATGAAAGTGTTCGTTCGTTCCCCGAGCCACCATCGAGGGGATGTCAGGTGAGCATTATAGCCTCCTAAAAATAAATAAAAAACTTTGTTACTTGTAAAGTTTCGTGACTGATGATGGCGAGCCTGGTGTAGATCTCGCCATAAATTACATGAAGCGTAGGAATTGACCAGGTTTCCTAACTATTTAATTACATCCTGGGTATGCTCATGATCGTCCCTTACTCCTGAGTATATAAGTTTGTCAGGAGAGATATATTTGGGCATGTTTAATTTGCAAGAACATAAACATGCCACTGCACACGACATTATTCCTTAAAAAACACGCTCATACCGTATTAGCGAACTCCCTCCCGGGTCGCCCCGCACGGGGAGCAAGAAGGGCAACGAACGAAGAAAGGAAAACACACCCACACACCCCACCCCAAAAAACAACCCCCCACCCACCCCCCACACCCCTCCCCCCCGGTAACCCTAGCCTAGTTCCACAAAGGCCATCTCCCCTAGCCACTGCCGCCGCCGCCGCCGGCGGTGGTGGCGGCGCCCGTCTGGCCAAAGGCGGAGGGCAGAGGAGGCATGCAGTTGTGGTGCACCTATGCGGAGATGAACGGCGACGGACGCGTGCGGAGGTGGCCGGTGGAGTTAGAAGACGAGATGCGGCGGCGCTGGCGATGGCGGATTGGACATGGCCAGCCTTCGGTCGCGTGCTCTTGAGCCATGGTGTGCGGCGGCGGATCTGGGCCTGATCAGGGCTGACGGCTACGCGCGCATCGGACTGGGGTGTCGCATCGGGCTCTGCTGCTCCAGGCGGCAGCGGCTCTTGGGATGCCACGGGCATGCCCTGTTTGGGTTCGATCTGGACCTAACGAGTGATGCTTCCCAGATCGGGTTTGCCGTGTGCCCCATCTATGCCTAAAGTCCAGCGGACCAGCGGCGTTCGTCTTCTCCTCTGCTACCGGCTGGCGGCGTGGGGGCTGCGGGCTCGGCCTGAATAAAGGTGGTTTGGCCCCGCTTTTTTTCAAGCACTATGTCATTGATCTGCTTCATACAGGCATCCTTTATCGAGATGCCGACGAGTTCCGGTCTTCCTCTCAGTGATTCCGCCGTTTTGCACATAGTGTCACTGGATATTCAGATTGGAATTGATCCGGTCGTGTGTTCCCTTATATTCGGTCACCGAGGCTTCATGAGGGAGTGACGCGAAGCTTCGCTTGCTTGACGGTGCCATGGGACAGGTCTAGATGTAGATTTCCATGCTATTGACAGAGGTGGAGAAGGTCATGGTGACTGTGATTGGAGGTTTGTCATGGTGGAGAGGTGTTTTGGTGGCAATGAAAAATGGCGGCACAGATTTTTCTTGTGTGTCGGATGTTGGTCACTTCAGCAGCAACCTTGGAAAGAGGGGTGATAGCACAGGTGCACTGTATTTTTGGTGGTACTCCTTGAGTACCGAGTCGCGAATTCCAGGGTGAAAACCCAAAGTCTGGCCTTCACTGGTTGTGCCTGGCAATGGCCTTGTTGAAGGCATTGTTTTGTGAATTCGGACTTTCTTCAGGGTGAAAACTCAAGATCTTCGATCGGGCGATGACAAAGCTTGTGCTTTGTTTCCTTCTTGGAGGCGTCGTTTTTGGAGAATCTCTTGTGCGGTCCGAGTGTTGTCTTTGGTGGTGGTTAGAGTGTTGCTGTTGCGAATGATTCATCATTCCGACGGGGTCTTTGTTTCTATTTCTCTCTTTTTTATTTTTTTCTTGACTGTGTGCATCCTTGATGTCTTTGGACATCTTGTTGGTGCAGAGGCTGGGTGTAATTGGTATCTTGGCGATATTAATATATTCCCTTTGTCGAAAAAAATATTTGACTTTTTTCAACATAGTAACATATAAAATTGATAAATTGCATGATGCAGAAACTTATTTTTTTTAACTCATGCGCTGTCGGTCCTCGAAGCTGGACCCTTTTTTTTTATATATATATACAAAGCTGGACCTTTTTTTTTCTAGACAATCAAAGCTGGACCTGGACCTGGCCAAAAAAAGTACTGCTCGTTTACATTTTGGGCCCCTTTTTACAATTCGGTGCGGCCTCCTTTTCCCTACTGGGCTCCGCCCAGGCTTGGTCGTGATCATCCTCCATATTTGCCAAGGCTAGGTTAGGAGAGGTACGCACGAAAGAAGAAACAAACATGCCGCCGCACACGACCGCAGGTGACGGCTGCGGCGTCAAGAGGCGCTCGGCGGCGGCAGGTGGGTGGCCCAACCTCCACCCAGATCTCCTCCGCGAGGTCTACGCCAGGCTCGAATCCCCGCTCGACCGGATCCGCCTCGCCGCCGCGTGCACCTCCTTTGCCTCGACCCACCCGCGGCGACCCGTTTTTCCGTGGCTGCTCCTCGACCCAAGCGGCCATGACAAGGCGAAACGCATGCGCTGCTACTGCCCTGAAAACGACAAGGTCCTGCCATACGTCCCACTCCCGCTCCCGGGTTATTTCCTCCGCAGGTCGCTCGTCGGCTGTCACGATGGCGGCTGGGTTGCCTGGTACGACGACGAGCTCCAGATCATGAATCTCTTCTCTGGCGTGAAGGTGGATCTCTCTGCCAAGCAAAGGAGGAAGCTCCACATACAATACTCCACCGAAGACACGCGGAAGATCATCTTCTCCTCACCGCCCACATCAAACAGTTGTATCCTTGCCGCCATCACTAGCATGGATAATGTCGCAGTCTGCAGGCTGAGCCACCCGGAGGCTGGGTGGTCGACAAGAAAATACTTTCGGGACCGGATGCTCGTGGATATCGCATTCTACGGCGGCGACCTCTATGGTCTCACAAGATATAGCGGGAGGCTAACAAAAATCAACATCAGCGTCAACAAACGTGGCACGCTCATACTCAGGACTGTCGTGTGGGCGACTATACCACATCTCTACCCGGAGAGACGTTTTCATGAGAACAACAGGTACATCGTTGCCCTACCTGGCAAGCTGCTGATGGTGACCAGCGATTTTAACCGCAGGCCCTCCTTCAGGGTGTTTGAACTAGTTGAAGCCGACGACGGGATGACAAATTCCATGTGCAAGTGGGTGGTGGCCTCGAGCTTAGGCGACTATGCCTTGTTTCTGGGGGCGACGTGCACCAAGGTGGTGCACGTGGTGGCGGGCGGATGTGGCGGCGTGAGGACAAACCACATCTACTATTTCGACCACAGGGCAAAGGTGCACTGGACGAGCTCACCCTCATTCAGCAATGTGTTTTACAAGGAAGAAAACAGCGTATGGGGCAATTTCAATGGGATCACGTCGGTGGGGTACCACGTGGATGGTGACGAACCTCCTGTGTGGCTCCTCCCACCAGATATGTAGAATGTTAGGATTACTAGCTTCAATGCATTATACATGTACACCAGTCATTGTGCATTTTGATTGTTTCGAGTAGATTTTGATCAAGGATCAGTTCAACAACTCACTATTATGTGACAAAATTTGATGATTGAATTCATGCTCGCTTTGTTTTCCATTATGATTTTGTAACTCTAAAAACCTGTGTCCCTTTGTGTTATTATTCAAAATATGTTTTTTTTCTAAAACAGATAAAAACACATGACATCTTGACACGTTAGGGATAAAATGATTATGTTGTCCCTTTGTGTTATTATTCATATACTCCATCCATCCTTGAAAGTGTGTACTTTCAATTTTGTTGAAAAGTCAAACTTTTAATGTTTCACCGTATTTATAGAATAATACACCAACATGTATGCCATCAAATTAGTAGCATTAGATTCATGATAATATATATTTTCATCAGATACCTATTTGGTTTCACAAACATTGATATATTTTTGCACATACTCGAACAAACTTTGAGATAGTTTAACCCTCCACAAAGTTGGAAGTACACTGGTCGCGGCCAGTGACGATGCCGCCCTGCCCGAGCTACCTTCTCCGTTGGTCCAGCGTTGGCCCGGATCCACCCTCCGACACTGGTCGCGGCCCATGCCGGCGTCGCGTGCCACCCTACCCGAGCCGCACTATCGGTAGGTCCACCGTTACAAGCAGAAGCCGGGTCACTTTATCATGTACGCAGTCCTCTCACATCCATCCTTGTGAAGCAACAGCTTAAAGTTGTTTGAATTGGAAATAACCAACTTGTACTCAGCGGTACAAGCCTCCATGTCTTATCTCTCCACGCGCCTGCTGCAGCATGTTTGAGCATCAGCGCCAGGTTAGATCAGTCACATGCTTTCTATTCCCATTCAACCATGCTGCTTCCAGTTGTGCAATGCAATGGGCGTGCTTGCTCTTCCGTTGCTACCATATATACTTCATCCGTTTGCTCAGGAGAAAAGATGCACCCAATCCTCTCAATTCACCATGGCCGCCTTCCACCTCCTCTTCCTCGTGCTTGCCTTGGCCTTGAGCGGCAACAGCGCTGTCACCGCCGCAGTTGACGACCAGCCGGTGCCGCAGAAGGAGGTCTGCATGGCCTCCTCTTCTTCCTCGTGCCCGGAAGCGGCCGTCGACGCCAAGGCGCTCAAGGAGGAGGCCAGCGTGATGTACAAGGAGAAGGCCGGCGCGTTCTTCAGACATGATGGTCGCACCATCCAGGTCGACTTCGTCCTCCCCGTCAGCAACAACGAAGTTGCCGTCGGGGACGAGGACCTGCAGCTGAGGCAGGAGACCATGGCGCAAGCCATTACCGTGCTCTCCCGCCACACCCCAGAGACCACCGACGCCGAGACGCTCAAGAGGGCGATGGGGGTGGTGAACCTCGAGCCCAGCGGTGAAAGCCCATCTTCAGGGCAGTCAACAGGGTACTGCAGAGCGGCGCCGATGACCGCACCAAGGAGGAGGCGTTCGCCCAGGCCAGGGTGAAGCTCAACCGCGACCTCGGCCAAGAAGGTCCCAACGCCCTCAAGCTCGACTTCCGCTATCTGTGATATGCATCGCCAGTTCGCCACCTCTGCCTTAATTTCTCTTTCGGCCTTAGCGCGCCCTAGATGTCTGTGGTGTTGTTAGTCATGGTGCACTCCCGTCTGTGCGCTGTGGCTTGTCGCAGTTGTCGGAGCTCCACCATTATTTTCCTTCGACTTTGTTCTTAATTGTGTTTGCATTTCCTTAGTCAGCGAGGTGGTTATTTTCTTACTCTCTGTTGTCCCTGTCTTTTCTATGAGTAGCAACCATGCATGTCTGATTGGTTCACTAATTCAGAGGGAATTTAACTAAAATACAAGCAGAATTAGTTGCCATTGCCAAATTTCAACAGAACAGAGCTTCTCTATTGGCCTCTCTAAGACAGTCACTAATGATAACATGATCAAAATTGCAACATAAAAAGGAGAACTCCTGGTAAATCGCCGCAGCCAATCCAAGGGAGTTACCACCTTGTTGCATGATGCTATGATCCTATTGCAGCCATTTTTCCTGCAAGAATTAATCCATTAAGGAGAGCACGAGCCTATATCACATCAACATCAACAAACGGAATGCAACTAGTTCCCGCTTCGACTAAATGACCATGATTATCTCGTATAGCTATGCCCGTTCCTCCGGTACAAGAGTCATCGTGTAAGGATGCATCGACGTTATGTTTGATGTAGTACTCCTTGGTCTTTCGCCATCCATACTGATCAATCCCTGGGGATTGCTTCCTTCGACCTCTTGTGTAGTTTGTCACCAAAGCCGCAGTTGTGTGATTAGTTCTAGCCGGACATTGCATCGTTTCAATGTGAGTTCCCTGCGAGCATTCCCACCAAATATACCAAATTGTTATAGAAACTAGATCATTGCAATATATCTCCGGCAAGAGAGGTGTTCTAGACTTCTAGTAGACTTGCCCAAAAGAATCCCTCCAAGATCAACGGTCCTTCATCATCGACAGCACGAGCACCTTCAATTATTTCATCCATTCCAAGTTTCATCCAGATATTATGGACCCACATTTCATCATAGCATGACAAACACTCTCGCAATCCTGCATGCATAATGGCCGCCCGTTGAGAACTATTTTGCATGGGATTGTTTGCAATATACCCAACAGAACTCTAGAACAGTTTTAAAGACAAAATTATTTCCTACACCTTGTTATTTGGTGAGCTCCCAGATTGATGGGTACGCCAATATTTCATTCCATGTTGATGATCCCACCCAACATGATATAATGATTTGACTGAAAAATTATCGTTCCTATTGAAGTGCCAAGAAACAAAGGCTTCCATCATTCCCACAACCAGAGGAATTTTGAGTATACGGTCAGCACCAATTGGCTAAACAATATTTCTAAGAAGATCCTCATCCCAAACTATTTATTCATGATCAATCATCTTTCAAACTTTGGTTAGCACAATCTCTTCTTGTATCAATGCTCCGCATGTAGCTGCTAGGGATCCATGGGTCATTCCAAATAAATCCCCCACATGCCATATATGTCCTCTTTTAAATGTTTGAATTCCTGACCACAAACTCTGCCAACTGAAGAAGCTACCTTTTTCAGTTTACAGTTCAGGAGATCCCTATTAGGAAAATATTCATTTCTTACTACCAAGGCACATAACTTTCTTGTAACATCACTACTAAAACTAAGTACTACAGAGAAACAACTTGCATACTATAGGACATCGCCTGAGGTGGGCCTAAATTGGCTACCCCAGCCAGGTTGGCACCGCTACGAGGACAGATTGATACCCTTTCTGTGGTTCAGCCCAACTAAGATAGGTACCTTTTCGGGGCAAGTCGTCACCAAAAACCACCTTGGATATATATGCCTTATCATCAGTCTTTGCCTTTTGTTTTGTTTTTGAAACAACAATTAGGGAAGGGGAGAGGTGATTAACTAGGCCAAAAACAGTCTTTGCCTTACACGCAATTAACTCATATCTCTGAGCAAATGAAAGTGTTCGTTCGTTTCCCCAGGCACCATCGAGGTGATAGCAGGTGAGTATTATAGCCTTCAAAAAATAAAGAAAATTTTGTTACTTGTAAAATTTCTAACTGATGGTCGCGAGCCTGGTGTAGATCTCGCCATAAATTCCATGAAGCGTTGGAATTGACTAGGTTTCCTAACTATTTAATTACATCCTGGGTATGCTCATGATCGGCCTTTACTCCTGAGTATATAAGTTTGTCAGGAGAGATATATTTGGGCATGTTTAATTTGCATGAACAGAAACATGCCACCACACACGACATTATTGCTTAAAGAAATTTACATGTAATAATATTTGATTTTCTTTCAACATATCTAACATATAAAATTGTTAGATTGCATGATGCAGAAACTTATTTTTTTTTAACTCATGCGCTGTCGGTCCTCAAAGTTAGACATTTTTTTTATACATACAGAACTCTCAAAGCTGGACCTTTTTTTTTTTGAGACAATCAAAGCTGGACCTGGACCTGGCCAAAAACAGTACTGCTCGTTTACATTTTGGGCCCCATTTTACAACTCGGTGTGGCCTCCTTTTCCCTACTGGGCTCCGAGCGGCCCCAAAGATCGCTCAGCCCAGGCTTGATCGTGATCATCCTCCATATTTGCCCAGGCTAGGTTAGGAGAGGTACGCATGAAAAAGAAACATGCCGCCGCACACGACCGCAGGTGACGGCTGCGGCGTCAAGAAGAAAGCGGTCGGCGGCGGCAGGTGGGTGGCCCAACCTCCACCCAGATCTCCTCCGCGAGGTCTACGCCAGGCTCAAATCCCCACTCGACCGGATCCGCCTCGCTGCCGTGTGCACCTCCTTTGCCTCGACCCACCCGCGGCGGCCCGTTTTTCCGTGGCTGCTCCTCGACCCAAGCGGCCATGACAAAGCGAAACGCATGCGCTGCTACTGCCCTGAAAACGACACGGTCCTGCCGTACGTCCCACTCCCGCCCCCCGGCGATTTGGTCGGCTGGTCGCTCGTCGGCTGTCACGATGGCGGCTGGGTCGCCTGGTACGACGATGAGCTCCGGATCATGAATCTCTTCACTAGCGCCAAGGTGGATCTCTCCGCGAAGCAAAGCAGGAAGCTCCGCATACAATACTCCACCGAAGACACGCGGAAGATCATCTTCTCCTCACCGCCCACTTCAAACAGTTGTATCCTCGCCGCCATCACTAGCATGGATAATGTCGCAGTCTGCAGGCTGAGCCACCCGGAGGCTGGGTGGTTGACAAGAAAATACTTTCGGGACCGGATGCTCGTGGATATCACATTCTATGGCGGCGACCTCTATGGCCTCACAAGATATAGCGGGAGGCTAACAAAAATCAACATCAGCGTGAACAAACGTGGCGCGCTCGTGCTCAGGACTGTCATGTGGGCGACTATACCAAATCTCTACCCGGAGAGACGTTTTTATGAGAACAACAGGTACATCGTTGCCCTACCTGGCAAGCTGCTGATGGGGACCAGCGATTTTAACCGCAGGCCCTTTTTCATCGTGTTTGAATTAGTTCAAGCCGATGACAGGATGACAAATGCCATGTGCAAGTGGGTGGAGGCCTCGAGCTTAGGCGACTATGCCTTGTTTCTGGGGGCGACGTGCACCAAGGTGGTGCAAGTGGTGGCGGGCGGATGTGGCGGCATGAAGAGAAACCACATCTACTATTTCCACCACAGGGCAAAGGTGCACCAGCTGATAAACTCACCCTCGTTCAACCATGTGTTTCACAAGGAAGAAGACAGCCTATGGGGCAATGTCAATGTGATCAGGTCGGTGGGGTACCACGTGCATGGTGACGAACCTCCTGTGTGGCTCCTCCCTCCAGATATGTAGCTCGTCAGGATTACTAGCTTAAATGCATTATACATGTACACCGTTTTGTGCATTTTGATTGTTTCAAGTAGATTTTGACCAACGATCAGTTCAACAACTGACTATTACGTGACAAAAATTGATGATTGAATTCATGCTCGATTTGTTTTCCATTATGATTTTGTAGCTCTAAAAACCTGTGTCCAATCACTCAGGCAAACAAAATATGTTTTTTTTCTCAAACAGATAAAAAGTCATGACATCTTGACACGTTAAGGTTAAGATGATCATTTTGTCCCTTTGTGTTATTATTCATATACAGCTCAAGCTTCGGATACATAGGCATTCGGCTCAAGTTCCCATGTTCATCGGGAGAGAAATACAAAAGATCCACATTGCATTTCCTCCGGTCTAGAGGTGCCCAAGGAGACGTTCCACCAGATCCCACCCTTCCCTCTCGTGATAATGGTGGGTTGACGTCATAGTTTTAAATAGAACATTGTCTCGGTGCAATGGCTTTGGAAGGGCATCAAACTAAGTTGTTTAGCGCCATTTAGTGTGCTAATGCTTTGGTCGCTATTTGTTAGAGTCCGTTATATAAAACTTTGTGCGGCATTCAAAGTGGTGAAGGTGCCCGACCGTGTGCCCGTCGAAGGCAGCATCACGGAGGGAATGGAGTCGCGGATGCGAGGAGAGGACCTCCGGCATATGAATTATGCCTATACAGTGTCGTTGTTGTTGTTCGACATGGTTGAGTAAGTGGGCTATGAGAGGTCCATCCGCACCTTCTTTACCGACGAAGGCTTCTTGATGATTTTGTTCGTCCCTTTCACACAATTTCCCTCCCAAACCTCGCCATGTAGGCATACGACGTCTACGTTGTATCGCTTGACCAAAATTAAAGTGTGCATGAATATTACAATATCTTTACCTAATAATAATAAAGCACGGATCACTTCTTACCATCGTAATTTCGTCCGTTTTTTGTCCGTCCACCCAATCTTCAAACCATTAATTTTTTATAAAATTTGTACTATCCAAGGCGGTACTAATTTTGTGCGCAAACTGGCCTGAAATAATAATGACTTCGTCACGCGCCTGGGCCTCACCCTGCCACATCTGCGCCTGGGCCTCACCTTGCCATGGCCAGACTACAGTGGCGGCCCAGGCAAATGGTGAGAAGAGGCAAAAAAAAAATTTGTCATTCAGGGGAATCGAAATCCCAACCTACCCTTCAAATCAAAGGTTTTTTTCCGCTTAACCTCGTCATCTATGTGTGCTATATAAAAGGCTTTTTAGATTTAGTTAATATCCCACATCGCTTCCTAACACTATTGCACCAGTTTATATACATCTTTGATTTTAAACCTACAAGGCGTCTGCGAAATTCAATGAAGAGAGGGGCGAGGGGGTTGCCGAGGGCAGAGCTGCTTAGGCCATCGGGGATTGGAAGGTAGAATATGCGGACCTCCAAGGTTTCTCCCGGACGAGCTCCTGGTGAAGAAACACAACAACAGCCACTACAAAAAACCTATTAATCCATGACGGATTCCTGATGACATTTTGAGATACTGTCATGGATGAGTTGGTACAGCCCCCGCAAGCCCGCTAAAGCCCGGCTAATTTCTCCACGTATAAAAACCTAACCCTAACACCCTCCTTTTCGGCCCCTCTCCCTCCGCCGCAGCCTTCTCCCAATCCCGCATCGTCCCCAACACATCGCCCCCAACTCGCCGCCTCCCTCCTCCCACAGCTCACAGCCGACCCTCCCCTCCCCTCCCCTTCTCTCACCTCGCAGCTCCAGCAGCTGCTAGCTCCGCCACAACCCCAACCATTCATCCCTCTGGCGACTTGGCTCTCTCTCCCTCCTACGAACCGTCGCGCCGCCACCAACGCCCGCCGATTCCGGCGACGTCCACCAACGCGCAGCACGCTCGTGAGCTCTTCTCCGACCCATCCGTCCTCCAGTACGGCTGGATCCGCCGCTCCCGGCCTCCGGCGCCCGTCCACGACCTCTAGCCCATGGATAGGGTTTCGGCTACAGCGTCGCATCCGTCGGCGGAGCATCTCCAGCGGCTCCTCTCCGTCTTACATAGCGCTCCCTCGCGCCCTATCCTCCTCCTGGATGGACCCCTATTGCTCGGTGCATGCGCGTTGGGCTGGGCGACGACGACCCCAACCCCCTCTGCCGCGTCGCCGGCGCGGCCGTGCTTCATGTGGCGACCTCCTTTGTCGCATGACGGCTGTGTTAGACCCGCACTGCAACCGCTGCCTTGCCTACAATTCTCTCCGGTGAGCACAGGATCTCTGCCTCCCTCCTCTGCTTGATTTTGTATCTATCCTTTCAAGAACTCATGATGTAATCTTTCCCAATATTAATCCCTCCGGTATGAGATTTATAATCCAGTAGCAAATTAGGCTATAGTCAGTAAATTGTCTGATCCTTTTTTGTTTTGATTAAAATTACAGTGACAATCAGGTAGCCAAAGTTTTAGTTGACTGCTGTTGGTATTGATGACTCTCAAGTGGCAACTATTCTGAATTATTTTGAGAACTTATAACATGATCTAATGGATGATCGATGCATAATTCTTTTATGCTGCATGATGTGTGTGTTCCTTTTTTCTTGTATTATTAACTAATTCTCCTAATCACTGAACATGTATTGCCATCTTTTATGTTTGATAGTAATTAGTGCGAAAGGTTGATCTTCAAACAGGAAAAGTATCATACTTATCTTAGCATGTCTCATGTTTGCAACATCTCCGACTTATTCATTCTGTGCTGAACATCATGCCTTGTTATTTAACACTGTCATTTCTCAGGTTTTAGTTCTGCAGCTGATGGACATGAAAATGTTTGGTGAAGGTCTAACACTTCTGGGTGATAGATTGCTATATTAACCTCAAATTTGTTTCTGAAGTCTTTGCATAAAAATTGCTATTTGAATTTAATAGACCTATTTTCCAATGTGTTTTGATTCGAACATCGCCTGGTGTTCATGTGTCTTGACTATGCTTGTACCTTAATAACTTAGGAAAAAATCGTATCTGCTATTCTGCTGTGCATTTTTGTATCTTCCCTGAACCAAAAGAGAAAAATAGAATTGTACCTCTTCTTACTACCTCATAAAAGGGAATTTTGTACCGGTTCAATCTCTTCCAGAAGGCTTTTTGATATATCGGGAAAAGGGAGTTATCCACTTTATGTATTACCGGATGTCGCCTTAAGTTCCAGAATTTTTGTCTTTCTGTAGTGTGGAAACAGTGTTCCTTGTCTGACATATTTATGTATTGTGAAATAGTGTTCCTTGTCAATTTAAGTGCAGTGTAACTTTGAAAGTGTCTCTGCCTTGAACATTTCATTTAATTCTTGTTTTCTCTACCATTGAATGCTATTATTCATAACTGCTTCCTCAATTTCATATTAATTGAATTTGATGAAATTTATAGGAAGCTATATCAACATCTGCACCACAGAATTAGTTTCATTGTAAAATATATTTTCGTAATATAGAGTACACTTGGCTGTTCTTATTAGGTCTATTCTCACACGTAGATAGGTGTATATGTTTACATAAGAAAAATGACACATAATTAGTTCGTAACCATGGCAGTTTTCTTGCAAGTAGTTTTCCAGAAACAATAACATATCTCCTTCCCTTATCTCACATCCTAACCACCATCTCAGTACCTCTTAACAGAACCATTTGCCACTTAGTTCTATAGATCTATTAGTGGCCATGGCTCTTAGTTATTTTGCATGCCATTTGGAGTTAACTTGGCATGTAATAAGTGTTGTTCACTATTGTCAGTGCCTTGATAAATATTTAGTTTCATGTGTAAACCTGTTGAGATATGAAAATTAGAAGCTTACACCAGCCAGGTCGGTGAGCAGTGGCTCCGCACCATGGATATAGTTTGTTGGTGATGCCATTTTTTTTTGGATTTATATGGCCTCAATTGCTGCTGCTATAGTACTTGAGTTCTGCAATGTATGTTCTATTATGTTGTCCCTTATAGGTCAACTTGATTAGATTTTCATTAGAGACATTTCTCTTTGGATTAATTTGTAGCAACCTCATGTTTATTGTTGTTTTATACTAGATACCTTGTTATTCTCATTTGTAGGCACAATAAGATTTAAGGATTTTGGAAAGCATGTAAATTTTTTTAAGTTTCTTCTTCTACTATCTATTCATATCTACAAATGTCTAATTTGTTGTGAATATGGTAGGTATGATTGGGTAGCAGGCTACTTGGTGCTGTCCATCACAATCCGCCATGACATAGTTTCCATCAGGAGGGTCGACAACAAGAACACAAGTGACAACCTTAGTAGTTTATATGTTTTGTTGATGTAAATTGTATTGTACTGGTTCCTAATCCTAGTTGTGTGATATATTTTGTCAATATATGTTGTATATTATCATTTCATGGAGGATATTATAAACTGCTAGGTTGTAGATACCTATGGATGGTTGCATATTGAGTGATTTGTGTAACGCATGGCACTTTGGATTTATGATTTACGGAACACATTATGCTAAACGTGTATTTTATCAAAATTGGGTTGATGGGACAAAATTTAAATTGATCCTAAATCCATGACGGTTTTTGTGATGAAAATAGTGTCCACGTAGCTAGCCACGTCATTCCAGTTAGTCAATTGAAAATCCTACGTGGCATTGGTCCATGACGGTCTGTTCCGTCACAGCCTAGTTTGGGCTTGGGCGGGCCTGAGGCAGTTCCATGACGGCCAAGAACCGTCATGGAAGCTACGATTTTCAATTATGACGCGGTATACATGACGGATTTCATGTCCGTCATGCATGGGCACGCATGACAGTTTTTGGCTGATCTATGACTGATAAGAACCGTAACGTATTAACAGATTTCTTGTAGTGAGCGACGATTAGGACAGGCGCGCGCAGGGAGGTAAAGACTGGAGAGCGAGAGGTGGAGCGGTGAAGCACGGGCATCCATGGCCGGTGGCTCTTGACTGAAGAAAGAATGACAAAGAGAGAATTCAGAGAGGATAAAGGGGAATGGAAGAAGAGAGAGACCGATGAGGACGAGAGGCAAGGGGCGAAGGGGTTCTCCTGTCTGGTGTGGTGCTCGACGGTGGCGGAAGGGCAGCAGCGCTCTGCACGCAGCCGTTGTACACCATCTCTTCCGCCAGGAAACGGCGGCGGCATCCCGCTGAGCAGCCACCGAGGTCTCTGAGGCATCTCCACGCCATCCGTCGTCATGGCCGTCCTACGCCCAGCGTGGCAGAGCAGAAGTATTAGACGTGGACGTCAAGCGGGGCTGCTTGCATGTGCATGTGCTCGCCATCGCTAGAGGACCTGCTGGTCACAACATCGTCCTGTGCTGCTCTACTGTTTCTAGTTAGATCGAACTCCACAAATCAATCTTTTGGTACGTGTGTTTGTATGCATCAGCAGCTGCTAAGTTGGTCATGTGCGCCACGCATGATCTGAAGCATGGCAGAGCAGAAGTATTAGACGTGGACGGCAAGCGGGGTGCTCTGCAAGTCGCTCATGTCTGTCGGTCCTGTAGTCCATCCGCCAATCAGGAGGTGTGGCGTAGGTTCGAGCTGCATGTCACCACAGTGCTTGCCGACATCACGGCTGCCAGTGCCCCTCGGCGCGTGACCATTGTATTCCTGGGCAGCGGTGCTGTGGTGGAGCAGCTGATCGACAACATTCTGTGATGCGGCGCTACCCAAGCAAACTGCTTGGGCGCTCGCGAACCGGCTGGCTAACCCACTGTTGTACTCGGCGGGCTGACTAGCCACAAATGGTGCACATCCTTCAGTTTATCTTCTGCTACAATTCTGCCAGCCAAAGCGTGGCAAAAAGGCGATTGTTTTGGACAGTTAGCCATGTTGCACGTCGATTTTTGTGCCCTGCCTCCTTCAGTTTAGCATTATATCTTGCCTGTTGAGCTGCCCCTACTGGTATAAGCCCCTTATTCAACACTAACATGTCCTTATTTCTCTGTTTATCTTGCTTTGCTCATTTTTATAGCTGCTCTGAGAATATTTGATATGTTGGATTTCAGTGTTTTCAATGAAATTGATCTCCAAATGCTTTAGGAAACTGTCAAATACTATTCCATGATTTCATAATTTTGATATTCCTAAAACCTATTATGACTTAGGATCTCTTCCGAAAAAAGTATTTAGGATGCATATCTGAAGGGGATTATAATTTTAACTTCATTTCAGATGATGAATATGATGGTATTTATGGTTCGCTATATAACTGAATGGAGAAAAATAATCAAATGGATCTAAGTTGCTAAGCTTTTTTTAAGGGAAAAAATTTATAACTTAGCAACTTAAATCTATTTAATATTTCTTTCCATCCAGTTATAGTTACTTGAAAGAAGAAAGTATTCTTTTGTCTATCCATGCTTATGCTTCTTTATTTAAAAAAATGTGTTACAGGAAACTCCTTCCTCATCTTGAATGCCATAAAAGTAGCACGTATCTTTTATGTGATGTAAAAATTCAATTTTAGTAGCTGTAAATCTGTTCCAAAAGTTTTGCTTTGCTGAGCCAATACTCGAATAACTGGTTCACCTATAATTTTTTTGAGGCGGTGTCAGCAAGTTGACAAGGATGACAGTCAATGACACACGTAAGGGACATGTAAATTTTTTCTTCCCGTTGCAACACACATGCATTTTTGCTAGTTATACTAACAAGGATTACCGCCCTTTTTGGGCGGGTGGACAACTGCATATCTACCCAAACCCTCCAAGCTAGTACTTAAGCTCAGATGGCTTGGTTTCTTGTGATGTAACTTACCCACCGGGGTTCATGTCCTACACTTGGCACATATGATCGTATTTTGCTAGTTTTTAAGCAGTATGTTGTGCCCGACAACTACAAGGCGTTTATGGTGACTTCATTGAATCAAATGAGAGAGGAACCAATCAACCGTCCGGTCACTTTATCATGTACGCAGATGTTGGAAGTGAACAACTTCTACTCAGCATGCAGTACGTAGTACTCACATCCTCCATGTCTCATCTCTCCATCGGTCTGCTGCAGCAAGTCTGGACATGAGTGTTGAGTATGTATTTTGTACTGCACGTGTATTGGAGTTGTGTCCCACCTCCTAGTCTTGTATAGTTGAGATAGAGGCCTTCCCTTGTATTATATATGCGTGCACCAGCACCTCAAATCAATATATCATATTGCAAACTATCTGTCTACATGGTATCATCCTCTCCGGTCTAACCCTAGGGTCCGCTGCCGCCGCCGCCGCAGCGCCTCCCTGCGCTGCCGCCGCCGCACCCCACCTCCTCGCTTCCGCACCCCGCGCGCCTCGTGCCGCTTCTCCGCTCGTCAAGCCGCGTTGCCCTGCGCCTTTTCCATCGCGCGCCGCCGCTTCTGCCAAGTCACGCCCGCTAGCCAGCCGTGTTGCATGCCGCGTTGACCGCCTAGCTAGCTAGCTAGACGATCGCATAGCTTGCTCTGCCTTTTTCCATCACGCGCCGCCGCTTCGCCAGCCGCCGCACCATCTCCCGCTGCAGCCGCGCCCCGCCGCTGCTGCTACCCCCTCTCCCAACCCTAACCCTAGCCGCTACACCGCACGTCGCCGCCATGTCGTGGGCCTCCTCCCCCGGCTCCTCCACCACCCACTCGTCCAACCCGTTCGCTGGTCCCGAGCCCTCCGCCGCCGCCATCCGTGACCTCAATATTGAGGCCCGGGTCCCCATCCGTCTCGACAGCTCCAGCACGTCGTACTACGCTTGGAAGACCTACTTCAACCTCGTCTTCCGCGAGTACTATCTCACAAAGCATATTGACGGTTCCGTGGACAGCGCATACATGTGCGGCGACCCGGAGTGGTCCGCCATCGAGGCCACGATCATCCGTTGGTTCTACCAGACGGTCTCGAAGGACATCTTCCACACGGTCGTCGCCGAGGACGACGACGCCTGCACCGTGTGGGCCAAGATCAACGCGCTCTTCACCGACAACAAACTCCAGCGCCTTGTTTTCTTGCAGCAGGAGTTCTTCGGCTGTCACCAGGACAACTCCACCATCGACGAGTACTGTATGAGGCTCAAGATGCTCGCCGACGAGCTTCGCGACATCGGCGCTAAGGTCTCTGACGACCTCATGCTGAGCACCCTCACCGCCGGACTTAATGAGGACTTCGGCAATGCGGCGTCCAACCTCACCCTGCTGCCGCAACCCACCTTCCAGCGCGTCATCGCGTACCTCAAACTTGAGGAGCGCCGGATGACGAAGCTGAAGCAGCGGGTGCAGCACACCGCTCTCGCCACCGGTACCACCCGCGGCGGCCCTGCTCCTTCGGTCGCCCCCCGCCAGTCTACGCCGCCAGCACCCGGCGGCTACTACCCGCTGCCGCCCGCTCCGCCAGCGCCCCGAGCGCCTTCCCAGCAGCCGCAAGGTGGCGGGGGCCGGCGCAACCGGCGGGGTGGCGGGGGCCGCCGCCAGCAGCAGCCGCAGCAGCAGCAGGCGTAGGGCGCAGGGGGGGCGCCCCACTTCCAGCAGCCGCCTCCACCGTGGGCCGCCGCGCAGAACCCGTGGACGGGCGTCGTCCGCGCCTATCACATGCCCGTCCCGCGGGCTCCTGCACCGGGTCTGCTTGGCCCCCGTCCAGCGGGCCACCAGGCGTTCGTCACCGCCCCCTACCAGCCCTACGGTGCCCCGCTCGCGCCGCCACCCCTCGGTGGTTACGACGCGCCCGCCCAGGCGCTGCCCTATGGAGGCCAGCTGCCGCCGCCGGCACCTGCACCGTGGGACCCTGCCCTCCTGGCCGCCCTGCACTCGGCGCCGTCGCCGAGCAACTATGGCGGTGGAGGCGACTGGTACATGGACTCGGGTGCTACTGCGCACATGACAGCTCATCCCGGTAACCTTTCCTCCTCCACTCCAGTTCACACTCCCACTCGCTTCATCGTTGGCAACGGTTCCTCTTTACCTATCACCCATGTCGGTAGTACTAGTTTTCCTTCCAGTTCCACACCTATCATTATGTCTAACGTTCTTGTTTCACCTGACTTAGTCACTAGCTTAGTCTCTGTTCGTCGTCTTACTCGTGAGAATCCTCTTACTGTTGAATTTGACGGTGTCGGTTTTTCTGTGAAGGACGCCCGTACCCGGATGGTGCTTCACCGATGTGATAGCCCTGACGAGCTTTATCCCGTGCACGCTGGCGCCTCCACTTCCACACCCGTCGCTCTCTCCGCTGGCGTCGACCTTTGGCATGCTCGCTTGGGCCACCCCAACCCCGCTGTTCTGCGTCAGATCCTTAGGAGTTTTTCTTTCTCCTGTAATAAGCTCGACGAGGATACTTGTGAGGCTTGTCGTTTGGGCAAGCACGTGCGTCTTCCCTTTAGTGTGTCTACTTCAGTTTCCACTTTTCCATTTCAGTTGATTCATAGTGATGTTTGGACGTCTCCTGTTGCGAATAACACGGGCTATCTATACTATTTGGTGATTTTAGATGATTATTCTCATTATGTGTGGACTTTTCCTCTTCGTCGTAAATCCGATGCTTTAGCCATACTCACCGCCTTTTATTCCTACGTCACCACTCAGTTCGGTCGCCCCATACTTGCACTCCAAACTGATAACGGAAAAGAGTTTGACAACGTCGCTCTTCGCTCACTTCTCGCCTCTCACGGCACCACCTTCCGTCTGACTTGCCCCTACACTTCACAGCAGAACGGCCGCGCCGAGCGCATTCTCCGCACTCTTAATGACTGCGTTCGCACGTTGCTCTTTCACGCTAACGTACCCGCTCGGTTCTGGCCCGATGCTCTCGCCACCGCCTCTCTCTTAGTCAACATTCGTCCGTGTCGTCCCTGGTGGAACTACGCCCCTCACCACCTTCTTTTCGGTACACCACCGTCCTATGATGGTCTTCGCATCTTTGGGTGTCTCTGTTATCCTAGCACCGCGTCCACCACGCCACACAAGCTTGCACCCCGCTCCGTCTATGCAATTGAAACTGGAGCACAAAGAGGCTCCTAATTTTCAGACGAGGTGACCATACCTTGAGAAGAATTGACACTACCTTCCTCACAGCCTCCTCTTCTCAGCTCTCACCGGCACGCACCAGTCGGCCGGCAAGAGGAGGGGAGAGGAGGAGAGCTCCAACCTCGAGTCAGCAGACGAGCTGCTCCCTGTTTACATAAAGCAGAATTTCTACCTCAGAGGGTCCTTCATGTTGATTGCCTGCCAACACATGGGACACTGGGAGCTTCTCTGGCACCTACAACATGAATAGCATTAGCACACCAGAAAGTATATGATAAGGAGTCACAGTCGCAACACGAAGATGTGGTAAACCAAATGAACCAACAGTTAAGAAGAGTCAACTATCCTGAATTACAAGTGGCAGTCAACCGGTCATTGTAGTGATCAAGCTACTATATAGATAACATGGTGTTTCATCTGAAAGCTCAGAATCAGTGGCAACAGTAAGAAATGAAGATAAATGATGCAGAACAACAAATCCTCCAGCCAAAAGTGCGCAATGCAGTAAACCAATCATTCAACAGCCAAAAATATAAACTACAACTCTTGAAAAATATATGGGCTGTGTGGATGGTGCCCAAGCCAGCCCCGCCAAAACAAGGACGTGTGAAAATTTTGGCGTGGGAATTTTCCATCAGGAACTTGCCCGCAGGATGCTGCATAAACACACGGAATGACCAAATAATTGGCTGAGGTCCAAAATTTTGGCCGTGAACCAAACGCATGCCAGCCTACCGGTCAACGACCCATATTTTGGAAGGGCAGTCATTGGTTGTCATCCAAATAGGCCCATAATGTGGTTCTCAAATCAATTCGTTAATGTTTCAAATCCTACCATTAACAAACTAACAGAAAGAAAATGCATACTTGTATGACAGTTTCAGGAAATATCATTCTAAATTTCTAATTGAATGGTTACGGAACTTTAGGAGAAATTGCAAATAGAAGAAAGCATGGTCCGCACCACTCAAGGATGCACTGGAGATGCAAATCATGCTTGCAACTTGTAACCTGTGACAATTAGAAACAAAAAACCAGAACAAATTCAACTTCAGACACGTCTACCAATGAATCGAAAGATTTGCATCACCAATCACCATTACATCTGCAAGACAGACGTAGCTACCATGGAGGAGTCAGTGTCGCAGAGGCCTTGAGGCAGATGCTGCGGGTGTGGTCGCAGGCGTACACACTGCCCTACACGAAAGCCGCTGCCGATGAGAGCTTCTCCATCCCTCCATCCCCCGGCCCCCTCCTCCTTCTCTGTTTACTAATCCAATCAAGAACCGGGTCGACCGCAGGAATGGACTGCTGCCTCCCGCATCCCTGCAACAACGCGAACGACAAGATTTTAGATGTAAAATTTGCGTGGAAATCCAACCAATCGAGGTTATTTCAAAAACCAATCAAGATTGTGAGGCAATGTGCCGGCGAGGACCTCCTCTTCGTCCCACAATCTCCCTCTCTGCTTCCTCATCATTCAATCAGCACCAGTACCGCCATGAAAATGCAAGGAAAGGACAAGGGGGCTCACCTTGGCTTGATGCCCATCTGGCATTCCTCCCATCGACGGTGACGGCGCGCTCTAGCGCTCCTCCTCGAAGCAGCTGCACAAGCGGCATCCTCCACTCCTCCCGATGATGGCAACACAGCAAGCTCGACGGGTCCTCCTCCCCGTAAACACGACGCGATGAACTCAATGCGGGAGCAGCGACACAGCGAGCTCAACCGTGAAGACCCCCACAGGACACCTCTCTGCGGATCATCGACGAGAGCGGCGACCTTCACTCTCGTGCCTGCGAGTTTGACGGGGAGAGCAGCGGGGTGAGGCCGAGGATGGGGAGCAGGGCGAGCGGCGGCGGCGCGACGGGGGAAGACAGGAGCGCGGCGGCGACGCACGGGGGAGGACAGGAGCGCGGCGGCGGGGGCGTGACTGGGGAGGACAGGAGAGCGGTGGCGGGTACAAGAGCGAAGGAGAGGGGCGCGAGTGGGGATGGAGGCTAGGGTTCTGAACCAATCGGGCACCCTCCTCGCCCATACGTGAGACCCAGCCATCCACACCACGCCACGCATGACCACACACGTGAAAATACCAAAATGCCCTTGGCGGGGCACGGGAATAACGGCGGTGGCACGAGATCTTTACAACGGGGGGTGAAACTGTTCATCGCTACGGGTCTCACCTACGATCTGACGGCCGAGGTCATCTAGTGGCTCGATCCGACGGTCTAAAACCCATCAAGCAAACAATCCGATGGCTGAGAGTGCCTGAGCTCTGAGGAGCCAGGTGAGTTGCTTTGTTTCTTATTTCTGGATGCAATTATAGTAGTACAAAAATAGATAATCTATTAACTGATCTGACAACCGTCAAAATGCACTAACTACTAACAATTGATTGATTGGTTTGTGTGATCAAAATGACGCTAAAATATTATGAATCTATGAACAATAATACCTCTACCTCGGATCAAGTTAGAGGAATTGGGGGTGGCGGTGCCGCCCGGCTTATCATTGTCTTGTAGAATTGTACTGAATTGATGAGCGTTAGCACTACAAGAAATATGTCAACTTGTGGCCTTCTGTCTGTGACCTTGTAAGAATTGGTCATAAATCTACGACCATTTGAGACCAATTGGTCAAAAGCTGTTCGGGGGGCTCCAAACCCTAAACCATAACAACCATTTTGGTCAGAAAGGTCGTAATTTCCTTACACGAAATGGTCGTAAAGCAAACAGCACTGGTCCGCTGCCTTATTTCTAGCTGATAACGACCAATATAGATGGTCATAGCCTTGTAAATTGTGGTGCATTGCTATGACTAGGCGCCACCTCATCAGTTTTGCCTATGTGTCAATTTTTGCCCAAGGTTGTGAAGCAACCTATATTTCTGTCATTCCCAAAATCCCTAAAAAAATTGGGCATTCTTTACTATCCAAATCATTGCCTCGTGACAATATTCAGCTCCATTTGCCTGGTAAATCTTCCTCGGCAATTTTTCAAAGTTTTTGTTCAGCTAGAACCGTTGTGAAAGTAGTACTAGCTAGGCATATCCTAATGAGCTGAATTTTTGCCACATCTTCTATATTCCCAAATCATAGCTCTCCATAAAATTTGAGCACCATCTAACAATCCATGTGAGCTCACCATCAGATCTTTTTTTCTGGTAATATTTTCAGTATGTGAAGCAACTATATTTTATGTTAATTTATAATTGCTGAAAATTTACCACGACATGACCCTGCCCATAGAACCTCCCTCCATCAAATTTTAGCTCATTTATTCTAGCCAATTTCCCTCAGTATTTTTCCCAATTTTCTGTTCAGTGGAGAGCACCGTGAAGGAAGTTCCATTTTTATTTATCCAAATGGTATGAAAATTTTCAAGTGCCTTCATATGCCCAAATAATCATCCTCCTCCAAATTTCAGATCAATCCATTCATTCATATTTCTGTCCATTGTGGTACGTTGCAAAGCAAGTGACAGCTAGGCTCCTCCATTTGAGCTGCAAATTTTCCAAGACAGTGTCCTTAGTAGATGATCATCCTCAGCGAAAACTCAGGCCCATTGGTAATATGCATTTTCCCCACCACTAATCAAATACTTGGCTGCTAATTCATGTTTGAGCTTAGTTCAGTCTCCTCGTGAGATTATTCTATTGCCTTCTTCTTCCTGACACCTACCGGAGGAGTGCCCAACCCACTAGACATGCCTAAGCCGCGCAGAAAGCGTGGCAATGCCACGGTCATGCGGTAACCACGCGGCAGGCATGCGAGTTTACGCGCTCTGGGGTTGGGGCCCTCGACCACCGTCCAAACATCGACGTGTCGCCACCAAACCATGTATTTATGATTAAATATATAATTATGTATCTAGAAATTATTTTTGGAAAAAATAAAGAGCAAACTATAAGGCAGGTGCAGTTCAAATTTGACCCGCTTCCTGCTGAATCGGCGGAAATTTATCTTTTTCACGAGAGCTGGATCAAAACTTTTGACACCCAACCATTTGGTCAATTGTGCATTAAATATGTCCTAGCATTTTAGATAATTAATTTGGTACAATTTTGCAACAAATATATGGTAGGTCCTTCACAAAAAAACTCATTTTCGGCACTTGAAACATTGAAAATGAAATTTCCATCCAAAGAAAATGAAAACTTCCTTAGGAAACATTGTTTGTCATTCCAATATGCACCCTTGTGCACAATATTAGATCATTTAAAGAAACTATGCATGAATGTGGCCATAAGATTGAGCATTTGGGTTGAAAGCCATAAATCTTCACACATGATAGCACATTTCTAAGAACACTTTTTTAAAATAATTGCCGTATTACAAGTTTATTATTTTTCCTGTTGACTAGGTCACATATAATGACACAATGCGAAGGTTTTCCAATTTTTTGTTTTTTTTTTTGAATTTTTTATGCCCGTTTCAAAATGCGGTCAAAACGGCGGGAATGACCGCTCCTAGCTAGTGGTTGATTCTTGGATTTTTTTTGGTGTTTCTCTGATTAAAAAGATACTTAAGTACCTAGAAATAGTTTTTGGAAAAAATAAAGAGCAAACTATGAGGCAGCTGCAGTTCAAATTTGACCCTCTTCCTACTGAATCGGCGAAAATTTGTCTTTTTCACGAGAGGTGGATCAAAACTCTGGACAGCCAACCATTTGGTCAATTGTGCATTAAATATGTCCTAGTATTTTAGAAAATTGATTTGGTAGAATTTTGCAACAAGTATATGGTAGGTCCTTCACAAAAAAATTCATTTTCGTCACTCGAAAAATTGAAAATGAAATTTCCATCCAAAGAAAATGAAAACTTCCTTAGGAAACATTGTTTGTCATTTCAATATGCACCCTTGTGCACAATATTAGATCATTTAAACAAATTATGCCATGAATGTGGCCATAAGATTGAGCATTTGGGTTGAAAGCCGTGAATCTTCACACATGATAGCTCATTTCTGAGAACACTTTTTTTAAAATAATTGCCGTATTACAAGTTTATTATTTTTCCTGATAACTTGGTCACATATAATGACACAATGTGAAGGTTTTCCAATTTTTTTATTTTTTTTGAATTTTTTATGCCCGTTTCAAAATGCGGTCAAAACGGTGGGAATGACCGCTCCTAGCTAGTGGTTGAATCTTGAAATTTTTTTGGTGTTTCTCTAATTAAATAGATACTTAAGTACCTAGAAATGATTTTTCGGAAAAAATAAAGAGCAAACTATGAGGCAGCTGCAGTTCAAATTTGACCCGCTTCCTACTGAATCGGCGCAAATTTGTCTTTTTCATGAGAGGTGGATCAAATCTTTTGACACCCAATCATTTGGTCAATTGTGCACTAAATATGTCCTAGTATTTTAGAAAATTAATATGGTACAATTTTGCAACAAATATATGGTGGTTCCTTCACAAAAAAACTCATTTTGGGCACTCGAAAAATGGAAAATAAAATTTCCGTCCAAAGAAAATGAAAACTTTCTTAGGCAACATTGTTTGTCATTCCAATATGCACACTTGTGCACAATATTAGATCATTTAAACAAACTATGCCATGAATGTGGCCATAAGATTGAGCATTTTGGTTGAAAGCCATGAATCTTCATACATGATAGCTCATTTCTGAGAACACTTTTTTAAAATAATTGTCGTATTACAAGTTTATTATTTTTCCTGGTAACTTGGTCACATATATTGACACAATGCAAAGGTTTTCCAATTTTTTTATTTTTTTAAATTTTTTTATGCCCGTTTCAATATGCGGTCAAAACGGCGGGAATAACCGCTCCTAGCTAGTGGTTGAATCATGGATTTTTTTGGTGTTTCTCTGATTAAATAGATACATAAGTACCTAGAAATGATTTTTGGAAAAAATAAAGAGCAAACTATGATGCAGCTGCAGTTCAAATTTGACCCACTTCCTCCTGATTCGGCGGAAATTTGTCTTTTTCACGAGAGGTGGATCAAAACTTTTGACATCCAACCATTTGGTCAATTGTGCATTAAATATGTCCTAGTATTTTAGAAAATTGATTTGGTACAATTTTGCAACAAATATATGGTAGGTCCCTCACAAAAAAACTCATTTTGAGCACTCGAAAAATGATTAAAAATAGCTAGAAAGATCAGAAATGCATACAGATTGGTCCTTATCCATAAAATATGGTCTAACTCTAGTGAAAATTTGTGTGGTGCCCTTTTGCAAAAAAAATTGATAGCTACTTCACAAAATCCCTCTATTTTTAATACTTGGAAACTATTTTAAATCACTGGGTTTCCGAACCAATCAGAACTCTTCCCACGGATCGATGACATGGCGCCCATCCATCCATCCATCCATCTCTCCATCCCACATCCATCCATCCATCTATCTACAGAAAAAAAGAAAAAAATATGAAAAAGAGATAACCCCACCCGCAGCCCAAACCCTAGCTCAGATCCCATCGACCCCTCCCCCATCGCACCCCTCCTCCCTCGTCCCCATCTCCTTGCCGCCGCCGCCACCTCCTCCCCGTCCCCGGCCCCCTCCCGATCCAGTCTTCCGTCTCATTCCCCTCGTCCAAACCCTAGCACCCTGTCCCTGGCGACGGCGCATCCACCCACCCACCAGTGCAAGCTCCTCTCTCCCTCGTCTCTCCCTCTCCCCAGCACTACTCCTTGCTGCTGCCACCACCACCACCTACGGTGCCCGATCCCGCCTGAATCCAGTGTCCTCCGGCGGCGCCGAGCACACCATGGTGACCCCATCCCTCCGCTCCTTCCTCCCATCCATGGCGGCGAGCGAGCCAGCCAAATCGACCCCCGTTCCGCGAAAGCAGCGGCAGCACCACCCACCCATGTCCTTCCTGGTGACGAGATCTAGCCTCCGCTCCCTGGCGGCGCGCGCCAGCCCCCCCGGCCCGGTCGGGCTCCGCATGTCTTCCTCCGCCCACGACGACGCCTGTCCGTACACCTCGCGAACCCTCCCTCCCTCTCTTCTATACCCCGATTCGATCGGTCGTTTGACGTGGATTTGGGGATTTTTCTCGTTTGATTGATGATGATGCCTCGCAGATGAGACGGCCAAGTGGGAGAAGATCACCATCATGGGGGCTGTCACCTGCACCCTCCTGGCGGCCTGGAACCTCTCCAAGGGCCACCCCCACTTCGACGAGCCACCGGTCAGATCTCGTGCCTATGCTATATTTCGGGTCTTGTGGTGGCCGTGACCCGGATCTGATTTGTTTCTCGTGTTGCAGGCCTACCCCTACCTGCACATCCACAACAAGGAGTTCCCCTAGGGTATGAATTGTCTACCCCTTCCTTCCCATGCCCATTTCAATGCCTATGTCTGTAACTTCCTCCTTCATTTGACTGTTTGCGATGTGATTTATATCAAAAGTGACATGGTTTGATTGGATGCGATATGCTTTGGGTTAAAATGGGCAATATGTGTATGCCGATTGTTCTAATGTATAGCTGCATTTCGTTTGATGGGTTTCACATTTCCTTCTAGGTATATGGTGTGTTTCATTTGTTAGTTGGATTCAGCTGTACATAACTCACTGAAATACTGAATAATGTTAATGATTCAGTCCTTCTCCTTCGCGCGAGTCCTCTCCCCTGCTGCTGCCCTTCTCCTTCACCTGCTACTGTCTCTCTCTCCCACATCTTTGCTGCTGCTCTGCTTCCTCACCTCCATTGCTGCTGCTTCTCTTGAGAACCTCAAACTGTTGTTGCTCTTCTCTAAGTCCCCAAGCTGGTGCTGCTAACCCTGCTATTGCTCCTCTATTGCTGCACCTCCTGCTGCTTGCCTCTTCTCTGAATCCACTAAACCTGCTGCTGCACTTCTTCTCTGAACCTCTTCTTGCTGCTCGCTGCTACTCCTCTCTCCATTCCCACGCTCTTCTTCTCCTAACCTTGCTGTTGATCTTCTCTGAAGTCTGAACCCTCTACTGCTGCTGCTGCTCTCTCTCCCTATCTATTTCTTTCTCTCTCTTTCTCTGTAATTCAATAGAACTAGTATTGTATAACGATATGATATGTTCAGTTTTAGACTTGTGCTGTGTGGTTTTAAATTGCTGATCCGTGAACTGAATCGTGGCATATGACTCTCTGTTCTTATGTGTGGTAATTAGTTACACCTGTCACTTGTGTTCTGCACTTGTTGAATAAAGGACTTCAATTTGTAGTACTTGTGTTAGCTTTGTTCCTGTGGTATAAATGTTGGAAATATGCCCTAGAGGCAATAATAAAATGGTTATTATTATATTTCCTTGTTCATGATAATTGTCTGTTATTCATGCTATAATTGTGTTATCCGGAAATCGTAATACATGTGTGAATACATAGACCACAACATGTCCCTAGTAAGCCTCTAGTTGACTAGCTCGTTGATCAATAGATGGTTACGGTTTCCTGACCATGGACATTGGATGTCATTGATAACGGGATCACATCATTAGGAGAATGATGTGATGGACAAGACCCAATCCTAAGCCTAGCACTAGATCGTGTAGTTCGTTTGCTAAAGCTTTTCCAATGTCAGGTAACTTTTCCTTAGACCATGAGATTGTGCAACTCCCGGATACCGTAGGAGTGCTTTGGGTGCACCAAACGTCACAACGTAACTGGGTGGCTATAAAGGTGCACTACGGGTATCTCCGAAAGTATCTGTTGGGTTGGCACGAATCGAGACTGGGATTTGTCACTCCATGTAACGGAGAGGTACCTCTGGGCCCACTCGGTAGGACATCATCATAATGAGCTCAATGTGATCAAGGAGTTGTTCACGGGATGATGTGTTACGGAAACGAGTAAAGAGACTTGCCGGTAACGAGATTGAACAAGGTATTGAGATACCGACGATCGAATCTCGGGCAAGTATCGTACCGATAGACAAAGGGAATTGCGTACGGGATTGATTGAATCCTCGACATCGTGGTTCATCCGATGAGATCATCGAGGAGCATGTGGGAGCCAACATGGGTATCCAGATCCCGCTGTTGGTTATTGACCGGAGAGTCGTCTCGGTCATGTCTGCGTGTCTCCCGAACCCGTAGGGTCTACACATTTAAGGTTCGGTGACGCTAGGGTTATAGAGATATTAGTATGCGGTAACCCGAAGGTTGTTCGGAGTCTCGGATGAGATCCTAGACGTCACGAGGAGTTCCGGAATGGTCTGGAGGTAAAGATTTATATATGGGAAGTCCTATTTTGGCCACCGGAAAATGTTCGGGATTTTTTGATATTGTACCGAGAAGGTTCTAGAAGGTTCCGGAGTGGGGCCCACCTGCATGGGGGGACCCACATGAACGTGGGTAGTGGGGGCAAGGCCCCACACCCCTAGTCAAGGCGCACCAAGATTCCCCCTTAGAAGGAATAAGATCAGATCCCGAAGGGATAAGATCAAGATCCCTAAAAAAGGGGGATAACAATCGGTGGGGAAGGGAAAGGATGGGATTTCTTTCCTTCCACCTTTGCCAACGCCCCAATGGACTTGGAGGGCAAGAAACCAGCCCCCTCCACCCCTATATATAGTGGGGAGGTGCATGGGAGAAACAGCTCAGCCCCTGGCGCCTCCCTCTCCCTCCCGTGACACCTCTTCCTCCTCCAGTAGCGCTTGGCGAAGCCCTGCTGAAATCCCGCTGCTTCCACCACCACACCGTCGTGCTGCTGGATCTCCATCAACCTCTCCTCCCCCCTTGCTGGATCAAGAAGGAGGAGACGTCTCTGCTCCGTACGTGTGTTGAACGCGGAGGTGCCGTCCGTTCGGCGCTCGGTCATCGGTGATTTGGATCACGACGAGTACGACTCCATCAACCCCGTTCTCTTGAACGCTTCCGCTCGCGATCTACAAGGGTATGTAGATACACTCCCCTCTCACTCGTTGCTAGATGACTCCATAGATTGATCTTGGTGATGCGTAGAAAATTTTAAAATTCTGCTACGTTCCCCAACAGTGGCATCAGAGCCAAGTCTATGCGTAGTATCTTGCACGAGTAGAACACAAAGTAGTTGTGGGCGTCGATTTGTCAATCTTCTTGCCGTTACTAGTCTTATCTTGATTCGGCGGCACTGTGGGATGAAGCGGCCCGGACCGACCTTACACGTACGCTTACGTGAGACAGGTTCCACCGACTGACATGCACTAGTTGCATAAGGTGGCTAGGGGGTGTCTGTCTCTCCCACTTTAGTCGGATCGGATTCGATGAACAGGGTCCTTATGAAGGGTAAATAGAAATTGGCATATCACCTTGTGGTTTTGGCGTAGGTAAGAAACGTTCTTGCTAGAAACCTATAGCAGCCACGTAAAAAAACTTGCAACAACAATTAGAGGACGTCTAACTTGTTTTTGCAGCAAGTGCTTTGTGATGTGATATGGCCAAAGGATGTGATGAATGATATATGTGATGTATGAGATGATCATGTTCTTGTAATAGGAATCACGACTTGCATGTCGATGAGTATGACAACCGGCAGGAGCCATAGGAGTTGTCTTAATTTATTATATGATCTGCGTGTCATTGAAATTCGCCATGTAATTACTTTACTTTATTGCTAACCGTTAGCCGTAGTAGTAGAAGTAATAGTTGGCGAGACAACTTCATGAAGACACGATGATGGAGATCATGATGATGGAGATCATGGTGTCATGCCGGTGACGATGATGATCATGGAGCCCCGAAGATGGAGATCAAAAGGAGCAAAGTGATAATGGCCATATCATGTCACTATTTTGATTGCATGAGATGTTTATCATGTTTTTGCATCTTATTTGCTTAGAACGACGGTAGCATATATAAGATGATCCCTTACTAAAATTTCAAGAAAGTGTTCCCCCTAACTGTGCACCGTTGCGAAGGTTCGTTGTTTCGAAGCACTACGTGTTGATCGGGTGTGATAGATTCTAACGTTCGAATACAACGGGTGTAAGCCAGATTTACACAGCAATACACTGAGGTTGACTTGACGAGCCTAGCATGTACAGACATGGCCTCGGAACACAAGAGACCGAAAGGTCGAGCATGAGTCGTATAGAAGATACGATCAACATGGGGATGTTCACCGTTGATGACTAGTCCGTCTCACGTGATGATCGGACACGGCCTAGTCGATTCGGATCATGTAATCACTTAGATGACGAGAGGGATGTCTATCTGAGTGGGAGTTCATTACATAATTTGATTAGATGAACTTAATTGTCATGAACTTAGTCTAAATGTTACATATCTATCTTGTAGATCAAATGGCCAACGCTAATGTTACCCTCAACTTCAACGCGTTCCTAGAGAAAAACAAGCTGAAGGACGATGGTAGAAACTATGCGGACTGGGTCCGTAACCTGAGGATTATCCTCATAGCTGCCAAGAAATCATATGTCCTTGAAGCACCGTTAGGTGACCCACCTGCTCTCCCAGCACTGCCAGACGATTTGAACGTTTGGCAGACACGCACCGATGATCACTCCTTCGTTCAGTGCGGCATGCTCTTCAGCTTAGAACCGGGGCTCCAAAAGCGTTTTGAGCATCACGGAGCATATGAGATGTTCGAAGAGCTGAAAATGGTTTTCCAAGCTCATGCCCGGATCGAGAGATATGAAGTCTCCGATAAGTTCTACAGCTGTAAGATGGAGGAAAATAGTTCTGTCAGCGAGCACATACTCAAAATGTCTGGGTTGCACAGCCGCTTGTCTCAGCTGGGAGTTAATCTCCCGGATGACGCGGTCGTTGACAGAATCCTTCAGTCGCTTCCACCTAGCTGCAAGAGCTTCGTGATGAACTTCAACATGCAGGGGATGGAAAAGACCATTCCTGAGGTATATGCGATGCTGAAGTCAGCGGAGGCAGAGATCAGAAAGGAACATCAAGTGTTGATGGTGAATAAAACCACTAAGTTCAAGAAGGGCAAGGGTAAGAAGCACTTCAAGAAGGACGGCAAGGGAGTTGCCGCGCCCGGTAAGCCAGCTGCCGGGAAGAAGTCGAAGAATGGACCCAAGCCTGAGACTGAGTGCTTTTATTGCAAGGGAAACGGTCACTGGAAGCGAAACTGCCCCAAGTACTTGGCGGACAAGAAGGCCGGCAATACCAAAGGTATATATGATATACATGTAATTGATGTGTACCTTACCAGCACTCGTAGTAGTTCCTGGGTATTTGATACCGGTGCGGTTGCTCATATTTGTAACTCAAAGCAGGAACTGCGGAAGCAGCGTAGACTGGCAAAGGACGAGGTGACGATGCGCGTCGGGAATGGTTCCAAGGTCGATGTGATCGCCGTCGGCACGCTACCTCTGCATCTACCTACGGGATTAGTTTTAAACCTCAATAATTGTTATTTAGTACCAGCTTTGAGCATGAACATTGTATCTGGATCTCGCTTAATGCGAGATGGCTACTCATTTAAATCTGAGAATAATGGTTGTTCTATTTATATGAGAGAATATGTTTTATGGTCATGCCCCGCTGGTGAATGGTTTATTTTTATTGAATCTCGAACGTGATGTTACACATGTTTATAATGTGAATGCCAAGAAATGCAAGGTTGATAACGATAGTCCCACATACTTGTGGCACTGCCGCCTTGGTCATATCGGTGTTAAACGCATGAAGAAACTCCATGCAGATGGACTTTTGGAGTCTCTTGATTATGAATCATTTGACAGATGCGAACCATGCCTCTTGGGCAAGATGACCAAGACTCCGTTCTCCGGAACAATGGAGCGAGCAACCAACTTATTGGAGATCATACATACTGATGTGTGTGGTCCAATGAGTGTTGAGGCTCGCGGTGGTTATCGTTATGTTCTCACCCTCACCGATGATTTGAGTAGATATGGGTATGTCTACTTGATGAAGCACAAGTCTGAGACCTTTGAAAAGTTCAAGGAATTTCAGAATGAGGTTGAGAATCAACGTGACAAGAAAATAAAGTTCTTACGATCAGATCTTGGAGGAGAATATTTGAGTCATGAATTTGGCACGCATTTACGGAAATGTGGAATTGTTTCACAACTCACGCCGCCTGGAACACCTCAGCGTAACGGTGTATCCGAACGTCGTAATCGCACTCTATTGGATATGGTGCGATCTATGATGTCTCTTACTGATCTACCGCTATCTTTTTGGGGTTATGCTTTAGAGACTGCCGCATTCACTTTAAATAGGGCACCGTCAAAATCCGTTGAGACGACACCGTATGAATTATGGTTTGGGAAGAAACCTAAGCTGTCGTTTCTGAAAGTTTGGGGATGCGATGCTTATGTGAAGAAACTTCAACCAGAGAAGCTCGAACCCAAGTCGGAAAAATGCGTATTCATAGGATACCCTAAGGAAACTATTGGGTATACCTTCTACCTAAGATCCGAGGGCAAGATCTTTGTTGCCAGGAATGGATCCTTTCTAGAGAAAGAGTTTCTATCGAAAGAAGTAAGTGGGAGGAAAGTGGAGCTTGATGAGATGACCCTCGAACCGGAGAGTAGCGCAGCACAGGAAAATGTTTCTGTGGAGCCTGCACCGGCTAGAGAGGAAGTTAATGATAATGATCATGATCAAGCTACCACTGAACTTCGAAGGTCCACAAGGACACGTTCCGCACCAGAGTGGTACGGCAATCCTGTCCTGGAAATCATGTTGTTAGACAACAGTGAACCTTCGAACTATGAAGAAGCGATGGCGGGCCCGGATTCCGACAAATGGCTTGAAGCCATGAAATCCGAGATAGGATCCATGTATGAAAACGAAGTATGGACTTTGACTGACTTGCCCGATGATCGGCAAGCCATAGAAAATAAATGGATCTTTAAGAAGAAGACTAACGCGGATGGTAATGTGACCATCTATAAGGCTCGGCTTGTCGCTAAGGGTTATCGACAAGTTCAAGGGGTTGACTACGATGAGACTTTCTCACCCGTAGCGAAGCTGAAATCCGTCAGAATCATGTTAGCAATTGCCGCATACTATGATTATGAGATATGGCAAATGGACGTCAAAACGGCATTCCTTAATGGTTTTCTTAAGGAAGAGTTGTATATGATACAACCGGAAGGTTTTGTCGACCCTGAGAATGCTCACAAGGTATGCAAGCTCCAGCGCTCAATCTATGGGCTGGTGCAAGCATCTCGGAGTTGGAACATTCGCTTTGACGAGATGATCAAAGCGTTTGGGTTCACACAGACTTATGGAGAAGCCTGTGTTTACAAGAAAGTGAGTGGGAGCTCTGTAGCATTTCTCATATTATATGTGGATGACATACTGCTGATGGGAAATGATATAGAATTCTTGGAAAGTATAAAGGCCTACTTGAATAAGTGTTTTTCAATGAAGGACCTTGGAGAAGCTGCTTATATATTAGGCATCAAGATCTATAGAGATAGATCGAGACGCCTCATAGGTCTTTCGCAAAGCACATACCTTGATAAGATATTGAAGAAGTTCAATATGGATCAGTCCAAGAAGGGGTTCTTGCCTGTATTGCAAGGTGTGAAATTGAGCTCGGCTCAATGCCCGACCACGGCAAAAGATATAGAAGAGATGAGTGTCATCCCCTATGCCTCAGCCATAGGGTCTATTATGTATGCCATGCTGTGTACCAGACCTGATGTAAACCTTGCTGTAAGTTTGGTAGGTAGGTACCAAAGTAATCCCGGCAAGGAACACTGGACAGCGGTCAAGAACATCCTGAAGTACCTGAAAAGGACTAAGGATATGTTTCTCGTATATGGAGGTGACGAAGAGCTCGTCGTAAAGGGTTACGTCGACGCTAGCTTCGACACAGATTTGGATGACTCCAAGTCACAAACCGGATACGTGTATATTTTGAATGGTGGAGCGGTAAGCTGGTGCAGTTGCAAGCAAAGCGTCGTGGCGGGTTCTACATGCGAAGCGGAGTACATAGCAGCCTCGGAGGCAGCACACGAAGCAGTATGGATGAAGGAGTTCATCACCGACCTAGGAGTCATTCCAAATGCGTCGGGTCCAATGGCTCTCTTCTGTGACAACACTGGAGCTATTGCCCTTGCCAAGGAGCCCAGGTTTCACAAAAGGACCAGGCATATCAAGCGTCGCTTCAACTCCATACGTGAACATGTTCAAGATGGAGACATAGATATTTGTAAAGTGCACACGGATTTGAATGTAGCAGATCCGTTGACTAAACCTCTTTCACGAGCAAAACATGATCAACACCAGTACTCTATGGGTGTTCGATTCATCACAATGTAACTAGATTATTGACTCTAGTGCAAGTGAGAGACTATTGGAAATATGCCCTAGAGGCAATAATAAAATGGTTATTATTATATTTTCTTGTTCATGATAATTGTCTGTTATTCATGCTATAATTGTGTTATCCGGAAATCGTAATACATGTGTGAATACATAGACCACAACATGTCCCTAGTAAGCCTCTAGTTGACTAGCTCGTTGATCAATAGATGGTTACGGTTTCCTGACCATGGACATTGGATGTCATTGATAACGGGATCACATCATTAGGAGAATGATGTGATGGACAAGACCCAATCCTAAGCCTAGCACTAGATCGTGTAGTTCGTTTGCTAAAGCTTTTCCAATGTCAAGTAACTTTTCCTTAGACCATGAGATTGTGCAACTCCCGGATACCGTAGGAGTGCTTTGGGTGCACCAAACATCACAACGTAACTGGGTGGCTATAAAGGTGCACTACGGGTATCTCCGAAAGTATCTGTTGGGTTGGCACGAATCGAGACTGGGATTTGTCACTCCATGTAACGGAGAGGTACCTCTGGGCCCACTCGGTAGGACATCATCATAATGAGCTCAATGTGATCAAGGAGTTGTTCACGGGATGATGTGTTACGGAAACGAGTAAAGAGACTTGCCGGTAACGAGATTGAACAAGGTATCGTGATACCGACGATCGAATCTCGGGCAAGTATCGTACCGATAGACAAAGGGAATTGCGTACGGGATTGATTGAATCCTCGACAACGTGGTTCATCCGATGAGATCATCGAGGAGCATGTGGGAGCCAACATGGGTATCGAGATCCCGCTGTTGGTTATTGACCGGAGAGTCGTCTCGGTCATGTCTGCGTGTCTCCCGAACCCGTAGGGTCTACACACTTAAGGTTCGGTGACGCTAGGGTTATAGAGATATTAGTATGCGGTAACCCGAAGGTTGTTCGGAGTCTCGGATGAGATCCTGGACGTCACGAGGAGTTCCGGAATGGTCCGGAGGTAAAGATTTATATATGGGAAGTCCTATTTTGGCCACCGAAAAATGTTCGGGATTTTTCGGTATTGTACCGAGAAGGTTCTAGAAGGTTCCGGAGTGGGGCCCACCTGCATGGGGGGACCCACATGAACGTGGGTAGTGGGGGCAAGGCCCCACACCCCTAGTCAAGGCGCACCAAGATTCCCCCTTAGAAGGAATAAGATCATATCCCGAAGGGATAAGATCAAGATCCCTAAAAAAGGGGGATAACAATCGGTGGGGAAGGGAAAGGATGGGATTTCTTTCCTTCCACCTTTGCCAACGCCCCAATGGACTTGGAGGGCAAGAAGGAGGAGACGTCTCTGCTCCGTACGTGTGTTGAACGCGGAGGTGCCGTCCGTTCGGCGCTCGGTCATCGGTGATTTGGATCACGACGAGTACGACTCCATCAACCCCGTTCTCTTGAACGCTTCCGCTCGCGATCTACAAGGGTATGTAGATACACTCCCCTCTCACTCGTTGCTAGATGACTCCATAGATTGATCTTGGTGATGCGTAGAAAATTTTAAAATTCTGCTACGTTCCCCAACAATAAATGTTCTCAATTTGTAGTACTTGTGTTAGCCGAGCATCATCGCTGATCGTCTAGTCCCTGAGGAGAAACGACATCCGCTGTTTGTGGGCGATTCACTTCGCTATATTTACAGCCGATCACCTAGTTGCATTTATTTACTGTTGTTGCTATGCCATCGTGATGACACATTCGTTCATGTTGCATTGCTATTGATTTTGTCTCTCTCCTGACGGTATTTGGGCATTGTTATGCAGGAGCCATGGGTTTGACTTTGGCAAAGGGGATCGCCCTCACCGTCTCCTTATTTTGGCCTCCTCGCGTTTCTGCTCGGCGTCGTCGCAGAAAACAAAAAGGTTTGTGTTGTTTATCTGTTATACTATATGAATCATGCATGCTGATACACTATTGTGCAAGTTCTATGGTATGTGAGTTCCTTTTGTTGTTGCAAGCATTGATACAATATGTCATGTGCAGGGACCTCCACATCCGAGTCTCGGTCATTCTGCACAGCAAGGAGTTGGGCCAAGGGAGCAAGCAGCGCTGTTGGTTCCTTGAGGCCGGATCGAGTAAGATGGTGCACCACGGCGTGCGGCATGAGTAAGAGGGATTTGTATGAACAAGTCCAGTTTTTTTATTCACAACATCTAGCTTGTAGATTCAGCAATTGCCTTTGCAAGGTCGTCACGGAACTTATCCATTGACCTATCACCCATGCTTGTTTTTGAGTTACTGCCACTTTGAGCTGTTGTAGGCCTATAGCTATTTATTGCGACTGAGCTGCTATATTGCATTGTTGGACCAATCGATTGCCACCTCTTAGATTTACTGTCATATGGAGTGGATAAATTTACAGCGAGCTTACTAGTAATCTGAGCACTTGTTAGTTTAGTCAGGTAGGGGATTAGAGTGAAAGGATCATGTAGGAAGTAGGTACCATAAATATATGAATGGCTACAATCCTTGAGAGAACCTGGCTCTACTTTTGCAAATGTTCAGTTCACTCATGATATGGTTTCTGTAGCTATGTGACGCCACATTAAACATCTGTTTGATGTAAATAGTGGTCTCAGTTGCTCAGTTTTAGTGCTTCAGGTTGATGCATTGGCACATGCAAACTATTGAGGATATGGTTTCCTTTTTGGCGCAGTAAGCGATTGGATTAGGCAAGTTCAGTTATGCAATGTCTTAGATATTATTTTTGGTTCTTCTGTGATGATTTCAGCAGCTCTGAAAAATGTTGGGCTGTATATTTTGTGATTGTGTGCAATTCAATCATTATCTGCATGTTCTTGCTAGCAAATGTTGTCAGTAGAGGTTAGAAACGCATAAATTCTGATGTTGTGGATTTAAATTCTGGGATTGCATGTTATTTGCAATCAGCTATGACTGTCGGCATTTAAATTCCATTTATTCGACGTATTTGAATTCAGGCCATTCGATATGAATGGCCATATCAAAATATAGACAGCCATATTGTTTCAAAACGCCGGGACTTGGTGTCTTTAGCTTAGAAAAATAGAACCGGAGACTCTTATGCTCATTGCAATGTGCTACATCAGGAGCACCTTTGTTCCATAATGTGTTTTGTTAACAGCCACTTTTGGCTAGGAGTTGTGCTAGCGAAATACTTCTTGTTGTGCCTTGTTTTTATCAGTTCTTGTACTGTAGCTCTTACTTATAAATGTGGCAATTCCTCTTTTACTGGAGCTTCAGGCATAAAAGGAAGTTGGAAGTGCAAAACCATGAAGGATTGCTCAAGAAAGTGTAGCATATTATATATTGTAATAGTAGACATATCTAGGTTGTAAAGATTGTAATAGACTAATTTAGTGTTGTTTTCGACGAATTTCATGTGCTCTCTGGTCTGTTTGAAATATTGATCATGTATGTGATTTCAATACCTGTGAAATGGAAACCTGGGATCCGCTTATGAAAATGGGTGACAAGTTTTGAAATTTTTGACGTGTGGGACCAGCTATGAGATCAACATGACAAGTGGGACCAATCTGACTAGTGGGACCAGCTTCAAAATAAAATGTCCGAAAATGTATTATAAGTAGATTGTAAAAAGACTGTGGCCTGGAAATTAAAAAGGCCGAATAGTTGGGCCAGGCCCATGTAGCTGACCAAAATTAATAGGAAAAAAAATCAAATAAGCTGAACTTGTTGGGCTCGGCCCATGTAAAACACCGAACTGGACCAGGCTGATTCTTATCAACGACCTTTTCATTTGGTCGCAATTTTGCCATATCAGCTTGCCACGTCGGATCCGACGTGGCCTGGGCAGACAGCTAGCGACCAAAACAGAAGGTCATAGGATCAACGACCTTTTGTTTTGGTCGCTGCCTTCAACGACCTTATCACAAAGAAGGTCGTTAATTTTCATTAAAGACGGTCAACTTTTGACCATCTGTTTTTGGTCACAAAAAGGTCGCAAATGAAAAACAACGACCTTTCAGCGACCAATAGTGATGGTCGCAAGTTGACATATTTCTTATAGTGTAGCTTTGCTAATCATGGAACGTCGATGGCGCGGACACCCAACGACCGGCGATGGTTTTCAAGTGCTCCATGAAGCACAAACCCTACCAGCCTAGCGCGTCATGTGCAGCGTCAGCGCGGAACATGTGGAGTCTAGGAAGTCGCCACAATCCCACAATGCATTAGTGCGGCTGATCGATGGTGTATTGGGTACGAGGCGCCTGTAAGGCTGGTTGTAGTGGGGAGTATCATATAGTAGGGTCATGGATATGATACGAATGTATGATACTACATTCATAGTGCATAGTATTATATGTTGATATCATAGATGACATGCCCACCGGGGTTCATGTCCTACAGTTGGCATAAGTGGTCGCATTTTCCTACATTTATTCAAGGCTTTTCGGCACTACTTTTCAGTACTATGGCGTGGACTGCAACTACAAGGCATTTATTGTGACTTCGTCAATGTCAAGATCTACCGGCTTGGAGTCTCGGAGGTGCTCATATGGGTTCGGTGTGCGTGTGTACATACATAGAGGTGAGTGTAAATGTGTGTACATGAACGTATGTGTTTGTACCATGTTTCGTAAAAAATACTACCAAATTCCTCTATTTTTTTCATAGCAAAAGAAAATAATGATTCCTCTATCCAGGGTTTTGGAAACTTCCCTCCAGAAATGAGGCTTATGAATATGATACCAAAAAATAGTTTACCATGCTTGGTGCCCTTATCAAGAAGGATCGAGGTAGATAGCACCGCAGCCTTCATCGTGCAATGACTGTTTTCAACCTTGCTACGTACTACGTACTCAGTATTACAGTAATTTATTTGATGTAATGAGAGTTCCCTTTACTTTGTTACTACCATCACTAGTAGAATGTCCGTGCAGTGCTACGGGCGAAATACAGAAAAATGAATCAAATTGATGACTAAGTGACATGAGGGACGTAGAGTTTCTGAGCCCGAGCTCAAATGAGAACGGGTCAATAGTAAAATCGAAAACAATTTATTTATTTTTTAAAAATCTGAATTTTATTGTGACAAACATTGAAAAAAGTTTCAAGTGCTTGCAAAAATTCATGGAATCACATTCCTAGAAGGCATGGCCAAAAAAGACATAATCGATACTCTGAAAATGCTACTTCAAAAAGCATTTTGGAGCATTGAATTTGTTTTTCTGCCACGCCTTACAAAAATGTGATTCCATGACGAATTTTTGCAAGCACCTGAAAGTTTTGCCAATGTTTGTCACAAAAAATCAGATCTTATATTATTTTTTACTTCACTGTTCACCGAGCTCATTTGAGCTCGGGCGTAGAAGGACACTTTCGTGACATGAGTGAAGTCCTTCAAATATATATCGCCTTGTATCAACTTTTTTAGTGTATACTATGAGAGAATTTATGCACCCGTCGCCTATTTTTTCGGTGGTAAATTTTGTGATCGTCATCTTCGTCGTCCTCTTTTCGTCCCCATGGCCGATCCTCCGACACTAGTCAAGGACGGTGCACATGTCATGTGCGACCCTACCCGAGCCGCCTTCTCTGTCATTTCACCGTTGCCCCAACACTGGTCGTGGCTGGTGACGATGCCGCCCTGCCCGAGCTACCTTCTCCATCGGTCCACCGTTAGCTCTGATCCACCCTCTGACACTGGTCGCGGCCCGTTCCGGTGTCGCTTGCCACCCTGCCCGAGCCGCACTCTCCGTAGGTCCACCGTTACAAGCAGAAGCCAGGTCACTTTATCATGTACGCAGTCCTCTCACATCCATCCTTGTGAAGCAAAAGCTGCAAGTTGTTTGAACTTGGAAGTGACCAACTTGTACTCAGCGGTACGCAGTCCCCTCACATCCTCCATGTCTTATCTCTGCATGCGCCTGCTGCAGCAAGTTTGAGCATGAGCGCCAGGTTAGATCAGTCACATGCTTTCTATTCCCATTCAAGCATGCTGCTTTCAGTTGTGCAATGCGATGGGTGTGCTAGCTCTTCCGCTGCCATCATATATACTTCATCCGTTGCTTAGGAGGAAAGATGTACCGATCCTTTCGATTCGCCATGGCCGCCTTCCACCTCTTCCTCGTGCTTGCCTTGGCCTTCTGCTGCAACAGCACTGTCGCCGCCACGGTTGACGACCAGCCGCTGCCGCGGCAGGAGGTCTGCATGGCCTCCTCTTCTTCCTCGTGCCCGGAAGCCATCGACACCGAGCCACTCAAGGAGGAGGCCATCGTGATGTACAAGGAGAAGGCCAGCACGTTCTTCAGACATGATGGTCGCACCATCAAGGTCGACTTCGTACTCCCCGCCAGCAACATCGCAGTGGCCGCTGGGGACGAGGACCTGCAACTGCGACAGGAGGCCATGGCGCAGGCCATTACGGTCCTCTCCCGCTACAGCAGAGAGACCACCGACGAACAGACGCTCAAGCGGGCGATGGGGGTGGTGAACCTCGAGGCCCAGCGGTGGAAGCCCATCTTCAGGGCCGTCAACAGGGTGCTGGAGAGTGGCGCCGACGACCGCACCCAGGAGGAGCCGTTTGCGCAGGCCAAGGTGCAGCTCAACCGCGATCTCGGCCAAGAAGGTCCCAACGCCCTCAAGATCGACTTCGGGTATCTGTGACTGTGGTTTGCATCGCCAGTTCACCACCTCTGCCTTTCTGTTTCGGCCTTAGCGCGCCCTAGATGTCTGTGGTATCGTTAGTTGTGGTGCGCTCCCGTCCGTGCGCTGCGGCTTGTCGCAGTTGTCGGAGCTCCACCATTATTTTCCTTCGACTTCGTTCGTGATTGTGCTTGCATTTCCTTACTCAGCGAGTTGGTTATTTTCTTACTCTCTTTGCTGTCCCTGTCTTTTCCATGAGTAGCAACCATGCATGTCTGATTGGTTTACTAATTCAGAGGGAATTTAACTAAAATACAAGCAGAATTAGTTGCCATTGCCAAATTTCAACAGAACTGAGATGCTCTTTTGGCCTCTCTAAGACAGTCAATAATGATAACATGATCAAAATTGCAACATAAAAAAGAGCACTCTTGGTAAATCACCACAGCCGATCCAAGGGAGTTACCACCTTGTTGCATGATGCTACGATCCTATTGCAGACAATTTGTCCTGCAAGAATTAATCCATTAATGAGAGCACGAGCCTCAGCTATCGCGGCAACATTAACAAACGGATTGCCACTACTTCCCGCTGCGACTAAATGACCATGATTATCTCTTATAGCTGTGCCCGTTCCTCCAGTACAAGAGTCATCATGTAAGGATGCATCGACGTTAAGTTTGACGTAGTACTCCTTGGTCTTTGGCGATCCATGTTGATCAATCCTCGGAGATTGCTTCTTCCGACCTCTTGTGTAATTTGTCACCAAAGCCTCAGTTGCGTGAGTAGTTCTAGCCGGACATTGGATCGTTTCAGGGTGAGATCCCTGCGAGCATTCCCACCAAATGGCTATAGAAACCAGATCATTGCAAAATATCTTCAGCAAGAGAGGTGTTGTAGTAGACTTGCCCAAAAGAATTCTATCCAAGATCGACGGTCCTTCATCATCAACAACACAAGCACCTTCAATTATTTCAGCCATCCCAAGATTCATCCAGATATTATGCAACAACATTTGATCATAGCATGACAAACACTCTCACAATCATGCATGCATAATGGCCGCCCGTTGGGAACTATTTTGCTTGGGATTTTTTGCAATATACCCAAGCAACGAATTACACCCAAAACTCTTCAACAGTTTTAAAGACAAAACTATTTCCTACACCTTGTTATTTGGTGAGCTCCCGTATTGATGGATACGCCAATATTTCATTCTATGTTGATGATCCCACCCAACATGATATGATGATTTGACCAAAAAATTATCGTTCCTATTGAAGAGCCAAGAAACAAAGGCCCCCTACCCCCATCATTCCCACAACCAGAGGAATTTTGAGTATACGGTTAGCACCAATTGGCTAAACAATATTTCTAAGAAGATCCTTATCCCAAATTATTCAATTATGATCAATCATCTTTGAATCTTTGGTTAGCACAAACTCTTCTTGTAACAATGCTCCACATGGAGCTGCTAGGGATCCATGGGTCATTCCAAATAAATCCCCCACGCGCTATATATGTCCTCTTTTAAATGTTTGAACTCCTGACACAAACTCTGCCAACGGAAGAATCTACCTTTTTCAGTTTACAGTTCAGGAGATCCCTATTAGGAAAATATTCATTTCTTACTACCAAGGCACATAACTTTCTAGTAAGGTCACTACTAAAAGTAAGTACTACAGAAAAACAACTTGCTTACTATAGGACATCGCCTGAGGCGGGCCTAAATTGGCTACCCCAGCCAGGTTGGCACCGCTACGAGGACAAATTGATACCCTTTCTGTGGTTCAGCCCAACTTAGATATGTACCTTTTCGGGGAAGTCGTGACCAAAAACCACCTTGGATATATATGCCTTACCATCAGTCTTTGCCTTTTGTTTTGGTTTTGAAACAACAATCAGGGAAGGGGAGAAATCCCATCTGAATATGATCTCATTTCAAAAGTAGATTGATCCAATTTATACGAAAAATATATCAAAAACCTTAACAACCCAAGGGTCAATACATCTTGCCTAAGCAAGAATCCATAAAACATAAAACAATAAACACATGATTCCGACACAATGCCACATTTTTTTTTGAAAAGGAGGAATACCCCTGGCCTCTGCATCATTTGATGCACACAACCACTTATGAACAAGTATAGAGTAACAATCTCCAACAAAATTAAAAGGAAAATTACATGAACAGAAACCATAACCAGCAAAAATAGGATAAAATGCCTAAACACAAATCCTAGTATGGGATCACCGCCAAAATCAGTTGTACATATTCCGTGCTACTGTCTGACATCGGCTGCACCCACATGCCATAAGCTCCCTCACGTCCTCATATATGGTGAAGTAATGACCACATACTGATCCATCCAAACGCTTTGTAGATAAGCTGGAAAAAATGAATCTTTGTTTTGTTAAACACAAAATCATTTCTATAGTTCCAAATATCTCAAAGTAGTGCAGAAATTCCCACCGAATTCGCGCCGCAGCATTGCGCTCCACCCTACCAAACCAGTTACCAAACATATTTGATATGCTAGTCGGCGAAGGAACACTAAAAGACACATGAATAGTATGGCACAAAAGCTTGACAAGCGGGCAAGCTAGAAACAGATGATGAATTATTTCCTCTTGGTTACAAAAACAACATTTTTTACTACCTTGCCATCTACGCTTAGCCAAATTTTCCTTGGTTAGAATCACACCATGAAAATCCTAATCTTTAAAGGGACTTTGGTTTTCCAGATATGTTGGGACCAGATAACAGATCCAATGTTAATCAAGTCTGTGTACAAGGATTTGACAGAGAACACACCCGAAGAAGATAACGTGGAACTTCCACAATAGTTTATTTATGGTTACCCACCATAACGCTAACTTCACAGCCAAAATGCATGTTTAGATGCATAAAGTTAAGCAATATATTGAATCATGTAGGCATGAACAGCGACTGAAACAGGCAACACACTGCAAACTGCGTTTCCTTTAGTTTTATTCTTTTCGAAAAGGGGATAACCCCCGGCCGGCCTCTGCATAACACTATATGTAGCGCATTGTACTAATTCATGCTACCATTTGGAAAGAAAATGAGAGGGAAACCACCAGTCAACCGGTCACTCTTTATGACGTAGGTAGTACTAGCTCAGTCACATCCTTGTGAAGCAAAAATGAAAGTTGCACCTGAACCACCCTGTCTTCTCTCTCCATACGAGTATACGACTGCTGCAGAGAATGGAATCAATCAACGGACTGCACCACAGTACATACTACTCACTCGCATGCCATCCCTGTTACCAGCCATCCTGCACGTCTTCTCTCTCCATGCCGCCTGCATAAGATCAGATAAGTCACATTACTTGCGCCGGCCACGCGCTTTCACTGCATCAACTAACTATCAGTTGTACAATGCGATCGGTGTTGCCACTGCCACCACACCATATATACTTACCTTCCGTGTTTGTCGATCCATTGCCACCATTCATTTAAGGGGAGAGATCGATGACCGATCGATTCGATTCGCCATGGCTGTGTTCCTCCTTCTCCTCCTCATGGTTGGTCTCGCGAGCGTCCGCACCAGCGACAAGGCGAGCGTTGTGATGAGGTTTGGAGCTCACACCATCACCGTCCACTTCGAAGTTCTGTAACCTGCATGCATGCATGCTGGTTTCTTAGTCAAGAGTCAAGACTCCTCAGAATAATGACACCCCATGGACCAGGATCCTACGGGCTATGCTACTCCTTTCTGCCTTTCTTTCTTTTCTGCCTTTCTTTCTTTTCATGAGTAAAACAAGCTAGAGGTTAGGTAGTTTTTTTAGGTAAAATATTACCATTGTACGTTTATCAGGTTTGTTTGTGTGACCAAGCTTTATTTGCGTCTTCAATGTAGTAGTATTACTTTGTGCTCAACAATGTTTACGTTACATTTGGAAATAAACATTTTTTACTACCTGTTGACATCATTTTTTGGCTTGCACAAAAACCCCTTTAAGAAGACATTGAATGGAAATGAGGTTAACATGAAAGTTGTGTGCCTCATCGAGGCGAACAACTTTGCTTTTTAGTAGCTTAATCCGAGTTTTTATCCGCAACGGGGAATTTTAGCCAAATAAAAAACACAACTCAAGGACTAATCGGTAAGAAAAACACAAATTGTGCCCCGACCAGTTGCTTAATGAAAAATATGGCATGCAGGTCCCATCAGTTATGTGGCTAGGGGAACTGCCCCGCAAGCCAGGGTCGCCTTTTCTGGAGAAAAAATATTTAAAGTTAAGAAAAACTGTTTTTAAAATCAGGAAAATTCTAGTAATTCAACTAATCTTCGCTGATCAATTTCTGAAATTTTGAGCCTATTTTTCTTACCCATTTTAATGTTTTGACAGTTTTTGTAAATCATCCTCTAGTCAGTTAACACATGGATTCGCACGTTATATTTCTCCTTAAGAGAGTAATCACTAGTGCAGAATTGGGCCATTGTCCCGGTTCATAGGGACCTTTTGTGCCGGTTCTGCAACCGGCACTAAAGGGTGGGGACTAAAGGTACCCCCCTTTAGTGCCGGTTCGTCACGAACCGGGACCAAAGGCCCACCACGTGGCACGAGCCCGCGCCGGGGGGCTGGGGGCCTTTAGTCCCAATTGGTGACACTAACCGGGACTAAAAGGTTTAGGGGTTTTGGGTTTATGGTTTATTTTTCCTTTTAGTTTTGTGTTTTCCATTTAATTCCTTTTCATTTCAAACATAATTTACGCTACTACATATTGTACATGTTATGCATATATATATATAAATAGAATTTCTGGTAGAACCGATCATATATATATATATATATATATATATATATATATATATATACACAATTTGGTATATACAATTTCTCCTACAATTTGCAGATCATTACATGGAGGCATTATAGCTTGTAATGGAATTCTCCTTTGGGATCTATGACCTGGTCGAGCAAAAATCCCGCTATTTTCTCTTGAATTGCTCGTATGCGATCCTCTGGCACGAGCTGATCCCGCATCTCCTTCATCTTTAAAGAAGGAGATCAATATGCATGTATTAGTTGTGTGTATATATATTAGATAATGATGTAAAAATGGTGAATAGTATTCTGGCAAACGTACCCATCGGTGTCTATCATTTCTGCTCCTTTCGGACGTCATCATGCGAATGTTCTCGCAAACGTAATATGCACATAAATTATTCCCCGGCGCCTGCTTCAGGGCCTTTACGAGAATAGAATTCAATCAGATAATAATTAATCAAGCATGATAATGGTATTGAAACTAGAATTAAAGAGATGGTAGCTAGCTAGTACTACTTAATTAATTACCTTGGGTCGACACCATTTCAGATTTTGTTTCCACTGGCCTTCAACCTGTTTGATGAACTTTTCCCAAGCCCTGCCCGCCGGCAAAGAAAATGAATAAAGGAGTTATTAATTAGTTGATATCAGGAAATGAACTAAAGAGGCCGACATATAGTTCGGTAATGATTGAAATTACCTGTTAGACCATCCCCCTCACGATTGCGTAGTCATTAATGTCTTTACGTAGTGAGTCCAGTACTTAAACTTTTCCCTCGTCAAATTCAATGATCAGCAAGATCCAGTGAAAACTGCATGCGCACACGTTTGTCTAATTAAGCGGGCATGTGCATAACTCATCAACTACACTTATTAACATCTAGTAAGCAAAAACAGAATTTGTAGTACAAGACAGTGTCACTAGCTCACCCGAAGTTGTAAGGAAGTAGTATTTCTGGTTGGGTATTTAGTTGCACCAAGAACTCTAGTAAGCTTTTCTCTGTGTCTTTTCGTTCCCATTGACGCATTCATGTCTCTTCATTAATGGTATTTGGGTCAATGAACCCAATGCCATAGCGTCCAGCTTTTTTCATTTTATACATCTTCATTCTGCATAATACCACAGAAAAGAATATATAGTGAGGATAATTATAGGTAATGAACGAGCACTACAGCTAGCTAAAGACTTAAATTACAGAAAGAAATCACTTACAGACAAATAGCAACTGACGATAGATTTGTCGAGTGCGTCTTGATTGGATAACTGAAACATTTCTTGAAACTCAACCCACAAATCTTTTTATGGAAGTAATACTCTGCCTCGACGTTCACCATGAGGGACTCTCGATCGGTAGTCTTTACTTCTCTCAGGTACCATTTATGCAATTCATATATTCTCGTTGATAGAAGCGGGATCTGCTCAGGCTTGACCATAGGATGGCCGCGGACATATTTCCATTTTAGTTGCTCCTCTGTATACGTTTCGAAGTCCTCGATGCCTAGGAGTTGTTCTATAGTGACACCGGCCTCTTTAGCCTGCCTTATAAGATCGTCGCTTATTACCAGCTGCTGATCGGCAGTACTCACATGTGTTTGTAGCGGGGGGATCGATTGCACTGCCTGTTCTCCCAGCCGGGGAACAGTTTTCCCGCATTTTTTGCCAGCTGCTTGGCTCGAGCTCGAGCTCGACTCCTTCTTTTTTTGTGCTTGATATGACTTCTTGATTTGGCGCTCATCCCTATGCTTGACAGCTGGTTGAGCCATATCAATAAAGTGCTGAATGACAGGCTCAGGTACTTTCTCGTCTGGCGGCGGGGGCGGTTTCTGTCCAAAATGGGCCTTCACTTGGGCTTGCACTTCGGCTTCGTTTTCCTCGTCAGTCAGGTGGTAAGGCAACCTCGGAAGAGGCTTGAGGCTTGGACCAAATTTGTATTTCTTGCCTCCTGTTGTACCGCTAGCCGACGTAGCTGCGGCGCCTCTCTTCCGCTATTGCTGAGCCGGCGGAGCCAGCTGAGGCGGCAGAGATGGCTGACGCAGTGCCTGACTTGGAGGACGAGTCGGCTGACGCGGTGCCGGACTTGGAGGAGGAGGAGTCGGCTGACGCGGTGCCAGACTTGGATGAGGAGGAGTGGGCTGACGCGGTGGCGTACTTGGAGGAGCAGGAGTCTGCTGACGCGGTGGCGGACTTGGAGGAGCGGGAGTCTGCTGAGGCGACGGCGGACTTGGAGGAGGAGCCGGCTGACGCGGCGTCGGTGGCCTTGGAAAGACGATGCAATCCTTTCTCCATAGAATGATATGATGTACGGCCTCTCCCAGTATACGCTTGTCGTCACCTCCAGGAATGTCAAGCTCTAGCCCCAAATATCCTGCCCCCAATTCATCAACCCCGACACGAGCATAGCCAGCTGGAATCGGATTGCAATGGAAGGTTGCTTCAGGGGGATTTGTATAAGCATAGCCGTCCGCCACCTTCATGGATATGTTCTTCATTTTAAAGTGTATCTCACAAGTTGTCGTCTCTATGATATCATCCACAGGGTATCTATCCAGCAGTGCATCATCGCCCGGGGCAGAACCCACGCTGCTTCTCGGCATGGATGGGATGGTGCTATCCAATGCTAGATCCGCTAGCCGCTGCCGCTGCTGAGACCCCTTTCCTGGCTAAGTGAGTCGATCTGCTGCTGCTGCCGCTTGAAAGCGAGTTTCAACTCTGCGTGCTTTGATTCTACGATGCGAAGGCGGTCTGCTTCCTGCTTCCTCTGCTCCTCCTCCAGCTTCCTCTTCTGCTCCTCCTGCTGCTTCTTTCTCGCACGGCTTCTGTAGTCGGCGTTCCAGTCCGCAAACCCCTCAAACCACGGAACAACGCCTTTGCCTCGTGTTCTTCCCGGGTGTTCAGGATTCTTCAGGGCGCGCGTAAGCTCGTCGTTCTCTCTGTTGGGCGTGAACACCCCCGTTCGAGCCTCTTCTATTGCAACAAGTAAATTTGCATCGGCCCCTTTAAGACTTGCCCGCTCCAAAACCTCACCTGTCTTTGGGTCCAACTTCCCCCCATACGCATAGAACCAAGTCTTGCACCTGGGGGGCTAGCTCAATGTAACTTGATTGGCCCCTGCATCCATCATCTCTTGCTCAGCGAGATCCCTCTTAGGCCGGGCCACCTCGTAGCCACCTGGCCCCAGCTTATGGTGCCACTGATTTTTCGCGGCATTAATCTTGTTTTTTCTCGACCATTCCTGAGCTACTTCCGATTCCTTGAACTTCACGAAAGCGTCCCAGTGATTTCTTGCCTTCTCCAGTGTTCCCTTGAATTCTGGAGTGTGCTTTCCTGCATTGACGTACGCGGCCCATATATTTTTCTTGTGGTTGTTGAATGCTATCGCCATCTTCTTAAGAGTAGTGTTCTTGACTTTCTCTAGATCTGCATCTGTCAAATGATCTGGTAGGGTGAAATGTGACATGAGCGATTCCTAAAGCAGATCTTTTGCTCTTTGGTTGACAAAAGTAACATCTGGATCTCCCTGACAATAACTCCGCATTGACGAATGAACTTCTTCGCATTCTTCTTAGGTTCATCAGGTTTGCCAATAGGTTTGATGGCATCGATGTTGTACATTACGCCATCCTTCAACTTTTTGGCCGGGCCTCGAACTGCCCTGTTGCTTGTAGAAGATTTGCTGTATCCGGAGGGCTAAAAGAAGAAAGATCGATTCGTTAATATATATACAAATCAATTAAAACATGTGATGATCACCAGATGCCTTATATAAATACACCTCGCCGGTCTTTGTTATTTGAAGAACAACATTTCCTTCGTCATGCATGTTCTGGACTTCATCTATTCGTTCGTCTTCATCGAACATCATACCATCACCGGTATTGTTCAGATATTGCGAGCCGTCATCTTCTTCATCCTCATCTGGTCTCGGGTTGCATATGATCTCGAACAGGGCCTCTTCTCCTTCTTTGCCGGTATTGTCCATATCTTTTATTTAACTAATCCAGAAGAAAGATAAAACAATTTAGTATTCAAATTAGAATGCATGCAATCAATAATATATCACATCTCAAATAATCCAGATAATATGCATCATCGAATATAATCTTGAATACATCGTCTCGAATATTATCGAATAATATAATCTTGAATATATCATCTCGAATATTATCGAATAGAATCTCGAATACATCTCGAGTATTATCACTAATACATCTCGAATATGATCATATATATAACATCACTAGCTAACATCACTCGCGGTGGACACCCAAATAGAAGGAACGATCACGGGATCATAGCTCGGGTGAGATCCCTGAAGAACCTGCCAGGTATTGGAGAACCTGACGTCCAACGCAACCATATAGCGATGGACGTGCTCGTCCTCCTCCCTGACACGGTGACGTACCACCTCCGCGGGGGACGTCAGCCTTCGCACCGAATGTGGCCCATGCGCCCGCCACCAAAGAAGCTCCGGGTAGACGACGGGACCCAGTTTCCTCACCAAGCTGTCGCCCCTGAAGGTAGCACCTCCCAGTGCCAGCCCGGCGGAGCCCAGTCCTGAACATGGCGCCTCTGAAGCAGGATGTCATCGCGAACGAGTCGACGACGAGGATGCGGGCCGGGCATCGTTGACGTCGAGAACAAATTCTATGCAAATTTAACATTTTTTAAATGCTTGGATTGTGATTCCTTAACTTTTTTCTATACATCTAATCATTTAGTGAAAAAAAATGTATATCACAAACATCTAGTGAAAATTTAACTTTTGCAAATTGGATCTATGCAAATTTAACTTTTATGGTTGATTGTGATTTTTGTAATTGTTTTTCACTTGATTTTGCAAATACTTAACAAACTTTTGCAAATACAACATTAAGATATTAACATTAAAATATTTTTAATAGACGGTCAACTTTTTTCTATGCTTGGTCAAAATTCCTCAACTTTTTTTCATGCAAATTTTTCCTATATATATACTATATATACATATGGTCAACTTTTTCCTATGCACATTTTTATTATACTATACATATGATACAACATTAAAAGTATAAAAAACTAAAAAGAAAAAGAAAAAATAGCTAGTGAAAAAGAAACAATTAAGCTATGCAAATTCCACCATTCATATATCTACAAATACATATATATGTACATACATTGTATACATACAGATAAAGAATTTTTTAAAAATGTATATCACAAACATCTAGTGAAAGTTTGCATAGCTACAATTAAGCATATCACAAACATCGGGCATAGCTACAATTTACATATATACATGTATACATTCATCTACAATTAAGCATAATCACAAACATCTAGTGAAAAAAAATAGCCAGATCGATTGAGGGGGCGGCGAGCTCACAGCGGGCCGGCGAGCTCGAGGTAGGCGATGGCGGCCGGCGATGGTGGGGTCGAGGCCGGCGCGGGCCGCGTCGGGAGGGAGGGCGCGGGCAGCCGACGTGGAGCTAGCTGGCGGCCGGCGTGGAGGAGGCGCGGGCGGCCGGCGGCCGGGGCGGCGATGGCGGGGTCGAGGCCGGCGGGGGTGGCGTCGACGGGGGCTCGGCTGGGGAGGAAGCGCGGGCGTGCGGCGTCATGGGGAGGAGGCGGCGCGGGCGACGGTGGCAGCCTGGCGGCGTCCTGGTGTGGTTCGGTGTCGATGGGAATAGAGAGGGAGGGGAAAATTCGTAAGTGTAGCTTATATAGGAGGCACCTTTAGTCCCGGTTGGAGACACCAACCGGGTCTAAAGGTCACTTTTGGCCTGCCGAAGCGGCAGGAAGCGCGGGCCTTTAGTCGCGGTTGGTGGCTCCAACCGGGACTAAACGGAGGCCTTTAGTCGCAGTTGGAGCCACCACCCGCGACTAAAGGTCTCGTGCTGCCACAGCCGCGGTGCAGGAAGTTTAGTCCCACCTCGCCCAGCGAAGGGCAGCCGCACTTGTTTATAAGCCCCGCCGCGGCTGCTCCTTCGAGCTCCTCTCTAAAGCAGGCCTTCTGGGCCTACCGCACCTGCGCTGCCCTGTGGGGCTTACTGGGCCTTGCGGGGCTGCAACCTGGCCCAACTAGAGGTTGGGTTTCTAGTCGTATGTAGGCCGTTGTGGCCCAGTAGGCGGGCTTTTTTTTAATAAATTTTTTTTTTTCTGCTTTATTTATTTTCTATTGTTTCTGAGTTGTTTTTTGCTTTATTTAGAGTTTCTTTTTTAATATTTTTTCTTTAGGTAAAAAAATTTATAAACTTTCTGTTAGTGCCAGTAGTTTTCAAATTTGAATAGTTTAAATTTAAATTATTTGAAATTTGTGCGAATCACTAGTTTGTGAATAACTTTACTTTAAAAATAAATTTTTTAATGATTCTTTTTTTCCTGTTTAATATTAGTGTGTTTTATCATTATATTCAATTTGTTAATTCATAGGTTATTTGAAAAAATGAAATGCCTGTGTAACAGATGAGTTTTTATCCGAAACCCAGATACTTCGAAAGAGATTGTCCATTTTGTACACGAAGTGCATCCAGTTTTTGCCGTAACCCTCTCAAGTTTTTTGCACATGCTATATGGGTGAAATGATGATACCATGCCAACTTTCAACCTTTTCAGAGTTCATTTGTAGTTCTTTTCAATTTCTGGGTCATTTAGATCAAAAAAATCAGTAAATGTATGAAAAATAGCAAATGAAGTCAGAAAGGGTTGAAAATTGATAACGCGGCTTCGAATGGTGCATACTGAACGCACAAAAAGTCTGGTGTTGAAATAATTTTAAAAAAATGAAATGCCTTTGTAACAGATGAGTTTTAGCTCAAAACCCTGATACTTCGAAAGAGATTGTCCATTTTGTACACGAAATGCATCCAGTTTTTGCCGTAACCCTCTCAAATTTTTTGCACATGTTATGTGGGTGAAATGATGATACCAATGCAACTTTCAACCTTTTCAGAGTTCATTTGTAGTTCTTTTCAATTTCAGGGCCATTTAGCTCAAAAAATCAGTAAATGCATGAAAAATAGCAAATGATGTCAGAAATGGTTGAATATTGATGAGAAATTAATCACACATAAGTACCCTAACTATTACAAAGATTTCCTCCGGTTTGTCCGAAGTGGGACTTTCCAGATATATAAGTCCGGAAACTCACTAGAGAAGAAAGTGATGACGGTGAAGCCGGTCACATCCTAGAGTGGGATCTTTGGGTGTAAAACTTTTTCTTCGCGTGTGTCCCTTTGCGCCGTAATCATGGACAATCTTCATCATTTAACTGGATGCTCGGGTCAATATTCACTGTGAAGGGATCAATTTCATGAAACTTTTTATAATCTTTTGACATGTCTGTCTTGTTCTCCACTCCCACGATGTTTCTTTTCCCTAAAAGAACTATGTGGCGCTTTGGCTCATCGTATGATGTATTCGCTTCCTTATCTTTTCTTTTTCTCGGCTTTGTAGACATGTCATTCACATAGAAAACCTGTGCCACATCATTGGCTAGGACGAATGGTTCGTCTGCGTACGCAAGATTGTTGAGATCCACTGTTGTCATTCCGTACTGCGGGTCTTCCGTTACCCCGCCTCCTTTCAGATTGACCCATTTGCACCGAAACGAAGGGACCTTCAAATCACGTCCTTAGTCAAGTTCCCATATGTCCACTATGTAACCATAATATGTGTCCTTTCCCCTCTTGGTTGCTGCAACAAAGCGGACATCACTGTTTTGATTGGTGCTCTTTTTATCTTGGGCGATCGTGTAAAATGTATTCCCATTTATCTCGTACCCTTTGAAAGTCAATATATTAGAAGATGGTAACTTGGACAGCAAGTACAGCTCATCTTCAACAGCGTCGTCATGCATGAGACGTTTCTGCAACCAACCGGCGAAAGTCCCCGTCTGTTTACGTGTAATCCAGTCGTCAGACTGCTCCGGGTGTTTGGAGAGTAGAATATTCTTGTGTTTCTTGATATACGGAGCCACCAAGGAGGAATTTTGTAGAACTGTGTAGTGTGCTTCAGTGAGAGAATGCCCGTCCATACATATTATTGCTTTCGGTCCTAACGTACCTTTTCCACCCAGTCTGCCCTTATGCCACGATTCAGGAACACCAGTCGGCTTAAGGTCAGGAATAAAGTCATCACAAAACTCAATGACCTCCTCATTTTCATGGCCCTTGGAGATGTTTCCTTCTGGCCTGGCACGGTTATGAACATATTTCTTTAAGACTCCCATGAACCTCTCAAAGTGGAACATATTGTGTAGAAATACAGGACCCAAAATGGCAATCTTTTCGGCTAGGTGAACTAGGGCGTGCGTCATGATATTGAAGAAGGATGGTGGGAACACCAACTCGAAACTGACAAGACATTGCGCCAAATCATTCTCTAACTTTGGTATGATTTCTGGATCGATTACCTTCTGAGAGATTGCATTGAGGAATGCACATAGCTTGACAATGGCTAACTGAACGTTTTCCGGTAGAAGCCCACTCAATGCAACTGGAAGCAGTTGCGTCATAATCACGTGGCAGTCATGAGACTTTAGGTTCTGGAACTTTTTCTCTGCCATATTTATTATTTCATTTATATTCGACGAGAAGCCAGACGGGACCTTCATACTGAGCAGGCATTCAAAGAAGATTTCCTTCCCTTTTTTGGTAAGAGCGTAGCTGGCACGACCCTGATGTATGCCATCTTTTCATTGCATACGCTGGTTCTCCCGTGCCTCCGATGTATCTTTTGTCCTCCCATACACGCCCAAGAAGCCTAGCAGGTTCACGCAAAGATTCTTCGTCACTTGCATCACGTCGATTGCAGAGCGGACCTCTAGGTCTTTCCAATAGGGTAGGTCCCAAAATATAGATTTCTTCTTCCACATGGGTGCGCGTCCGTCAGCGTCATTCGGAACAGATTGTCCGCCAGGACCCTTTCTAAAGATTACTTTTAAATCCTTGACCATATCAAGTACATCATCACCAGTACGGTGGCGAGGCTTCTTCCGGTGATCTGCCTCACCTTTGAAATGCTTGCCTTTCTTTCTTACGGGATGCCTGCTCGGAAGAAATCGACAATGTCCCAGGTACACATTCTTCTTACAATTATCCAAATATATACAGTCGGTATAATCCAAACAGTGCGTGCATACGCGGTATCCCTTGTTTGTCTGTCCTGAAAGGTTACTGAGAGCAGGCCAATCATTAATGGTCACAAACAGCAACGCATGTAGGTCAAATTCCTCGTGTCCATGCTCATCCCATGCACGTACACCTTTTTCATTCCACAGCTATAAGAGTTCTTCAACTAATGGCCTTAGATACACATCAATGTCGTTGCCGGGTTGCTTAGGGCCTTGGATGAGCACTGGCATCATAATGTACTTCCGCTTCATGCACATCCAAGGAGGAAGGTTATACATACATAGAGTCATAGGTCAGGTGCTATGATTGCTGCTCTGCTCTCCAAAAGGATTAATGCCATCTGCGCTTAGACCAAACCATACGTTCCTTGCGTCATCTGCAAAGTCCCGCCACTTTCTCTCAATTTTTCTCCACTGCGACCCGTCATCGGGTACTCTCAGCTTCCCGTCTTTCTTAGGGTCTTCTCTGTGCCATCGCATCAACTCGGCATGCTCTTTGTTTTGGAACAAACGTTTCAACCGTGGTATTATAGGAGCATACCACATCACCTTGGCAGGAATCTTCTTCCTGGGGCGCTCGCCCTCAACATCACCAGGGTCATCGCGGCTGATCTTATAGCACATTGCACCGCATACCGGGCATGCATTCAAATCCTCGTACTCACCGCGTTAGAGGATGCAGTCATTAGGGCATGCATGTATCTTCTGCACCACTAATCCTAGAGGGTAGACAGTCTTCTTTGCTCCGTACGTACTGTCGGGCAATTCGTTGTCCTTTGGAAGCATCTTCTTTAACATTATCAGCAATTTTTCAAATCCCTTGTCAGATACACCATTCTCTGCCTTCCATTGCAGCAATTCCAGTGTGGTGCCCAGATTTTGCTTGTCAGCTTCACAATTTGGGTACAACAATTTCTTGTGATCCTCTACCATGCGCTGCAACTTCAGCCTCTCCTTTTCAATTGCGCAGTTTCTCTTTGCATCGGCAATGGCCCGGCCAAGATCATCAGCAGGCTCATCTGATGCCTCTTCTTCAGCTTCTTCCCGCATTGCCGGCTCAGCTTCTTCCCCCATTGTTGTACCATCGTATTCAGGAAACCCATGGCTAGGATCGATGTCGTCGTCCTCTTCTTCTTCATTCTCTTCCATCATCACCCCTCTTTCTCCGTGCTTGGTCTAAACATTATAGTGGGGCATTAAACCGGACTATAACAGGTGGACGTGAATGGTTCTTGACTTAGAGTAATTCTGATCATTCTTACAGACAGCACATGGACAACACATAAAACCATCCACCCGCTTGTTTTCCTCAGCCGCAATCAGAAAAGTATGCACGCCTTTAACGAACTGGGAAGAGCATCAGTCATCGTACATCCATTGCCGGCTCATCTTCATTACACAACACCGAAAAGACCAAATTAATACAAGTTCATACATAAAGTTCATACACACTTATTCTCATAAAACAACATACAAACTCTCTAGCTAAAGCATTTAAGTGCAACAACAAATGCGATTAAGATCGCAACTAAAGTAACAATTGATCCAACAGCATAATGATACCAAGCCTCACTATCAATGGCATATTTTCTAATCTTTCTAATCTTCAAGCGCATTTTCTCCATCTTGATCTTGTGATCATCGACGACATCCGCAACATACAACTCCAGTTTCATCTTCTCTTCTTCAATTCTTTTCAATTTTTCTTTCAAATACTCGTTTTCTTTTTCAACAAAATTTAACCTCTCGACAAGAGGGTCGGATGGAATTTCCGGTTCACATACCACCTAGATAAAAATATCTATGTCAACTTGATGGGCATAATTTGTCATAAACACAAAATGCACCAAATAGTTATAAAAGAGAATATACCACATCCGAATCATAAACCGGACGAGGGCCGACGGGGACGGATATCAAAACCATGTCACTATGTATAACAAACAACGTACGGGTAAGAAAATTATACAAGTAACTATATATCTAAATCACACAAACATGATTTTTTTTATAAAAAAAGATAAGAACAAGAGGCTCACCAAGGTGGGGCCGGCGACGGGACGGTGCGGGCGATCGACAGTGGTTAGGACGGGGATGGGAAGACACTAAGTAAACCACACCTATATATGCAAACTAAGAGTTAATTTGAGCTCAAATTGCATATAAATCAAATAAACTACCACATATAATTACTCCCAAACTAAAACCCACAAATCACTATAGTTATAGAGCATTGCAAGAGCTAATCTAACAATGAGAGATAAAAGGACAAAGTTGCTAACCTTTGTGACCACTTGGATGGATGGGGGGCCTTCAAATCTTGACAAATTTTGGAGAAAATGAAGGATGAGCTCGAGCTTTGGGGAAGAACAGAGAGGAGAGGAGAGAAAAGGGGAAGAACAGAGAGCTCGATCGCAGGCTGGATGAAGGGTTTATATAGGAAAACATTTAGTCCCGGTTCATGACACAAACCGGGACTAAATGTGAGCCTCTACTACCGGTTCGTGCCACAAACCGGGACTAAAGCGGTTGGTGGGGCCCCAGCCTGACACCAGCCTGTCACCACCCCTTTAGTCCCGGTTCGTGTCACGAACCGGTACTAGAGGTTCAACACGAACCGGGACTAATGATGTCCGTCCGCCTAGCCGTTGGAACCGGCACTAATGGTTACATTAGTGCCGGTTCGTTTACAAACCGGGACTAATGTGTCTCACGTAAAGTAGTTTTTCTACTAGTGAATCAGAGGAAATTATGTTTTTGTTAGTGATTAGTTAGTCTCCGAGAGTTGTGCTTTTGCAAATCCCCTATTGTTGTTGATTTTTTTTTGTTACCTAGCCACAATTTTGTGTACTAGCGCAATTCCCTATTATATTTATTTAATGGGAGTAGCATTTTCCTCAAAAAGGTTTCATAATTATATAGGATTTGGTTGCATAGCAAACATGGACGAACATGAAGAAAAACATGGACTCCATAGCCGAGCCAGAGCACACAATGTATGCAAATTGCAAAGTTGAGACCAGAACAGCTAGGAAGTTCAGTCTCTTGGATCACACAACTAGTGATGATGTTTCTTGCATGGAATAATCGATAGAGAAGACATGGAGGAAGTGATGAACACAGAGACTAACAACGAAATAACCTTACCCACCTTGCTGATTAAGGGAACACAAGCTACAGGCAAGCACAATGACAACAGGCGTCGACAAGGAAGCGGAAGACTCGGACAACTGCGACAGGCCGCAGGGAGCACCAGGACTAACAACACCACAGACAGAGACAGGGCACGCTAAGGCCGAGGGGAAAAAAAAAAAGCCAGAGGTGGCGATGTGTCATGCCTGCGCGCAGGTCACACACTCACATGTACTCGAAGTCCATCTTGATGGCGTCCGGGCCTTGGCCAAGCTCGCGGTTAAGCTGCACCTTGGCCGCGGTGAACGCTTCCTCCTTGGTGCAGTTGTCGGTGCCGCTCTCCATCACCTTGTTGACGTTGCTGAAGATGGGCTTCCAGTACCGCTGCGCCTCCCGGTTCACCACCGCCACGGCCCGCTTCAGGGTCTCGGCAACCGTGGTCTCCGGGCGGTAGCGGGAAAGGACCTCGATGGCCTGTGACAGGGCTACCTTCCGCAGCTGCACATCATCATCGTCGCCCGCAGCGGCGACGGCACCGTTACTGCCGCTTGCGGTGAGCGCCACAACGAGGAAGACGAGTAGGTGGTGGGACGCCGCCATGGAAAGTAAGTATACTAGACTAGTGCAGTGCACAACGAGGAAGCTAAGTATATATGGTGTGGTGGCAGTGGCAACAAGAACGCATTGTCCAACTACGACTGGTGGTCAGTTCGAGCATTGCATGATAGCAGCGTGATTGACTGGCAGAAAGTGTGGCTGATCGAGGACAGATGGAGCGGCTCTGGCGCCCATGTTCCAGCCTGTTATGCCTGCTGCAGCTTTTGCTTCACGCGGATGTGATAAGGTGACCCGGACGGTTTGACTGGTTCTCCTCTCATTAGCTTCACAAAGGCTAGCAGTCTGAACTATGTTGCACTAGATACTCCCCGTCTCAAATTACTTGTCTTAGGTTTGTCAAAATACGTTTTAGTCTTAGGTACATCTGTATCTAGACAAATCTATGACCAGTAATTTGGGACAGAGTAATTTGGGCAGGTCGCTCGTCGGCTGTCACGACGGCGGCTGGGTCGCCTGGTACGAAGGTGACGCTCGTCGGCTCGTCGGCTGTCACGACGGCGGCTGGGTCGCCTGGTATGAGCTCAGGATAATGAATCTCTTCTCTGGCATGAAGGTGGCGCTCTCTATGAAGCTGCGCGGAAGCCACGAGGAAGGTCATCTTCTCGTCGCCGCCCACTTCAAATGGTTGTATCCTTGCCGCCATCACGAGCACGGATGACGTCGCTAGGCTAGGCCACCTTCATGGGTGGTCCACACAACAATTGTTTCCGGACCAGAAGCTCATGGATTACGGCGGCGAGCTCTATGGCCTCACAAGGTATACCGGGACGCTTATCAAAATCGACATCAGCGTGAGCAAACATGGCACACTGGTTCTCAAGATTGTCGTGTGGGTGACAATAACAAATCCCTACTCGAAGAGACGTTTTCATGAGTACAGCAGGTACATCATTGCCCTACCTGGCAAGCTGCTGAAGGTGACCACGGAATTTATGGTATGGTGCACCCGCAGGCCATTTTTCACGGTATTTGAACTAGTTGAAGCCGACTGGGGGATGAAAAATTTCACGAAATGGGTGGAGGCCACGAGCATAGGTGACAATGCCTTGTTTCTGGGTGCAACGTGCTCCAAGGCAGTGCACGTGGTGGCGGGCGGTCGTGGCTGCGTGAGGAGAAACCACATATACTACTCCCACCCCAGGTCTCTAAGGAACACTATTGATATTCCCAGTAACGCGAAGGTGCTCCGGACGAACTCACGTTCGTTCAACGACGGCGGCCGCGTGTATTACAAGAAAGAAGAAACTGTGGGTAGCAATGTCGATGGGATAACGTCTGTCGGGTACTACGTGTATGGTGCCGAACCTCCGACATGGCTCCTCCCTCCAGATATCTAGATTGTCAGGATTAGTAGCTTCGATTCATTATACATGTACACCGTACACTGTGCATTTTGATTAATAACTCACTATTATGTGACAAAATTTGATGATTGAATTCATGCTCAGTTCGTTTGTCGTTATGATTTGGAAGCCTAAAATCCTTGTTCGATCACTCAGGCCGACAAAATTAGATGATTGAATTCATACTCGCTTGGATTGTCGTTATGATTTTGTAACTCTAAAAAGCTGTGGTTGGACGGTTAGGAGGATAGTCGTATCCCCAACCCGCCAGGGTTCAAGTCCTGGTGCTCGCATTTTCCTGGATATATTTCAGGATTTTCGGCGATGTGCGTTCAGTGAGAGAAGACGTTCCCGTCGACTACGAGGCTCCTATGATGACCTCATAAATCTCAAGATGATATGCGAGCTCAGTCCAGGGGCAGAGCCTGAAAATTTGGCGAATGGGTTCACTCGTTAGCTCATTGTGAGGATAAAAAAATAGAAATATGATTTTAATTATAACATATAGTACTTAGATTGTAAACTGAAGAGTGCAAGACGTGCTAGTTGGATGAAAATATAAAACCACTTGTTCAAATTTTATAAATAGAGTTACCAAAATAGCTCCCTGCCTTTAGGACCAACTTCTCATCTTCCAGAGAAGATAAAAAAAACACATTAGTTTGACAAGTTTCAAATAAAGTACCATCAAGAGAAAGATGCATGTCAATTCACTCACATTTCAGAGTCTGCCATTTCGATCTTTAATCATCTGGAAAAAATCTATATCTATATCTATACCTCTATACTCTATATCTATACCTATATATACTAATAAAGTAAGGTGCGTTTCACCAATTTTTTCATGCGTTCACCTCTATTTTTTTGAGATTTTCTACTATGCGAGGTGGTACTAATTTGGTGTGCTGTACGATCGCAGAAAATGTCACAGGATGAAGATTCGTATGTACAAGTCCGTTCTTGGCTGGGCACCCTCGTGTGGGCTTTCCTAGAGCCCATGAAAAAAATCTGGGCTAATAGCGACGCGAGGGGTCTTTCTTTTATACCGCAAAAAATGTTTTGTAATATAGGAATCGAACCCAAGACCTTTCCTGGACTCTAGCTACAACAACCAGCTAAGCAAAGCATGTTTGATGTTTAATAGTCCCACCACGCTTTTGTTAACTAACTCCCACCGGTTAATATACCAACCACCTCAGAAATCAACAAACAAAAGGTGAAAACGAGCATCATGACAGGTACGAGATTGTAGATAATAAAAGTAAGTAAAGGAAGGATTTGTCGGCTCGATACAAAAAAACTAAAATGCATGCGTACCTCTAATCGATGACAAGAGTAGGGCAAGGAGGAAGAGGATCAACACAAGGCTGCCGGGCAACATGTCCAAGCTCAAACAGCAATTGACCCCTCTCAAAATTAGGACACTTGGCGGCGGGCGAGGATCATGACATGTACGAGCCCTTCGCCCAGATTCTGACATGGCACACCGTTGTGCTGCTCAATCTCACGTGCATGAATATGAAGGACGAGCAGCAGCCCGCCCATGCCCTGTTGTTCGCAGGAGCTTCTCACTAGTAGAAAACAGGGCTTTGGTTCAGGCCACCCATGCCCTGTTGTTCGCAGGAGCTTCTCACTAGTAGAAAACAGGGCTTTGGTTCAGGCCAGAAAAGGGCGCCGGCCAGGCTTCGGGGGCCATTGGTCCCGGTTCATCTAACCCCTTTGGTCTCGCTTCCAGCCACCAACCGAGATCAAAGGGCAGCGCCAGGAGCGAGGCCCTTTAGTCCAGGTTGGTGGCTGGAACCAGGACTAAAGAGCAGACTTCTGTCACGGTTCTAGCCACCAACCGGGACTAAAGAGATGCATATATATACCCTCACCCCTGCCCGCTCACTCCTCTGCTTTTTGACCGTGTGGGAGGTGTGTGCATGCACCGCTCTATCTCCCTTCTATGCATGCACATGAGGTGTTCGATGAAATGCCCGAGCCACACTTAAGCTTTCTCCTCTCCAAGCTCGACCTCCAAGCTCCATTTTCCTCAAGATTTATCTAGATTTGGCGGTCCGTCCCGTCCTGTCCCCGTCCTCACCGCCGTCGATCGCCCGCGCCGATCTCGTCGCCGGCACCACCGTGGTGAGCCTCTTATTCTTATCTTCTTTCTAAAAGAAAAAAATTCTTACTTGTATGATTTAGATAGATACTTGTATAATTTTCTTACTTTTATTATTGTTTGTTATTATATAGTGCCATAGTTTTGGTATCCGCCCCCGTCGGCCCTCGTCCTGTCTATGATTCGGATGTGGTATATTATCTTTTATAACTATGTGTTTCATTTAGTGTTTATGACAATTATGCCGACCAACGTGACATAGATGTTTTTATCTAGGAGGTATGTGAACCAGAAATTCCAACCGACCCTCTTGTCGAGAGGTTAAATTTAGTTGAAAAAGAAAACAATTACTTGAAGAAAAAAGTGAAAAGAATTGAGGAGGAGAAGATGGAATTGGAGTTGCATGTTGCGGATGTCGTCGATGATCACAAGATCAAGATGGATGAAATGCGCTTGAAGATTAAAAAGATTAAAAAATATGCCATTGATACTGAGGCTTGGTATCATTATGCCGTTGGATCAGTTGTTACCTTAGTTGCGATTATGATCGCATTTGTTGTTGCATTGAAATGTTTTACATAGTTTCAATGTATGTTTTAATTAGATGCTCTAGAGAGCTATATGTTGTTCAATGAGAACTATGTATGAACTTTATGTATTTATTTTTTCAGTAATAACATTTGATCACTACTGTATTTTGGTTTTAATGTGATGTTGAACTTGTATTAATTTGGTCACTTCTCTATTCATGCTGTTCTGTAATGGTTTTGATACACTTAATTATATAATGCACGCAGATGAACTGGCAATGGATGTACGGGGACAGACGTACCTCCGAGTACATTGAGGGCCTGCATAATTTTCTCGAAGTGGCTGAGGCAAACAAGCATAATGGTTTTATGTATTGTACATGCCCTATCTATGGGAATACTAAGGATTACTCTGACTTGAAAACCCTTCACGTCCACCTGCTTGAGAAGGGTTTCATGCCACACTATAATGTTTGGACCAAGCACGGAGAAAGAGGGGTTATGATGGAAGACAACGAAGAAGAAGAGGATGATGACAACTATCTGCCCCCTGAATACAGTTATACTGCAACGGGGAAAGCTGAAGATCAAGTGGAACCAGACGATGTGCCCGATGATGCAAAAAGACAATGCCAAAGTGAAAGGGAGAAGTTGAAGTTCGATCGCATGTTAGAGGATAACAAAAAAGAGTTGTACCCAAATTGCGAAGATGACAACACAAAGCTCGGTACCACACTAGAATTGCTGCAATGGAAGGTAGACAATGGTGTATCTGACAACGGATTTGAGAAGCTACTGAAAATATTGAAGAAGAAGCTTCCAAACGATAACGAATTGCCCGACAGTACGTATGAAGCAAAGAAGGTTCTATGCCCTCTAGGATTGGAGGTGCAGAAGATACATGCATGCCCTAATGACTGCATCCTATACCGCGGTGAGTACGAGGAATTGAAAGCATGCCCGGTATGCGGTGCATTGCGGTATAAGATCAGACGAGATGACCCTGGTGATTTTGAGGGCGAGCGCCCCATGAAGAGGGTTCCTGCCAAGGTGATGTGGTATGCTCCTATAATACCACAGTTGAAACGTCTGTTCAAAAACAAAGAGCATGCCAAGTTGATGCGATGGCACAAATAGGACCTTAAGAAAGACGGGAAGTTGAGAGCACCCGCTGACGGGTCGCAGTAGAGAAAAATCGAGAGAAGGTGTGGGGACTTTGCAGGTGAAGCAAGGAACGTATGGTTTGGTTTAAGCGCAGATGGCATTAATCCTTTTGGGGAGTAGAGCAGCAATCATAGCACCTGGCCCGTGACTCTATGTATCTATAACCTTCCTTCTTGGTTGTGCATGAAGTGAAAGTTCATTATGATGCCAATGCTCATCCAAGGCCCTAAGAAACCCGGTAACGACATTGATGTGTACCTAAGGCCATTAGTTGAAGAACTTTTACAGGTGTCGAATGGAAAAGGTGTACGTGTGTGGGATGAGCACAAACAACAGGAATTTGACCTACATGCATTGCTGTTTGTAACCATTAATGTTTGGCCTGCTCTTAGTAACCTTTCAGGACAGACAAACAAGGGATACAACGCATGCACGCACTGTTTAGATGACACCGAAAGTATATATTTGGACAAATGCAGGAAGAATGTGTACCTGGGACATCGTCGATTTCTTTCGACCAACCATCAATGTCGAAAGAGCGTTGCCGATCACCTACCCCCTACCGCCCTACCTGTTTGTCGAAGGTGGCGGGTGGGGGTCGTTATGTATAATACTATTGTTATGTATAATACTATTGTTATGTATAATACTATTAACGTCTAATGTCAAGTTAACAAATTCTGTTCCATTAAAACATAACCCCGATAACTTCGACATTAGGGGGGAGGGGTCGTTAAAACATAACCCCGATAATTTCGACATTAGGGTGGACGTCGGACAGGCATGAGAGAGGCGGTCTGCAAAGTATCCTCTCTCGAAAGATATATAGGACGACTTATCAGACATGAGGGGGAGGAGTCCTCGACGATGTTTGCCACGAATCCATTGCTCATATGCATATGATTCCTTGTTGTGATATTAAGTTCATGTTTACCACTAATCCATCTCTCATGTTTGTATATTGCCATGTTGTAATATTTGCAGAAACTATGGACAGAGACTTGGAACAAGAAGAGTTGTTGGGGGATATAATCCGCGACGGAGGTGATCCCTTGTCGTTTCTCAACGACACCGATGGTCAGAAAGGAGAGGATGACGACTCCGGTGATCCAACAATGGAGGAGGAAGGAGATTATGACGGCTCCGGTGACCGAACGGTGGAGGAAGGAGATCATGATCACGGCTCCGGTGACCGAACGGAGGAGGGAGCCTTAACTACTGCAAAGTCCGGCGAGGTACATATATATATATATATATTAATTAAGCCTGTGCTGTCTTGATGCATTAATTGTTTTGGTATGTACATATATTAACGCTTCTTTCTTCTTTTAGCCCTCCGGATCGAACCAAACTTCCGTAAGGAGACGAGGCCCGAAGAAAAGGTTGCGCCAGGATGAAAGGTTCACGATCACAGAAGTCGCGAAAGATGGCCAACCGATTGCTCCCAAGCGGACCATGGACGCATTTGTACATCAGTGCGGAGTCGTTGTTAGGGACAGCGTCCCGATCAGCATCCAACAATGGAATAAGAAGAAGGACCCTAAAGTTTCTTATGTCCAGGATAGACTGAAAGATGATCTTTGGACCTCGCTTATGACAAATTTCAGCCTACCGCCAGAGGAGGATCCGAATAACCCAGTTATAAAGCGAAAGGTCAAGGCGTTTGCTCTTAATAAGATGGCAGCACTATTGAACAACTGGAAGAAAGAGTTGAACAAAAAGTTTGTCGAGAAAAATGAGACTCCAGAATTCATCGGTCGATATGAGAAGATAAGAGATCACTGGCCCGCATTTGTGGCCTACAACAAATCGGTCAAGGGTATGCAAAGGTCAGTGACAAACAAGCAAAATGCTGCAAAGAAGCTGTATCACCATACCATGGGCTCAGGTGGCTACAGCAAAGCCTGGCCGTTGTGGGAAAAAGCTAAGCAAGACCTGCCTGCTAAAGGGGTCCTGATACGTCTCCAACGTATCTATAATTTTTGATTGTTCCATGCTATTATATTATCTGTTTTGGATGTTTTATATGCATTAATATGCTATTTTATATTATTTTTGGGACTAACCTATTAACCTAGAGCGCAGTGCCAGTTTCTATTTTTTCCTTGTTTTTTAGCTTCGTGGAAAAGGAATACCAAACGGAGTCCAAACGGAATAAAATCTTCGTGATGATTTTTCTTGAACCAGAAGACACCCAGGAGACTTGGAGATGAAGTCGGAGGAGCCACGAGGCGGCCACAAGGGTGGAGGGCGCGCCCAGGGGGGTAGGGCACGCCCCCTGCCTTGTGGGCCCCCCGTGACCCTCCTGACCTAATTCTTTCGCCTATATATTCACATATATTACCAAACCACCAGAGGCATCCACGAAAACACTTTTCCACCGCCGCAACCTTCTGTACCCGTAACATCCCATCTAGGGACCTTTTCCGGCACCCTGCCGGAAGGGGATTCGATCACGGAGGGCTTCTACATCAACCCTATTGCCCTTCCGATGAAGCGTGAGTAGTTTATCTAAGACCTACGGGTCCATAGGTAGTAGCTAGATGGCTTCTTCTCTCTCTTTGATTCTCAATACCATGTTCTCCTCGATGTTCTTGGAGATCTATTTGATGTAATACTTTTTTGTGGTGTGTTTGTCGAGATCCGATGAATTGTGGATTTATGATCAGATTATCTATGAATATTATTTGAATCTTCTCTGAATTCTTTTATGCATGATTTGATATCTTTGTAATTCTCTTCGAACTATCGGTTTGGTTTGGCCAACTAGATTCGTTTTTCTTGCAATGGGAGAAGTGCTTTGCTTTGGGTTCAATCTTGTGGTGCCCTTTCCCAGCGACAGTAGGGGCAGCAAGGCACGTATTGTATTGTTGCCCTCGAGGATAAAAAGATGGGGTTTACATCATATTGCTTGAGTTTATTCCTCTACATCATGTCATCTTACTTAATGTGTTACTCTGTTCTTCATGAACTTAATACTCTAGATGCAGGCAGGAGTCGGTCGATGTGTGGAGTAATAGTAGTAGATGCAGAATCGTTTCGGTCTACTTGACACGGACGTGATGCCTATATTCATGATCATTGCCTTAGATATCGTCATAACTTTGCGCTTTTCTATCAATTGCTCGGCAGTAATTTGTTCACCCACCGTATTATTTGCTATCTTGAGAGAAGCCTCTAGTGAAACTTATGGCCCCCAGGTCTATTTTCCATCATATAAGTTTCCGATCTACTATTTTCCATCATATAAGTTTCCGATCTACTATTTTTCATCATATAAGTTTCCGATCTACTATTTTTGCAATCTTTTACTTTCCGATCTATAAACCAAAAATAACAAAAATATTTATTCTATCTTTTATTTAGTTTCATCTATATCTATCAGATCTCACTTTTGCAAGTAACCGTGAAGGGATTGACAACCCCTTTATCGCGTTGGGTGCAAGTTGTTTGATTGTTTGTGCAGGTATACGGTGATTTGTGTGTTGTCTCCTACTGGATTGATACTTTGGTTCTCAAACTGAGGGAAATACTTATCTCTACTTTGCTGCATCACCCTTTCCTCTTCAAGGGAAAAACCAAAGCAAGCTCAAGAAGTAGCAGGAAGAATTTCTGGCGCCGTTACCGGGGAGATCTACGCCAAGTCAAGACATACCAAGTACCCATCATAAAACTCTCATCCCTTGCTTTACATTATTCGCCATTTTCCTCTCGTTTTCCTCGCCCCCACTTCTAAAATGATTTTTGAAAAGATTTGCCTTTTTATTCACCCTTCTTCTGTTCGTCTTCTTTGTTTGCCTTTTCTCCCGCTGCCCTCTTGTTTGCTTAAGTTCGCCTTTCTATCATTATAGCCAAATCAAAAAGGGTTAAGGGTTTTCTCCCGAGTTTTAATTCTTTAGATAGCCCCTCTATTCTCTCTAAGCTCATAAATAATGATGCTACAGAAAGACCTACCGGAGTTGTTAATGAGAATTTTAACAATTTTGATGAAGATGACACTGGAATTTTTCGTTATCTGCTTGATGAATCTTTGAAAGATGCTTGGGATAGGCTATTGAGGATCCGAGCTAGCTATGTGCCCCAATATCATATTGAGATATACTTGAAAAGCTTTTATGTTGGTTTAACCCCTTCTTTTAAGCAAGTTTTGGATTCTATATATGAAAATGGTTTTCTTGAAGGGGATGCCATCGATACTTATGAAAAGATGAAAACTATATTTGGGCACTCCAAAGGTGAAAATGTTGAATCAATTACTCTTATGTGCTTTTATCAAAATGAAATAATCAAAGAGATGAAGGCTAGTTTAGATGCAAATTTTTGAAGTGTGCTTAATCTTTCTTCCACCATTAATGGCCACGTACTTACACAAAATAGAAAGATAAGTGCTCTGGACAAGAAATTCTCTCTTTGCTACCAAAAGGGAGTAGATGACAATACCTAGATCTATTCGTGTTTTTATGCCTAGCTAAGGTCGTTAAACAATAGCGCTTGTTGGGAGGCAACCCAATTTTATTTTTGGTTTTGCTTTTTTGTTCCTGTTTTGCTTTGAATAATTCATCTAGCCTCTGGTTAGATGTGGTTTTGTGTTTTAATTAATTTTTGTGCCAAGTAAGACCTTTGGGATGGCTTACGGTGATAGTTGATTTGATTTTGCTGAAAAACAGAAACTTTTGCGTCCAATCACAGAATTTTAATAATTCACTGGAGCTTTGAAAAACCCTGAATTTTTTATACGAGATTTATATACAAATTGCCTCTGTTTTCCTAATTGTTCAGATATTTTGGAGTTACAGAAGTATTAGAACAATTTGGATCTTCACAGACTGTTCTTTTTTTTTTGACAGATTCTGTTTTCTTTGTGTTGTTCGCTTATTTTGATGAATCTATGGGTAGTATCGGGGGGTATGATCCATGGAAAAGTTGGAATACAGTAGATATTACAAGAATATAAATAAAGAATGAGTTCACAACAGTACCAAAAGTGGTGATTTATTTTCTTATACTAACGGAGCTTTTGAGATTTTCTGTTGAGTTTTGTTTTGTGAAATTTTCAAGTTTTGGGTAAGGATTTGATGGACTATGGAATAAGGAGTGGAAAGAGCCTAAGCTTGGGGATGCCCAAGGCACCCCAAGGTAATATTCAAGGACAACCAAGAGCCTAAGCTTGGGGAAGCCCCGGAAGGCATCCCTTCTTTCGTCTTCGTCTATCGGTATCTTTACTTGAGGTTATATTTTTATTCACCACATGATATGTGTTTTGCTTGGAGCGTCTTGTATGATTTGGGTCTTTGCTTTTTAGTTTGCCATAATCATCCTTGCTGTACACATATTTTGAGAGGGACACGCATGAATCGTGATTTATTAGAATACTCTATGTGCTTCACTTATATCTTTTGAGCTAGGCAATTTTGCTCTAGTGCTTCACTTATATCATTTTAGAGCACGGCGGTGGTTTTATTTTACAGAAATTATTGAACTCTCATGCTTCAATTATATTATTTTGAGAGTCTTTAAACAACATGGTAATTTGCTTTAGTTATAAATTTAGTCCTAATATGATAGGCATCCAAGAAGGATATAATAAAAACTTTCATATAAAGTGCATTAAATACTATGAGAAGTTTGATTCCTTATGATTGTTTTGAGATATAGAGATGGTAATATTAGAGTCATGCTAGTGAGTAAGTGTGAATTTGAGAAATACTTGTGTTAAAGTTTGTGATTCCCGTATCAAGGCACGTATTGTATTGTTGCCATCGAGGATAAAAAGATGGGGTTTACATCATATTGCTTGAGTTTATTCCTCTACATCATGTCATCTTACTTAATGCGTTACTCTGTTCTTCTTGAACTTAATACTCTAGATGCAGGCAGGAGTCGGTCGATGTGTGGAGTAATAGTAGTAGATGCAGAATCGTTTCGGTCTACTTGACACGGACGTGATGCCTATATTCATGATCATTACATTAGATATCGTCGTAACTTTGCGCTTTTCTATCAATTGCTCGGCAGTAATTTATTCATCCACCGTATTATTTGCTATCTTGAGAGAAGCCTCTAGTGAAACCTATGGCCCCCGGGTCTATTTTCCATCATATATGTTTCCGATCTACTATTTTCCATCATATAAGTTTCCGATCTAATATTTTTACAATCTTTTACTTTCCGATCTATAAACCAAAAATACCAAAAATATTTACTTTATCTTTTATTTTGTTTCATCTACATCTATCAGATCTCACTTTTGCAAGTAACCGTGAAGGGATTGACAACCCCTTTATCGCGTTGGGTGCAAGTTGTTTGACTGTTTATGCAGGTATACGGTGATTTGTGCGTTGTCTCCTACTGGATTGATACCTTGGTTCTCAAATTGAGGGAAAAACTTATCTCTACTTTGCTGCATCACCCTTTCCTCTTCAAGGGAAAAACCAATGCAAGCTCAAGAAGTAGCAGGTCCAACCAGCGACATTGCACTGGCCAGATCGGGCAAGGACTTGGTTCTTCGAGGTTGGGGGAACTTTGGACCCAGAATCAGGGAAGTGTCGTTGGACGAACGATCAACTTGCAATACCCATCAAGAAGCTTGAGACAACAATCAAGGCAGCGCAGGAAGGGACGTTAATTCCCGACAGAGAGAAGGACGAGCTGACAGAGGCCCTCGGGCATCCAGAACACCCTGGACGAACACGAGGCCCATCAGGCTCCGTTCCGTGGGTGCATGGGTTTCCCGACGGCGCTGTTTATAGAAGCCGAGAGAGAAAGATGACAGAGGAAGCAAGCGAAATGCAGAAGCTCAGTGCAAGATTAGCGAAACTAGAGAAACTTGAGAGCCAGCGCGCTACCGGCCAACCATCTCAGCAGCACGAAGATCCTTCATTCAACGCTGCCGCAGAAGCTACCCCACCATCTCAGCAGAGAAGCAGCGTGGCTTCCATGGAGCTCGTTCAGCCTGATTTCACGGCTACTATCTACCCCGTGGATAGTATCACGAAGGCTGAACATTGTGTGCTAATGGCGAAATGCCAGAACCTGACCTTGAAGGCGGCGCTCGGCTCTGTTGTACCTCCTCGAGTTGAGGGAACTTTCCATTGCCGTTCGATTCCACATGGCTCTGCTACTGTGACGGTGGATGAAATAATGAAGGGGTTTGAGGAGCTGGAGCTTGACTACCCTACAGGTGACGGGGAGATTCATCTGGAAAATGCTTTAAAGAGTACCTGTCTATGGAGAAAGGAGTACATAAACTTCCAAACTGGACGCCTCAGCACACTCAGCCGGATGAGGCCCCTCAGCAGCCTGATCAGCCGGATGAGGCCCCTCAGCAGAGTCCTCTTCTGCCTCACCTGTCTCCGGCGCCTCAGCGGATTCCGCCTCCTCCTCCTCCGCCTCCTCCGGCGCGTCAGCGCACTCAACCTCCTCCGGCGCGTTAGCGGACTTCGCCTCCTAAGCAACGGTGGAAGAGCGACGCCGCCGCTCCGGCGGCTAGCAGCACAAGAGGCGGGAAGAAATTCAAAGCTGGTCCAAGCCTCAAGGCTCCGAAAAAGTTACCATATGAGAGGACCGACGAGGAAACCGATGACATCGTGGCAGCCGAAGTGCATTCCCATTTTGAATGAAAACCTCCACCTCCGAAGGAAATGGTATATCCGGTGAAAGCGAAGCGCACTCTGGATGACCTTAAGCGACCACCACCGCCTCCGCCGCAATCCAACTATGACCGCTGTATTGAATAGACATAGGATGAAAAGCGGTGGTCGGGAAGTACTACCAGTGCTGCAAGGGAAGCAAAATGAAGAATTGGGAAAACAATTCCCCAGCTCGGTGAACAGGAGAAGCAATCATGCCCCCCGCTCAAGGTGTCTAGCGATATCGCTAATCATCCGGGCTACTGCCCGGTACCAATCTTGGTGATTACATGGGCGATGATGTATAGTTTGAAACGTTAGAGGCAGTAGAGATCTTTAGATACGAGCACGGGAAGCCTCTCGTCAAACCTGATCATCCTCCTCTAACAACAATGATGCGAAGATTGCATGAGTGGTACTTGGAAAACTGCAGGAAGAATGGGACCGATAGTTCAATGCTGAGAATTAAAGATGAGCACGACTTCATTGGAGTTGAGGTGATGCCTGTTGAATTTGTGGAATTATTTCAGTTATTCAATCAACAAGCCCTCGACAAACAACTCATGACTTGGTACTGTCTGTAAGTATTACTTCAGTAATTAAGTCTCTAGCTCAGCTCATTCATTGCATGTATATATAATTATCCTCACTATATTATGCACATTGAAGATCGTCGAATGCAAGAAAACACAAATCTATGGCATTGGGTTCATTAGCCAAAATACCGTAAATTAATGGTCGGTAAAAAACAGAGTCGAAGATACTGAGAAAAACTTGCTACAATCGTTCCTTCGACATCAAAACAAAGGGAAAATAATCTTTCCTTACAACTTCAAGCGAGTGTTATTGTCTTGTGCATATTCGGTTTCGCTTAATCTAGGTTAAGTAATGTAATTGATGAGTTATGCGTGCGCAGGTTCCACTTTATTCTGCTATCCATTAAGCTTGACGGGGCAGTAGTAACTGTCTTAGACTCGAGACGTAAAGATCCCAAGGATTATGAGGACATGATTGCAATGCTCCAGAAGTAAGTTCAATCATTATCGCACCATATCGGCAACTTTCGTTCATTTCCTGATATCAAGTAATCATTTTCTTTGCCTGACAGGGTTTGGAAAAAGTTCACCGGAATGGTTCCGGGTCTAAGGAACGAGCTGTGATTTACACACCCCAAAGTAAGTAGTACTAGGTAGTTCCGCGCATCTCCCATTGATTCTAATTTCATCAATACCATTGTCATGCTTGCTTATCAGTTTGGCTGAACTCTATTCTTGTAAAGTGCTTGTTGCAGGCATCCGGGACTGATTTATGTGGATACTACATTTGCGAGTTCATGCGCCACTCGACCTCTGAGCGGGGCTACTCTGACAAACAATTTGAAGTACATAAACAAACGAAAGCATCTATAATTGTATTGGGTTCAACGCCTACACGCTGGCACCGCCTCTGGCTCAGTCTCCGGGAGGCAGTGGCGAATCTTGGAAGAAAATCGAGGACGGGCTCAAAGTTAACGGTGTGGAAAAAAAGGCACAAACTCCCAATTCTTTTGTCCAAAGAAGTTTAAAATTTGCCAGAATACTACTAGCAACATGTACTATTTACTAGAATTGTTTCGGATTTTTTTGAAAATATGAAATTTCGAACCAAAAATTGGTTCTGTTTAGCAAAATAGCCAATATCTCAAAATCTTGTAGCCCAAATTAGCTCAGAATTTCTCAAAATATCAATTGTTAGACCTTTCTATCAAAATAGCCATCATATAAATAGTAAATGATATAAATAGGCAGACAGATAGCTAATGGCTACAAAGTACATACTACAAAACTACAACCTTCAGGAGTTCAGGCAGTCGAGCAGAGCAGCGATAGAAGCAGAAGCAGTTGGTTGCAGTTTGGCAGTGGAGCCGGAGCCCAGGACCCATGACCAGATAGACAGTCGCCGGCGGTTGAGGAAGTCGGCGTAGAGGCGGAGAAAAAGCCACAAAAAAACCAAAAAAACACAAACACCACCCCCCCGCCGACACCCCCCACACCCCACCACCCCCCCCCCCCACGCCCCCCCCCCCCCCCCCCCCCCCCCCATGCTTGCTTATCAGTTTGGCTGAACTTACTACTGTAAAGTGCTGTTGCAGGCATCCGGGACTGATTTATGGGATACTACATTGCGAGGCATGCGCCACTCGACCTCTGAGCGGGGCTACTCGAAACAATTTGAAGTACATAAACAAACGAAAGCATCTTAATTGTATTGGTTCAACGCCCTACACGCTGGCACCGCCTCTGGCTCAGTCTCCGGGAGGGCAGTGCGAATCTTGGAAGAAAATCGAGGACGGGCTCAAAGTTACGGTGTGTGGAAAAAAAGGCACAAACTCCAATTCTTTTGTCCAAAGAAGTTTAAAATTTGCCAGAATACTACTAGCAACATGTACTATTATATAGAATTTTTCGGTTTTTTTGAAAATATGAAATTTCGAACCAAAAATTGGTTCTGTTTAGCAAAATAGCCAATATCTCAAAATCTTGTAGCCCAAATTAGCTCAGAATTTCTCAAAATATCAATTGTTAGACCTTTCTATCAAAATAGCCATCATATAAATAGTAAATGATATAAATAGGCAGACAGATAGCTAATGGCTACAAAGTACATACTACAAAACTACAACCTTCAGGAGTTCAGGCAGTCGAGCAGAGCAGCGATAGAAGCAGTTGGTTGGTGCTGGAGCCCGGAGCCCAGACCCATTGACCAGATGCATGTCGCCGGCGGTGAGGAAGTGGCCGAGGCGCGGGGCAGAAACGCACTCCAAATTAGACAAGAGGGGACGAGGACGGGAGCGACTGATTTGCCGTGTTGGGGATGGGGACGCTGCATCAGGTTACGGGAGGTGCCTGCCGGCGTTCGCTTTGCGCCCGAGGTTCGGCCGTCATCGGTGGCTGCGCGAAGGAGAGCTTTGGTGGCCGGCGGCTAGGGCACAACCGCAGAAGCACAAAGGAGCGGCTCGTGCGACCGGCAGGGCGTGTGATGTCATGTCTCAGGCGTGACTGCGCGAGACGATGGAACGGGGGAGTCGTGCGCTGGGAATTGATGGGCGGGAAAGAAGGCAGAAATGGCTTGCCACCGGCCTGGCCCCGCCCCCACACCACACACGCAGCCGTAGGAGGTGGCACGACCACCACGCTGAGGCTAGGGATTGCAGCCCCGACGCCCAAAGCCAGCCGCTGGCCCGGATCCGACACCCCGGCCAGAGGGGAGCGCCAGTGAGCGCCACTACCAGGCACCGACGAGCAGGCAGTATGCCACCTCGATGCCCCCTGCTCCCCCAGCACTCACCACACCCTCGGCACCGAGCTCGGGTGAAGACGCCACCGAGATGACCCCGCCACCGCAGCAAGGCCAGCGGCAGCGGCGGAGTAGAGGAGGCGCAGGGGAGGGGGCTGCCGGCGATGCACGAAGTTCCCCCAAGCCGCCCGAGCTGAGCGACGCCGGGGTTAGCCCTTTCCCACCCTTTTCAAGATGATCATTTTGTGTACATTTTTGTTCATACTCATATACAGGTCCAGAGGTGTCCAAGGAGACGTTCCACCAGTTCCCAGCCATCAGTGCAATGGCTTTGGAAGGACATCCATATAAGTTGTTTAGCACCGTTTATGGTGCTAATGCTTTGGCCGCTATTAGTCATAGTCATCTTTATAAAACTTTGGGTAGCATTCAGAGCAGTGAAGGTGTGTGACCGCTTGCCCGTCGAAGGTAACATCAAGGAAGTAATGGAGTCGCGGACACACATAGAGGACCTCAGGCATATGCATTATGCCAAGACCATGTCGTTGTTATCGTTCGGCGTGGTGTGGGCGTCCAAGGGTGGGGCAAAACAACATTGGTGGTGGCGACAACCTCTTTTCATCGCAGCGGTATGAGCAGCCATGGCTGGATAGTGTGAGGGCTAGTGGTCACAGTGGCGGTGACGTCAGTTGATCACTAGCAGGGACGACGCCCTCAACCACCACACAAGAAAATCAATCGGCCATTGCACATGGAGGTTTCTAGTGCCAGCTGCCTACTCTGATGAGATGGCGCACACCAGTGAATCCTCGATCACTGAGGAGCAGTGAGAACCGTATGGTGGATGGCGAAATGTTTATCAAACTGATGTGGAGTGGCATCAACCAGATCTGTCCGAGACATGGTCAGCCCCCGGATGGTTGTAGCGGTGGTCTAAGGCTGGAAGACGTCCCACCAATATGGTAGTGCCTTTTTGGCTTGACATGGAGTATTGGCACATGTGACTATCCAACAATCCATCATTAAGATGTTGATTGAAACCTCGCTTCATGTCCACACTACAAACTCTTTTCCCCACCTTTACAACTCCACTCGCTCTCTTCTCCCCTGTACTGTTCCAGGCGAGCAGAGAGGCGAAAAATTTGCCGGCGCTGGCTCCAGTGACTCCTCTTCCCCGGGGGCCTTGGGCTCACTGGTGGGAGGGGGGTCACCGGATCCGACGCGCGGCCGTGTATAGCTGTAGATTAGGATTAAGCTACGTAGCTAGGCTTTCGGGCGTTCGTGGACTTGCTCCGGCGAGGTTGACGGCGCTGCCGAATAAAGTTCCTCCAGATCCTTCCCCGACGCGGCTTCCTCCGCTGGTGTCGGCCATGGATCTGGGTGGTGGGTGTTCCAGGCGATGTCCGTACGGCGGCAGTGGCGACCTCGAGTTGGATTTTGTTTCTCCTGCTCCGCCGACGCAACGACGTGTGTTCCATCGTCGTTACGGAGCTATGGATATCTTCTACAGGAGCTGGTCGCCGTGCATCGGTGGCGGCGGCTATGACCAGAAGATGGCGAGGACGGGTGCAGGCGTGCAGATCCGGTGGACGGCCTCCTCGATGGTGTCGAGCAGCCTCGACGGATTTGGGGTCGGAGGGGTCCAGTTGCTCTGCCTGGCCGATGAACCACAGCGACAAGCTCCCCGCTGGCGACGACGGGGCTTTTTTGAGGACCATGAAGCCCATGGATGGCGAGGGTGCTTCTCCGACCTACGATGGATCCCGGCTGGTGCTACGGCGGCGGCTGAGACGGGCGGTGAGCGTGGTTGTGTTGTGCAGGAATCTCCAAGGAGCTCGGTGCATTTTTCTTTGTGTTGGGGTGTTTTCTGCAAAAGCTTAGTTCCAGCTGTGTTTCTGGTGTGTTCACGTCGCATGCGTGTCCTGTATTGTTGCCTTTGATCTATGAATGTGATACGCGTGTTCTAAAAAAAAAAAAATTGCAGCGTTATCTTGTTAGAGGTGTTGTCTACAGGGTTTTATGCTGATCTTCATTGGCTCTAAAATACAATGCACATTTCACACTCCACTCCAAACATGTCTCACCATCGAACTCAGGACATTCCATGTAAGAAGAGGACGTCTTGCGAAAGGAGTACAACAGTGGTCGGGTGGCGAATTCATATGTACAGTTGCCCGGGATCATGAAGGGCAGCGGTCCCATCGTAGATCCCTCTGATCACATTTTTTAGGTTACCCTGTCTAAACCACGAACGTTCCATGAAACGAGTGAGGAGACATGGCTGCTACTTATAGAGGAACACGAGGAGAACCAAGGGAGTGAAAATAACCCACCTCGCTGACTAAGGAAATGCAATCACAATCACAAACGTTCAGCAGCCGAAGGCTTCCAGAACGAAGAGGAAGGAAAATAACAGTGGAGCTCCGACGACTGCGGCCGGCCGCAGAGCATGGACGTACGGGAGCACGATGACTAACAATACCAAGGGCACGCTAAGGCCGAAAGACAAAGGCAGAGGTGGCGAACTAGTGATGCATATACGTGTGAAGACCTTCTTGTCCAAGCTCGCGGTTGAGCTTCACCTTGGCCTGGGCGAACGCCTCCTCCTTGTTGCTCAGGCTGTAGCTGGAAGTGTGCTTAAGTGGGACTAACTTAGCCCACCCACTTAAATTGCTTTAGTGATTCGATTGGACACATAAAAATTTAATCGAGCTATCCAACTTAGCCCATTGGGAGCCCACCTTACCCTATTAAGCTAGCGAACGACACTAAGGAGTTCAGCACACCGCCACAGCATGCTCCCACCATTGCTGCCATTCATTGGCCATCACTGCTAAGGCAGCGCTGCTTCTTGCTCTTACTACCACACCACAAGGATCAGTGGGCAGCTTCTTAGAATTGGCAAGCGAGATGTGGCTGACGTCGGTTCCATGTAACGTCGCACCTTGCCGCCCTTCTGGTATGAGAAGCCCTCGTTTGTTGGTTGGCTATGGCCGCCGAGAAGACCGTCATGTTGTGCTCCATGGTCGGACGTCCGTCCGAGGAGGGCGATTGCAGTAGCGCTGTGCTGGCCACTGTCAGCTCTCAAGTCACACACACATGACAATGCGATTCCTTGAAATAGTTTTGAGATAGTGTGGGATTAATAGATAAATATGTGGTAAATGTGTTTCAGTTAAGTGGTTGAAAGGGGCTATAAAACTAAGTGGCATAATTAAATTTCTTCATGAACAAACAAAACTTGGATATCTATGATGTGGCACTGAAATCAAAGTTAAGCGTTGATTGCAAGTAAGCTAGATCTGATGGTTGAGCCTGGACGCGTAACGAGCTGATGTCTGCCAAACTACCCCTACGAGTGATTGATTATCCAATACTATGAGGCATCTATGTGGCATTCTAATAAGTGCTCTACATCTTTATGACTAATATGATAATGATGTCATGTTGCTTCGACTTTACATTCATATTGCTAGTATCTTCGGTATCGACTATTTCCCATCGAGACATAGTGCATACTTCGCCAATACATCCAACCCCGTGGGGATCTTCCGATTGGGCGGTTTCATTCCCATGTCCGTTCCTTAGTTACTACTATTACGTAGTACTCTACTCACACCCTGCACGTCTTCTCTCTCAACAGGTTTGAAGATGGGCGCCAAATTGGTCAAAAAGCCACCCAATCGATTAGATCAGTCACATGCTTCCTTCTGCACGTCTTCAGCTTTCAGTTGTGCAATGCGATGGGCGTGCTTTAGTAATGGTACCGAACTACTACAATTATTAAAGAACATGAGAAAGGAAACAGTCAATCGTCCAGGTCACTTTATCATGTACGCAGTCCTCTAAAAAAATTGAAAAAATGAATGGTGATGTCTACCTACCGGCAGCTGTGTAGCCGGTCAGCTAGTGGCACCTCGTATCGTATATCGACTCCGTGATGTATAAAAGTTTTCCAATGTGTATGAAATATTGGTATTTCAGTGCCTGGCCCATCACCAGAGTACTCCTTTTGTCAGTCAAGGACGCACATGCATCTGCCTTTTCTCTCTACCTTGCAAATAAATCCGTGGACTTTATTTCATCTTAGCAAATTAAAAATATTTATATATTTTAAATCATAAGTTCGTATTTGAAATAATTTATATATTTGAACTCCTGGCGCCAGGACCTTTAGAACTAGACCGATCTTGGATACATTTCAAACACATTTAAATTTCAACATTTTACATTTCGTATGTGATACTAACATTTTTAACTTGAAAAATGTGAAACAAGGTAGTAACATATTTCAAAATTGTGAAATAATAACTAGACAAATTGAAATTGTAATATGCGATTATGAAACTGATTATTTTAAAATGTGAAACTGTGTATTTCAAAAGTGTGAAAATGTGTCATTTCACAAATGTACAATTAAAAAGATGCGATTTTTGTGAACCAAGCCAATAGGATATTTCTGAATTGTGAAATAATAACTACAGAAAGTGAAATTGCAATGTATGATTGTGAAACTGATTATTTGAAAAATGTGAAAACTGCGTTTCAAAAGTGTGAGAATGTGTCATTTCAATAATGTACAATTAAAAATATGTGATTTCTGTGAACCAAGGCAATAACATATTTCTGAATTATGAAATAATAACTACATAAAGTAAAATTGTAATGTATGTTTGTGAAACTGGCTATTTGAACATGTGAAACAATTTAATTCAAAAGTGTGAAATAGGTCATTTCACATAAGTAAGTGCAAAAGAAAAAGATGTGATTTCTGTAGTTACTATTTGACAATTCAGAAATAACATTTCACTTTTCATTGGAATGTTTCACCAAAATCAAATATATTATATATTTTTCTAGCGAAATATATTTGTTTCACATAAAAAATGTGATGCGTTGAAACTTAAACGTGTTCGAAATATATCCAAGATTGGCCTAGTTCTACAGGTATTGGTGCCAGAAGTTCAAATATATAAATTATTAGAAAGCAAACTTATGGCTTTGAAGATATGAATGATTTAATTTAGCCAAGAGAGAATAAATTTGGCAAAGACAGAATAAAAGGTTTAATTTATTGTGTGAAATGAGAGAGGGGATGTGGTTCTGACCGGAGAGACAGAAAGAGATATAGATGGGTTACGTATTTACCGGGTCGGGGTATTCATTTCGTATATCAAAAAACGAGGAGGAAAACTGACGAGCACGTGAATCTTAAAGCATGCAACGAACGACGGATTCTTGGCCGATAGGTGCTGTTAACGCGCGAAAGGAGTTTGCGTCTCACATCCTTGTGAAACTAAAGCTGGAAGTTGTTCAAAGTGAACAACTTGAACTTAGTACACAGTACTCACATGCCGCATCCTCCTGCAGCACGTTTGAAACATGGGCGGCAGAGTGCCAGATCGATCAGAAAGCCACCCAATCGATCAGATCAGTCACATTATTTCCTCTGCCACTCATCTGGCTACTTTCGGTTGTGCAATGCGATGGGTGTGCTATCTCTTCCGTTGCCACCATATATACTTCATCCGTTTGCTCAGGAGAAGAGATGCACCCAATCCTCTCGGTTCGCCATGGCCGCCTTCCACCTCCTCTTCCCCGTGCATGCCTTGGCCTTCAGTTGCAACAGCGCTGTCGCCACCATGGTCGACGACCAGCTTCTGCCGCAGCAGGAGGTCTGCATGGCCTCCTCTTCTTCCTCGTGCCCTGAAGTCGTCGACGCCGAGCCGCTCAAGGAGGAGGCCAGCGTGATGTACAAGGAGAAGGCCGGCGCGTTCTTCAGACATGATGGTCGCAACATCCAGGTCGACTTCGTCCTCCCCGCCAGCAACAGCGAAGTCGCCGTTGGGGACGAGGACCTGCAGCTGAGGCAGGAGGCCATGGCGCAGGCCATTACCGTGCTCTCCCGCCACAGTCCAGAGACCACCGATGCCGAGACGCTCAAGCGGGCGATGGGGGTGGTGAACCTCGAGGCCCAGCGGTGGAAGCCCATCTTCAGGGCCGTCAACAGGGTGCTGGAGAGCGGCGCCGACGACCGCACCAAGGAGAAGGCGTTCGCCCAGGCCAGGGTGCAGCTCAACCGCGACCTCGGCCAAGAAGGTCCCAACGCCCTCAAGCTCGACTTCCACTATCTGTGACATGCATCGCCAGTTCGCCACCTCTGCCTTAATTTCTCTTTCGGCCTTAGCGCGCCCTAGAGCCTAGGTGTCTGTGGTGTTGTTAGTCATGGTGTGCTCCCGTCCGTGCGCTGCGGCTTGTCGCAGTTGTCGGAGCTCCACCATTATTTTCCTTCGACTTCGTTTCGTGATTGTGTTTGCATTTCTTAGTCAGTGAGGTGGTTATTTTCTTACTCTCTTTGTTGTCCCTGTCTTTTCCAAGAGTAGCAACTATGCATGTCTGATTGGTTTACTAATTCAAATGGAATTTAACTAAAATACAAGCAGAATTAGTTGCCATTGCCAAATTTCAACAGAACTGAGCTGCTCTTTTGGCCTCTCTAAGACAGTCACTAATGATAACATGATCAAAATTGCAACAAAAAAAAGAGCACTCTTGGTAAATCGCCACAGCCGATCCAAGGGAGTTACCACCTTGTTGCATGATGCAATGATCCTATTGCAGCATATTTGTCCTGCAAGAATTAATCCATTAATGAGAGCACGAGCCTCAGCTGTCGTGGCAACATTAACAAACGGAATGCCACTACTTCCCGCTGCGACTAAATGACCATGATTATCTCTTATAGCTGTGCCCGTTCCTCCAGCACAAGAGTCATCGTGTAAGGATGCATCGACGTCAAGGTTGACGTAGTACTCCATGGTCTTTCGCCATCCATGTTGATCAATCCCCGGAGATTGCTTCTTTCGACCTCTTGTGTAATTTGTCACCAAAGCCGCAGTTGCGTGAGTAGTCCTAGCTGGACATTGGATTGTTTCAGCATGAGTTCCCTGCGAGCATTCCCACCAAATATACCAAATGGCTATAGAAACTAGATCATTGCAAAATATCTCTGGCAAGAGAGGTGTTGTAGTAGACTTGCCCAAAAGAATTCTCTCCAAGATCGATGGTCCTTCATCATCGACAGCACAAGCACCTTCAATTATTTCAGCCAACCCAAGATTCATCCAGATATTAGGCAACAACTTTTGATCATAGCATGACAAACACTCTCACAATCCTGCATGCATAATGGCCGCCCGTTGGGAAGTATTTTGCATGGGATTTTTTGCAATATACCCAAGCAACGAATTACAGCCTATAGAACTCTCCAACAGTTTCAAAGACAAAACTATTTCCTACACCTTGTTATTTGGTGAGCTCCCGGATTTATGGGTACACCAATATTTCATTCCATGTTGATGATCCCACCCAACATGATATGACGATTTGACCGAAAAATTATCGTTCCTATTGAAGTGCCAAGAAACAAAGGCTTCCATCATTCCCACAACCAGAGGAATTTTGAGTATACGGTTAGCACCAATTGGCTAAACAATATTTCTAAGAAGATTCTTATCCCAAACTATTCAATTATGATCAATCATCTTTCAAACTTTGGTTAGCACAAACTCTTCTTGTAACAATGCTCCGCATGGAGCTGCTAGGGATCCATGGGTCATTCCACATAAATCCCCAACACGCCATATATGTCCTCTTTTAAATGTTTGAACTCCTGATCATAAACTCTGCCAACTGAAGAATCTACCTTTTTCAGTTTACAGTTCAGGAGATCCCTATTAGGAAAATATCCATTTCTTACTTCCAAGGCACATAACTTTCTAGTAAGGTCACTACTAAAAGTAAGTACTACAGAAAAACAACTTACATACTATAGGACATCGCCTGAGGCGGGCCTATATTGGCTACCCCAGCAGGTTGGCACCACTACGAGGACAAACTGATACCCTTTCTGTGGTTCAGCCCAACTTAGATCAGTACCTTTTCAGGGCAAGTCGTGACCAAAAACCACCTTGGATATATGTGCCTTACCGGCAGTCTTTGCCTTTTGTTTTGTTTTTGAAACAACAATCAGGGAAGGGGAGAAATCCCATCTGAATATGATCTCATTTCAAAAGTAGATTGATCCAATTTATACGAAAAACATATCAAAAACCTTAACAACCCAAGGGGCAATACATCTTGCCTAAGCAAGAATCCAGAAAACATAAAACAATAAACACATGATTCCGACACAATGCCACAATTTTTTTTGGAAAGGAGGAATACCGCCGGCCTCTGCATCATTTGATGCACACAACCACTTATGAACAAGTACAGAGTAACAATCTCCAACAAAAGTAAAAGGAAAATTACATGACCAGAAACCATAACCAGCAAAAATAGGATAAAATGCCTAAACAAAAATCCTAGTATGGGATCACCGCCAAAATCAGTTGTACATATTCCGTGCTACCGTCTGACATCGGTTCCACCCACATGGCATAAGCTCCCTCACGTCCTCATGGTGATGTAATGACCACATGCTGATCCATCCAAACGCATCTTTGTTTTGTCAAGCACAAAATCATTTCGATAGTTCCAAATACCTCAAAGTAGTGCAGAAATTCCCACCGAATCCGCGCCGCAGCATTGCGCTCCACCCTACCAAACCAGTTACCAAACATATTTGATATGCTATTCGGCGAAGGAACACTAAAAGACACATGAATAGTATGCCACAAAAGCTTGAAAAGCTGGCAAGCTAGAAACAGATGATGAATTGTTTCCTCTTGGTTACAAAACAACATTTTTTACTACCTTGCCATCTACGCTTAGCCAAATTTTCCTTGGTGAGAATCACACCATGAAAATCTTAATCTTTAAAGGGACTTTGGTTTTCCAGATATGTAGAGACCGCATAACAGATCCAATGTTAATCAAGTCTGTGTACAAGGATTTAACAGAGAACACACCCGAAGAAGATAACGTGGAACTTCCACAATAGTTTAATTATGGTTGCCCACCATAACGCTAACTTCACAGCCAAAATGCATGTTTAGGCGCATAAAGTTAAGCAATATATTGAATCATGTGGGCACGAACAGCGACTAAAACAGGCAACACACTGCAAACTGCGCTTCCTTTAGTTTTATTCTTTTCGAAAAGGGGATAACCCCGGCCGGCCTCTGCATAACACTATATGTAGCGCATTGTACTAATTCATGCTACCATTTGGAAAGCAAATGAGAGGGAAACCACCAGTCAACCGGTCACTCTTTATCACGTAGGTAGTACTAGCTCAGTCACATCCTTGTGAAGCAAAAGTGAAAGTTGCACCTGAACCACCCTGTCTTCTCTCTCCACGCGACTGCTGCAGAGAATGGAATCAATCAACCGCCTGCACCATAGTACATAGTACTCACTCACATGCCATCCCTGTTACCAGCCATCATGCACGTCATCTCTCTCCATGCCGCCTGCATCAGATCAGATAAGTCACACTACTTGCGCCGGCCACGCGCTTTCACTGCACCAACTAACTATCAGTTGTACAATGCGATCGGTGTTGCCACTGCCACCACACCATATATACTTACCTTCCTTGTTTGTTGATCCATTGCCACCTTTCATTCAAGGGGAGAGATGGACCACCGATCGATTGGATTCGCCATGGCTGTGTTCCTCCTCCTCCTCAAGGTTGCTCTCGCCAGCGTCCGCACCAGCGACAAGGCGAGCGTGGTGATGAGGTCCGGAGCTCACACTATCACGGTCCACTTCGAAGAGTCAAAACTCCTCAGAATAATGACGTCCCATGGACCAGGATCCTACGGGCTATGCTAATCCTTTCTGCCTTTCTTTCTTTTCATGAGTAAAACAAGCTAGAGGTTAGGTAGTTTTTTTAGGTAAAATATTACCATTGTACGTTTATCAGGTTCGTCTGTGTCACCAAGCTTTATTTGCGTCTTCAATGTAGTAGTATTACTTTCTGCTAAACAATGTTTACGTTACATTTGGAAATAAACATTTTTTACTCACTACTAGGGAAAACCTTATACACAGAACCTTAGCAGTAGCGATAGATAAAAAGTGGCACTACTGCTACATAGCCGTAGCGCGCGTCCAGAACAGGCGCTACTGCTGTCGACTTAGCAGTAGCGCGGCATAAAAAAAGCGCTACTACTAATATTGCCCCACCGTTGTCGCTAGGCTTGGTTTAGTAGTAGCGCGCCCTAGATAATCGCGCTACTGCTAACAGAATAGTTGTAGCGCGTTTTTTGGGTAGGGCGCTACGGCTAAGTTTGAACCTGGCCACATGGCGGGCCCCACTTAGCAGTAGCGCCTTTCCCAGTGGTGCGCTACTGCTATCTTTTTAGCAGCAGCGCGTTTTACTACTCAGCGCTACGGCTAAACCGCAGCCACCAACTTTTTCGTCCCCCCTCCCCCCCCCCCCCCCCAATCCTCTCTTCCTTCACTTTTCCCTAGCTCCCACCTCCTCTCTTCCTCACTTTGCTTCTTCCTCACTACTTCCCCCCCCCCATTACTCTCCTTCTTCTACCTCCCTCTCTCTCTCTTTATTGCTCCTAGCTAACTACACCACCTTCATTAATGCATCTCCTTTCTCTTTTTCCTTCCCCCTCCACTAGCTAGTTGAACTTATCTCCTTCCCAAACTAGCTAGGTAGATCTAACATTTAGTGAAGTGACCTACGTACCTCCCTAACTAGATCTAGCCATGTCAAGAAGTAAGTTTGTCCAGTTTTGATCATTCCCTAGGTGTGTGGCGACACCGATCGACATCATCATCACCGTGCTCGATCTCGAGATAGGTGATTAAAAATTTGTGCTTTTGTAAGAATGGAAATATGTGTATGTGTGCGATATGACATAATCGGGCGATATGATGGAAATTGTGTGTGTGGCATGAGTTAACGCCGAATTGTGCTTGAGTTGCCTATGTTTTGCCGAAATGTCGATTTATTTCCGTTTCGGCGAATTTCGGGCAAACTCTATATGTCATATTTTTAGGGAAGGTCATGCCGAATTTTTGTATGACTTTGATGCATGCATGCATTTTTATAATCAATTTGTTTATTATTACCATGCAGGCGTTCATGATGTTCAGTGGAACGATGGTGGAAAGGTGGTTGCGGTCGGCGGTGCAGGACATGAATGAAAATAATCGGACAGAGATTTTATGTCCGTGTCGAAGATGCAAAGGAGGAGTTTGGCTCGACCCCTACGAGGATGGTCGTGTGATGGCGCACCTGCTCATGACTGTTTTCATGGATGGCTATACCCGGTGGATAATTGAAGATGATGATGAGGAGGAGGAGAACGCCGACGGGGCAGGCAATGACGACACGGGACAAGACGAAGAGATGACCTATAATGGTGGCAGAGAAGGGGCCGGACATGGTAGCGGGGAAGAGGCTGGACACGGCGGCGGAGAAGATGCCGGACATGGCGGCGGAGAAAACGTGGACTCCACGCCGTAGACTTCGTCGGTACTAAGTTCAATCGTGCGGGACCCTCATGTTCAAGAACTGCTTCGCAAGGAGACAAGTACTAACAGAGCTGCTTCTAGAGAGGAGGCCAAGCTGCAACAACTGGTGGTAGACTCGAACACTCCATTGTATGATGGTTGCGATCCCGAGGTGACCCGCTTGAGTTTCACGCTCGAACTTCTGAAGACGAAGCCTAAAAACAAATGGACCGACACTAGCCTCGATGCGCTTCTCAAGTACCTAAAGGATGTTCTTCCAGCGGGGAATCTATGTCCTGCTAGTGTGGATGAGGCCAAGAAGATCGTGTGCCCTCTTGATCTGCCGCACGTTAGATACCATGCATGCATCAATGAATGCATAATTTATCAGAAGGAGCACGCGGAAAAAACCAGCTGTCCGGTGTGCAATGCTTCTCGATACAAGAAGACCAGGAAGAAATCTCCCCAGAAAGTTGTATGGTACTTACCGATCACTCCCCGTCTGTAACGTTATTTTGTAGATCCCAAGGAAGCAAAGCTCATGCGTTGGAACGCGGAGAGGACAAAGCCCGACGATGGAGATGATCCGAAGCTGAGACACCACGTGGATGGAAGCCAGTGGAGAGCGTTCAACGGCGAATATCGATATTTCGCATGTGATGCAAGGAACATCGTGCTTGGCGCGTGTACCAATGGCATGAACCCATTTGGCAACCAGAACACCAACCATAGCACATGGCCCATGTTTGTATGGATGTACAACATCCCCCCTGGGTGTGCATGAAGTCGAAGTACATACACATGAGCAGGCTGATTCAAGGGCCGAAACAACAGAGAAATAATATTAATCTGTAGCTGGGGCTACTTCAAGAAGAGTTAGACACGTTATGGAAAACACTAGCCAAGACATGGGACGCCAACAAAGGCGACTATTTCTATATGAGAGCCGCGCTGATCACGACGGTGCACGACTATCTCGGTTATGGATATGTCGCGGGCCAGGTGTGCCACGGATATTGTGGATGCACGCGGTGCATGGATGATACGACGTCTCAGCAGCTAACGTCAACGAAAAATGGAGGGTCTGGGAAAATCGTGTACATGGGGCATCGAAGATGGCTCGAGAAGGACGACCCGTGGAGAAACCGTGGAGATCTATTCAGTGGTGAGGCTTAGCATCGAGGACCTCCACGTAAGCGGAGCGGCGCCAAAATCGATGAGCTGTTGAAAAACTGGGAAAAGTGCCCCGCCCCGGGAAAGACGATGAAAAAAGCGCCAGAGCCGTTCCGGAAGGTATAGAAGACAAGGTCTATTTTCTGTGACTTGGAGTACTTGCACAAACTCAACACGCCACATTGCCTTGATCAAATGCATATCTGTAAGAATGTCCTTGAGAGCTTGCTTGCGAGACTGATGAACATGCCGGATAAGACAAAGGATGGGCCGAAGGCAAGGAGAGACTTGCAAGATTTGAATATCAGTGCAGATCTGCACATGCCGCCCCGTAAAAAGTGAGAGGAGACAGAGACGGAGACTGAGGTGCTGGAGAAGAAGGGCAAAAAAGTGAAGGAAGAGGATTATTGCCCCCCTTCTTGCTTCACCTTAAGTCCGGCTGAGATCGATCAATTCTTCAAGTGCCTTACCGGAATGAAAGTTAGTTCCGGTTACTTTGGGAAGATAAGCAGATTTCTAGACACGAAGAAGAAAAGGTTCAGCGGGATGAAGTCCCATGACTGTCATGTGATGATGATGCAGATACTACCTGTTGCCCTTAGAGGGATAATGGACAAGCACGTCCGTGATACGCTTATTGGTCTCTGCAACTTTTTCGACGTCATCTCTCGAAAGTCGACCAGTGTGAAGCAGCTCCGAAGGCTACAGGAAGAGATCGTTGAGATACTAAATGAGCCTGAGATATACTTCCCGCCAGCATTCTTTGACGTCATGGTGCATCTGTGTGTCCATATTGTGGACGACACAATAGACCTGGGGTCGTCATTCCTGCACAACATGATGCTGTTCGAGAGGATGAATGGGGTCATCAAAGGATTCGTTCGTAACATGTCCCGTTTGGATGGAAGCATCGTCCAGGGCTATCTGACGCAAGAGTGCATCTCTTTCTGCGAGAATTATCTATATGGCGGAGACCGGCCTGGTGTTGGTTTGCCCGTTAAGAAGCACCTTGGGAGGCTCGAAGGAGAAGGTCACTCCAACGGTCGCAGGGAACTGCATGTGGCCTACTCGGATCGACGCAACGACTTTGACAGAGCAAACTTAGTAGTGCTACAACACCTAGACGAGGTAGATCCTTTCGTGACACTGCACAAAGAAACCATCGCAAAGAAGTATCGTGACCGGGGGCTATGCAGGACGGACGCCGAAGTTACTAGAGAGCACAACTCCACTTTCCTGCATTGGTTCAAAGAGCATATTCTTGCTAATCCCCCGGAAGAGGGCTCTAAGGACGGATTGCTCATATACTCCTTAGGACATGGCCCCTCGGCCAACCTCGCGACCTATCAGGCATACGATATCAACGGATACACGTTCTACACGGAGGCCAAAGATATGAACAGTGATTTCCAGAACTCAGGGGTAACGATGGAATGCATGACCGGCAGCAACAACGGCGCAACTGAGAGATTTTACGGAAGGGTCGAGGAGATCTGGGAGCTTGACTACTCTGGACTGCACAGCGCGACGATGTTCCGTGTCAGATGGGCTAAGAATGTCGAAAAAGAAAACCGGTGTTTCACTACCATGACTATACTCGACGCCAAGAGCACTACCGTGAACGCCATCGCAAAAAATGAGCCATGGGTACAAGCTAAGCACGTGACACAATGCTTCTTCATAACCAACCCGAGCAATCCCAGTCGTGTTGTCGTGAGGAGAGGCAAAAGGAACATCATAGGAATGGATGGAGTCGCCAACGAGGAAGACTATGACTAGTACGGCAACCCGATGAGGGAAGATGACGATGACGATGAAGTATACGTCAAAAGAAGAATCAATACTACATTATCTAAGAAAGACCGTACTCCATGGAAAAGGAAAAGTCACAATGAGGGGCTCAATTATTCGTCAACGAACAAGAAGGGAAAGAAGCTCACTCAAAAACGAAAACGTCGACGCTGATCGAGAAACAGTTATCAGTCAAATGATGTAATATATATGTTCCTATTTTGTGTACACACTTAACCATTATGCATGGGTCAGATGATGTAATTAATATATATGTTTATATTTTGTATACACACTTAACCGTCAAATGATGCAATATATATCGCCTTAGTTATATACATTGTATAACCTTCCCTTCGTTCCTGCTCTCGGATAAAAAAAGAAAAAGAAGAAAAGAAAATGAAAAGTAAATAGAAGAAACAAACAGGAAAAGAAAAGAAGAGCAGTAGCTCTGGTTGAGGACTGATAGCAGTAGCGTGTTTCTGTAAACGCGCCATAGCTATGTCAGGTAGCAGTAGCGCTTTCTCCTAAAATGAGCTATAGCTACGTCAGGTAGCAGTAGCGCTTTTTCCTAAAACGCGCTATAGCTACGTTAGCTATAGCGCGTTTTATAGAAACGCGCTACTACTATCTTGACATAACCCCCGCGCGGGCTTCCTCCTCCACTTCTTTCCTCCATCCAATTCAACATTCGATCCCTTTCCTCCGATGGCCTCCGTCGCCTGCCCCCGCCCCGTCCGTCGACACCCTCCACCGCCTGCCCGCACGCCCTCCGTCGCCGCCCGCGCCCCGTCCGTCGCCACCCGCGCGCCCTCCATCGCCATCCGCTCCTCCACCCGCACCCGTCTCCCACGAGATACACCTCGCCGCCGGCATCTCCCCCGAGCTCCACCTCGCCACCGACGTCTCCCCTAGCCCCTTCTAATTCCTTTGCCCCTCCTTCTCTCTCTCTGTCTCTCTGCCTAAGGGTTCTAGGGTTCTAGGGTTCATGTAGTTAGGTTTTGTAGTTAGGTTCTAGGGTTCTAGGGTTCATGAAATAGCTAGGTTTAATTTACAATTGAAAAACAGTAGGTGAATTAGGTTGGTGTTAGGAAATGAGGTTGTGAATCAAAAATTCAGAAAATAGTGAATTCAAATTTCAGAAAATGTGTTGATGAAATAGCTAGTATGCTCCCTATAGTTAATTAGTTGGTATGAACCCTAGTTAAAAAAACAGAATTACTATGGGTTAAATGAATTATAGGTATTTTAGGTGTAGTTAACAGAATTCTAGGTATTTAATTTTTTTAGTCAAAGCAATTGTTGCTATTTAAATATAAAATATAATTGATTAACCCTAGGATAGATTAGGTAGTATGAACCTAGTTAATTAGTATGAAATTAACTAGGTTTTCAAATTAGGACAGAAATTTAGCTAGGTTTCAAATTAGGACAGAAATTTAGGTAGGCTGAATTTAGTTTCAAATATTGTGAAGAAAAAGGACTTATTGCATTTTCTTCAAGTTCTATTTTTTTCTTGCTGTTATATGAAAATTTGAAGTGGACATCCGATATGTGGACATCTGATTTGGACATGTGATGTTTGGAATTTGGACATGTCATATTTTGGACATGTGATGTTAGAAAAATGATGGTTATGTGCCGGGTAAACGATCCGAGTGGCCTATGTTTCACCGGAATGTTGATTCATTTCCGTTCCCATGAATTTTAGGCACTCGATATGTCCAATTTTTAGCAAAGGTCATGCTGAAATTTCCCGTGAATTTTGGCATGACTTGTGCTAGAAAGTAGGCATATCGAGTGCCGGGATTTGCTGGGAAATGGCATTCCGGCAAACCATAGAACTTTTTTTATGTCATTACTCATTTTTATTATAGTTTAAGAATTGAACAAGGAGACTAAATCGTAGGAAATATGTCGAACAACACAGAAACCGGGCCTTCTGACCACGATGCAGACGAGATGGATTATGAGGGTGAACAACAGTACCTCTACTTTTTGTCTCCTAAGCATAGTCTAGGTTTGCAGGGCAGCCTCGATGATGGTACTGACGCCGACATTGACACTGACGGTGCTGGCACCGATGGCGGCACCGATACCAGCGGGGAAGGTACCGGCGGGGAAGATACCAGCGGGGAAGGTGCCGGCGCTGAAGCCGCTACCGAAAAGAAGAAGAAGAAGAAGCAGAGGATACGAAAACCTAACAAACTCGGCATTGGATGACTGGTGATCACAAAGATGGCCCCTGGCAAGTTTGAGCCATTAGAGCTGCAAGAACCTCGCAAGTGCTACAGGAACCAAGTCGGATGCATCCTACGGGAATGCGTGAGCATCAACGACGATGACTTAAGGGGTAAAGAACATTTTAAGCAGTTGCTCCTGACGAAGCTGCACAAGAGATTCAAGTTCCCCGACCGGGATGACGACATAGAACACCCGTGGGATGATCCGAAGATGAAAAAGATTAAAAATCACACCATGGGCATGTTCAGCAATGATTTGGCCTCCTGGAAAGGGAGGGTGAAATGAGCTATTGAGGCTGAGGAACCCCTGTCCAAGATTCTTGAGGAAAATCCGACACTTACGGAAGAGGAGTTCCAAAAGTTCAAGGACACTTGCGCTACCGAGGCAGCCAAGGCTAAGGCTACGAAATTCAAGAGCCTTGAGCAAAGGAACACGGGGAACCAACATCTCGGAAGCCATGGCTACCTTGGCAAAAGGCCCATATGGGATAAGGAGGACGCGGAACGTGAAGCCGCGGGTCTCCCAGACCCCTTCGCGAAGTTCACCAACCCCTTGGAGCATGACTTCATCAGGGCCCGCTACAAGTGGGACAACGAAAAGAAGGTTTTTTACACGGACAAGATCACAAGGAAATTGATTAGAATACTGGTAATTATTATTTTACCACCTTACATTTAGATTCTGATCAAGTCGACTACACATTCATAAACGGTTCACGTTCTTTCTGCAGGACAAGCAACACAAGCTTGCAGCCGAAAGCCAGTCTTCGTCGATGAGGCCCAAGTGGGACACCTTTCTCAACCGGGCCTAGAACGAACTTAAGGGCGGGACTCCCTTTGGACCAGCGGCCACAATATGAACGTGTGCACGGCGCCGGAGACGGCGCCATGATACGTCCATTTTGCATCATGCTTTTATATCAATATTTATTGCATTATGGGCTGTTATTACACATTATGGCACAATACTTATGCCTGTTCTCTCTTATTTTACGAGGTTTACATGATGAGGGAGAATGACGGCAGCTGGAATTCAGGGCTGGAAAAGGAGCAACTATTAGAGACCTATTCTGCATAACTCCAAACGTCTTGAAACTTCACGGAGAGTCGTTTTGGAATTAATAAAAAATATTGGGCAAAGAAAGCACTAGAGGGGGCCACCAGCCATCCACAAGGGTGGAGGGCGCGCCCTACCCCCCTGGGCGCGCCCCCCGTCCTTCTGGGCCACCTGGCAGGCCCCCGATGCCCATCTTCTGCTATATGGTGTCTTTTACCCTGGAAAAAATAAGAAGGAAGCTTTTGGGACGAAGCGCCACCGTCTCGAGGCAGAACCTGCGCAGAGCCAATCTAGAGCTCCGGCGGAGCTGTACTGCCGGGGAAACATCCCTCCGGGAGGGGGAAATCATCGCCATTGTCATCACCATCGATCCTCTCATCGAGAGGGGGTCAATCTCCATCAACATCTTCACCAGCACCATCTCCTCTCAAACCCTAGTTCATCTCTTGTATCCGATCTTTGTCTCAAAACCTCAGATTGGTACCTGTGGGTTGCTAGTAGTGTTGATTACTCCTTGTAGTTGATGCTAGTTTGTTTATTCGGTGGAAGATCATTTGTTCAGATCCTTAATGATAATTAATACTCCTCTGATTATGAACATGAATATGCTTTGTGAGTAGTTACGTTTGTTCCCGAGGAGATGGGAGAAGTCTTGTTATAAGTAATCATGTGAATTTGGTATTCGTTCGATATTTTGATGAGATGTATGTTGTCTTTCCTCTAGTGGTGTTATGTGATCGTCGACTACATGACACTTCACCATGTTTTGGGCCTAGGGGAAGGCATTGGGAAGTAATAAGTAGATGATGGGTTGCTAGAGTGACAGAAGCTTAAACCCTAGTTTATGCGTTGCTTCGTATGGGGCTGATTTGGATCCATATGTTTCATGCTATGGTTAGATTTATCTTAATTCTTCTTTCGTAGTTGTGGATGCTTGCGAGAGGGGTTAATCATAAGTGGGAGGCTTGTCCAAGTAAGGGCAGCACCCAAGCACCGGTCCACCCACATATCAAATTATCAAAGTAACGAACGCGAATCATATGAGCATGATGAAAACTAACTTGACAACAATTCCCATGTGTCCACGGGAGCGCTTTGCTTTATATAAGTGTTCATCCAGGCTTGTTCTTTGCTACAAAAAGGATTGGGCCACCTTGCTGCACCTTGTTTACTTTTGTTACTTATTACCCGTTACGAATTATCTTATCACACAACTATCTGTTACCGATAATTTCAGTGCTTGCAGAGAATACCTTGCTGAAAACCGCTTGTCATTTCCTTCTGCTCCTCGTTGGGTTCGACACTCTTACTTATCGAAAAGACTAAGATAGATCCCCTATACTTGTGGGTCATCAAGACTCTTTTCTGGCACCGTTGCCGGGGAGTGACACACTTTTGGTAAGTGGAATTTGGTAAGGAAACATTTATATAGTGTGCTGAAATTTACTGTCACTTGTTACTATGGAAAGTAATCCTTTGAGGGGCTTGTTCGGGGTATCTTCACCTCTACTGGAAGAGCAACGAGTTGCTCCTCAACCTACTGCACCTACTGAAAATATTTATTATGAAATTCCTTCGGGTATGATAGAGAAACTACTAGCTCATCCTTACACAGGAGATGGAACATTACATCCTGATATGCATCTAATCTATGTGGATGAAGTTTGTGGATTATTTAAGCTTGCAGGTTTGCCCGAGGATGAAGTCCAGAAGAAGGTCTTCCCTTTATCTTTGAAGGAGAAGGCATTGACATGGTATAGGCTATGTGATGATATTGGATCACGGAACTACAACCGATTGAAATTGGAATTTCATCAGAAGTTTTATCCTATGCATCTGGTTCATCGTGATCGGAATTATATATATAATTTTTGGCCTCATGAAGGAGAAAGTATCGCTCAAGCTTGGGGGAGGCTTAAGTCAATGTTATATTCATGCCCCAATCATGAGCTCCCAAGAAAAAATATTATTCAAAATTTTTATGCTCGGCTTTCTCATAATTATCGATCCATGCTCGATACTTCTTGTACTGGTTCTTTTATGAAGAAGACTATTGAATTCAAATGGGATTTATTGGAAAGAATTAAATGCAACTCTGAAGATTGGGACCTCGACGAAGGTAAGGAGTCATAAGTTAGATTGTGTTAAATCTTTTGTGGATACCGATGCTTTTCGTGATTTTAGCACTAAATATGGACTTGACTCTGAGATAGTAGCTTCTTTCTGTGAATCTTTTGCTACTCATGTTGATCTCTCTTAGGAGAAGTGGTTTAAAAATCATCCTCCCTTTGAAGTTAAAGTAGTAGAACCTATTAAAGTTGAAGAAGAAACTATTACTTACAATGTTGATCCTATTGTTCCTACTGCTTATATTGAGAAACCACATTTTCTTGTTAGAATAAAGGATCATGCTAAAGCTTCAACTGTAGTTCGTAAGAGTTATACTAGAACACCTACACCCCCTGAGCAAATTAAAGTGGAACCTAGTGTCGCTATGATTAAAGATCTCTTGGTTGATAATATTGATGGGCATATTATTTATTTCTATGATGAAGCTACTAGAATTGCTAAACCCGATAGTAAAGATAAACATAGACCCATTGTTGGCATGCCTGTTGTTTCAGTTAAAATAGGAGATCATTGTTATCATCGCTTTTGTGATATGGGTGCTAGTGAGAGTGCAATTCCTTTTTCCTTATATAAAGAAATTATGAATGATATTGCACCTGCTGAGATAGAAGATATTGATGCTACTATTAAGCTTGCCAATAGAGACACTATTTCACCAATTGGGATTGTTAGAGATGTTGAAGTCTTGTGTGGGAAAATAAAATACCCTACTGATTTTCTTGTTCTTGCTTCCCCACAAGATGACTTTTGTCCCATTATATTTGGTAGACCCTTCTTGAATACTGTTAATGCTAAGATAGATTGCGAGAAAGATATTTTTACTGTTGGTTTAGGGGATATGTCTCATGATTTTAATTTCTCTAAATTTCGTAGACAACCCCATGATAAAGAATTGCCTAGTAAGGATGAAATTATTGGTCTTGCTTCTATTGCAGTGCCTCCTACTGATCCCTTAGACCAATATTTGCTAGACCATGAGAATGATATGTTTATGAATGAAAGAAGGGAAATAGATGAGATATTCTTTAATCAAGGGCCTATTTTGAAACACAATTTGCCAGTTGAAATCCTTGGGGATCCCCCTCCACCCAAGGGAGATCCCGTGTTTGAGCTTAAACAATTACCTGATACTTTGAAATATGCTTATCTCGATGAAAAAAAATATATCCTGTTATTATTAGTGCTAACCTTTCAGAGCATGAAGAAAAGAAATTATTTATAACTCTGAAGAAGCACCGTGCCACTATTGGATATACTCTTGATGATCTTAAGGGCATTAGTCCCACTCTATGTCAGCACAAAATTAATTTGGAGAAAGATGCTAAACCAGTTGTTGATCATCAACGACGGTTAAATCCTAAGATGAAAGAAGTGGTAAGAAATGAAATACTAAAGCTTCTGGAAGAAGGTATAATTTATCCTATTGCTGATAGTCAGTGGGTAAGTCATGTTCATTGTGTCCCTAAGAAGGGAGGTATTACTGTTGTTCCTAATGATAAGAATGAATTTATTCCACAAAGAATTGTCACAGGTTATAGAATGGTAATTGATTTTCACAAATTAAATAAAGCTACAAGAAAAGATCATTACCCTCTACCTTTTATTGATCAAATGCTAGAAAGATTATCCAAACATACACATTTTTGCTTTCTAGATGGTTATTCTGGTTTTTCTCAAATACCCGTGTCAAAGGATGATCAGGAAAAGACCACTTTTACTTGCCCTTTCGGTACCTTTTCTTATAGACGTATGCATTTTGGTTTATGCAATGCACCTGCTACCTTTCGAAGATGTATGACTGCTATATTCTCTGATTTTTGTGAAAAGATTGTTGAGGTTTTCATGGATGATTTCTCCATCTACGGAACTTCTTTTGATGATTGCTTAAGCAACCTTGATCGAGTTTTGCAGAGATGTGAAGAAACTAATCTTGTCTTGAATTGGGAGAAGTGCCACTTTATGGTTAATGAAGGTATTGTCCTGGGGCATAAAATTTCTGAAAGAGGTATTGAAGTTGATAAAGCTAAAGTAGATGCTATTGAAAAGATGCCGTGTACTAAATATATCAAAGGTATAAGAAGTTTCCTTGGTCATGATGGTTTCTATAGGAGGTTTATTAAAGACTTCTCTAAAATTTCTAGGCCTCTCACTAGTCTCTTGCAAAAAGATGTTCCTTTTGTTTTTGATGATGATTGTGTAGAAGCATTTGAAATACTTAAGAAAGCCGTGATTTCTGCACCTATTGTTCAGCCACCTGATTGGAATTTACCCTTTGAAATTATGTGTGATGCTAGTGATTATGCTGTTGGTGCTGTTCTAGGGCAAAGAGTTGATAAGAAATTAAATGTTATTCATTATGCTAGTAAAACTCTAGACAGTGCCCAGAGAAATTATGCTACTACTGAAAAAGAATTTTTAGCAGTTGTCTTTGCTTGTGATAAGTTCAGATCCTATATTGTTGATTCCAAAGTAACTGTTCGCACTGATCATGCTGCTATTAAATATCTTATGGAAAAGAAAGATGCTAAACCTAGACTTATTAGATGGGTTCTCTTGCAACAAGAATTTGATTTGCATATTATTGATAGAAAGGGAGCTGAGAACCCCGTTGCAGACAACTTGTCTAGGTTAGAAAATGTTCTTGATGACCGACTGCCTATTGATGATAGCTTTCCTGATGAACAATTAGCTGTGATAAATGCTTCTCGTAATACTCCATGGTATGCCGATTATGCTATTTACATTGTTGCTAAATTTATACCACCTAGTTTCACATACCAGTAAAAGAAAAAGTTTTTCTATGATTTAAGACAATACTTTTGGGATGACCCACACCTTTATAAAGAAGGAGTAGATGGAGTTATTAGACGTTGTGTACCTGAGCATGAATAGGAATAGATCCTACGCAAGTGCCACTCTGAGTCTTACGGAGGACACCACGCTGGAGATAGAACTGCACATAAGGTATTGCAATCTGGTTTTTATTGGCCTACTCTCTTAAAGGATGCTCGTAAGTTTGTCTTGTCTTGTGATGAATGCCAGAGAATTGGTAATATTAGTAGACGTCAGGAAATGCCTATTAATTATTCACTTGTTATTGAACCATTCGATGTTTGGGGTTTTGATTATATGGGACCTTTTCCTTCCTCTAATGGGTATACACATATTTTAGTTGCTGTTGATTACGTTACTAAGTGGGTAGAAGCTATTCCAACTAGTAGTGCTGATCATAACACTTCTATTGAAATGTTTAAAGAAGTTATTTTTCCGAGGTTTGGAGTCCCTATATATTTGATGACTGATGGTGGTTCACATTTTATTCATGGTGCTTTCCGTAAATTGCTTGCTAAGTATGATGTTAACCATAGAATTGCATCTCCATATCATCCTCAGTCTAGTGGTCAAGTAGAATAGAGCAATAGAGAGATTAAATTGATTTTGCAAAAGACTGTTAATAGATCTAGAAAGAATTGGTCTAAGAAACTTGATGATACATTATGGGCTTATAGAACTGCTTATAAAAACCCTATGGGTATGTCTCCGTATAAAATGGTTTATGGAAAGGCATGTCACTTACCTCTTGAACTAGAACATAAGGCATATTGGGCTATTAAAGAGCTCAACTATGATTTCAAACTTGCCGGTTGTTTAAAGAAAAAGTTAAAAGATGGCATGATGAAAGGATACAAAAGCATGAGTTTAATATAGGTGATCATGTTTTGCTATACAACTCTCGTTTAAGATTTTTTGCAGGAAAGCTTCTCTCTAAATGGGAAGGTCCTTACATTATCGAGGAGGTCTATCCGTCCGGTGCCATAAAAATCAACAACGCCGAAGGCACAAATCCGATGGTGGTAAACGGGCAAAGAGTCAAACATTATATCTCAGGTAATCCCATAAATGTTGAGACCAATATAATTGACACCGTAACACCAGAGGAGTACATAAGGGACACTTTCCAGAACGTTTCAGACTCCAAAAAGGAATAGGTATGTGGTACGGTAAGTAAACCGACTCCAAAACGTTTCCAATGATAATTTTTCTCCGTTTTGGAATATTTAAAAAATTAGGAAAATTAAAAGTAGTCCGAAAGAGACACAAGGAGACCACAAGGGTGGAGGGCGCGCCCCCCGACCTTGTGGCCACCTCGTGTGCCCTCCGGACTCCGTTTTCTTGCACAATACTTCTTTTGGTCGGTAAAAATTCATTATATAATCTCCCGAAGGTTTTGACCACCGTACCACGACAATATCTTCTGTTCTTGTTTCAAGCTGTTTTCTGCCAGACTTTTCAAGACCAGGCATCATGTCGTCCCCCTCCTCCAACAACTCCATTATTACCGCCTCCGAACAAAGAGACATAAATACATGGGTGTGGGCACTCCCCTTGGCAACTGCCAAGCTTGGGGGAGGTGCCCCGGTATCATATCACCATCACACCTTTACTTTTATCATTTTTCTTAGTTCGATCCTTTTGGTTATATCTTGATCTAGTAGAATAAAGTTTTAGTATGATCTAGCTTTGAGTTTTGTTTTGATCTCTATCTATGTAATCGAGTTCGTGAGTTATATAATAAAGAGTAGTTTTGAGTTGAGGGCTTTGTTTTCTTGCTATGATCTTGAGGGAATAAAATAATAAAAAGAAATAAAAAGATCATATATTGATCTTATGGAGAGTAATGACTTCACATATAATGAGTATGATGAATAAAATTTCTTGGGAGTTGACAAACATAGTTTTGGTCATTGTTGCAATTAATAGGAAGTAATAAAGAAAGAGGGGCTTCACATATAAATATACTATCTTGGACATCTTTTATAATTGTGAGCACTCATTAAAATATGACATGCTAAAAAGTTGATGTTGGACAAGGAAGACAACATAATGGGTTATGTTTTCTTATATCCAAATAGAAGTTATATTGTCATGGATCCTCCAACATGTTGAGCTTGCCTTATCCTCTCATGCTAGCCAAATTCTTTGCACCAAGTAGAGATAATACTTGTGCTTCCAAACATCCCTAAACCCAGTTTTGCCATAAGAGTCCACCATACCTACCTATGGATTGAGTAAGATCCTTCAAGTAAGTTGTCATCGGTGCAAGCAATAAAAATTGTTTTTTAAATATGTATGATCTGTTAGTGTGAAGAAAATAAGCTTTATACGAACTTGTGATATGGAAGATATAAAAGTGACGGACTACATAATAAAGTTCTTTTGCATTAAGATTTTGTGCATCCAACCATAAAAGCGCATGCCAACCTCTGCTTACCTCTGCGAAGGGCCTATCTTTTACTTTTATCTTCTACCCTTATACAAGAGTCATGGTGATCTTCACCTTTCCTTTTTACACTTTTTCTTTTTGGCAAGCACTATGTGTTGGAGAAAGATCCAGATATATATATCCACTCGGATGTAGGTCATCATAAAGTATTATTGTTGACATTACCCTTGAGGTAAAAGGTTGGGAGGCGAAACTATAAGCCCCTATCTTTCTCTGTGTCCGACTGAAGCTTTGAACCCATAAGTATCGCGTGAGTGTTAGCAATTGTGAAAGACTAAATGATAGTTGAGTATGTGGACTTGCTGAAAAGCTCTTAAATTGACTCTTTCCGATGTTATGATAAATTGCAATTGCTTCGATGACTGAGATCATAGTTTGTTGGTTTTCAATGAGGTTTCTGATTCAAACTTTACCTTGTGAATGAATTGTTACTCTAGCATAAGTAATTATATGACATTATATGTTGCTGTTCTAAAGACAATCATGATGCCCTCATGTCCGTATTTTATTTTATCGACACCTCTATCTCTAAACATGTGGATATATTTTTCGATATCGGCTTTCGCTTGAGGACAAGCGAGGTCTAAGCTTTGGGGAGTTGATACGTCCATTTTGCATCATGCTTTTATATCAATATTTATTGCATTATGGGTTGTTATTACACATTATGGCACAATACTTATGCCTTTTCTCTCTTATATTACAAGGTTTACATGAAGAGGGAGAATGCCGGCAGCTGGAATTCTGGGCTGGAAAAGGAGCAAATATTAGAGACATAGTCTGCACAACTCCAAAAGTCCTGAAACTTCACGGAGAGTCGTTTTGGAATTAATAAAAAATATTGGGCGAAGAAAGCACCAGAGGGGGGCCACCAGCCATCCACAAGGGTGGAGGGCGCGCCCTACCCCCTGGGAGCGCCCCCCGTCCTTGTGGGCCACCTGGCAGGCCCCCGACGCCCATCTTCTGCTATATGGTGTCTTTTGCCCTGGAAGAAATAAGAAGGAAGCTTTCGGGATGAAGCACCGCCGTCTTGAGGCGGAACCTGGGCAGAACCAATCTAGAGCCCTGGCGGAGCTGTTCTGCCAGGGAAACATCCTTCCGGGAGGGGAAATCATCGCCATCGTCATCACCATCGATCCTCTCATCGAGAGGGGGTCAATCTCCATCAACATCTTCACTAGCACCATCTCCTCTCAAACCCTAGTTCATCTCTTGTATCCGATCTTTGTCTCAAAACCTCAGATTGGTACCTGTGGTTTGCTAGTAGTGTTGATTACTCCTTGTAGTTGATGCTAGTTGGTTTATTCGGTGGAAGATCATTTGTTCAGATCCTTAATGATAATTAATACTCCTCTGATTATGAACATGAATATGCTTTGTGAGTAGTTACGTTTGTTCCTGAGGACATGGGAGAAGTCTTGTTATAAGTAAACATGTGAATTTGGTATTCGTTCGATATTTTGATGAGATGTATGTTGTCTTTCCTCTAGTGTTGTTATGTGAACGTCGAGTACATGACACTTCACCATATTTGGGCCTACGGGAAGGCATTGGGAAGTAATAAGTAGATGATGGGTTGCTAGAGTGATAGATGCTTAAACCCTAGTTTATGCGTTGCTTCGTAAGTGGCTGATTTGGATCCATATGTTTCATGCTCTGGTTAGATTTATCTAAATTATTCTTTCGTAGTTGCGGATGCTTGCGAGAGGGGTTAATCATAAGTGGGAGACTTGTCCAAGGAAGGGCAGCACCCAAGCACCGGTCCACCCACATATCAAATTATCAAAGTAACGAACGCGAATCATATGAGCATGATGAAAACTAACTTGACAACAATTCCCATATGTCCTCGGGAGCACTTTGCTTTATATAAGAGTTCATCCAGGCTTCTCCTTTGCTACAAAAAGGATTGGGCCACCTTGCTGCACCTTGTTTACTTTTGTTACTTATTACCCGTTACGAATTATCTTATCACACAACTATCTGTTACCGATAATTTCAGTGCTTGCAGAGAATACCTTGCTGAAAACGCTTGTCATTTCCTTCTGCTCCTCGTTGGGTTCGACACTCTTACTTATCGAAAAGACTAAAATAGATCCCCTATAGTTGTGGGTGATCACGCCACGTGGAAGGTCTTTTACAACGAGGGCCCGGAGGCCAAGAAGCAGAAAATGAAGTTCAGTCAGGCGCACATCGATGAGAAGGTGAAGCTTGCGTTCTAGAAAAATGCTGCTGAGGATGCGAAAAAAGCAGCCAAGGAGAAAAATGAGTTGCTATAGCAGGTAGTCGCTGCAGCTGTAGATGCCTGCAGAAATGATTTCACTACTAACTTGATCCTGGCTATCATCTACTGGACGAAGGAAAATCCTGACAAGACGGTAGATGATTTCCCCATGCCCAGCTTCGTCGGGAGAAACTCGGTGAACAACACAACCGCACGATCACCTGCTCACGCAACCGCGCCTGCTCCCGCACCCGCACCCGCACCCGCTCATAGCAGCCCGTCCTCAGTCTCTGGCGCGCTAGGCGGGCCTTAGTCTTTGGCTGAGCTTGACGCCCTCACGGTAATTACATGTCGCACCAACATATATCTAGAATATTCCGTTTTCGTTGCCTTTCGAATGTTTTACGCCGCAGACATGTCTTTGCAGGCCGGCGAAACCCCATGCACCGTACTCTACTTGATCAAAGGCAAAAAGGTGGACGTGGGAAAGGCGATGATAAAGAAGCCCTTGGAACTCACGTTCCTCGGCCAGCCGATGCCCGGTGGGCACTTCACAGTTACCTTGTCGAGGGTGAAATCGGGGCACGGGGATTTGCCTCCTCCAGTACGGCTAGGGGGAGAGGATGGCGAGACCCCGCCGCGGCTTGGAAACTGCAAGGGTTGGGTGCTGCTATGGCCGAAGAATCTTCTTCGTCTGGAGCCGGCCGCGAGCACACCAGTAACCACACATCAGCAAGCAGGTATGAACACCACCACCCCACCTACGCAATTATCAGTGCCTGTTGTGCCGGGTGAGAGTTGCGGACGATGCGAGGAAGGGGGTCCAATAGTGGTTGATGTAATCGCCCCCATAAAACAAAGAATGGATGATAAGATGGACGAGGACCCTCTTCGGTTCCTCAACACAGGCGCCTATGACGATGACTTAGAATTGATGAGTCAGCCATATGACGACTCGGGCTATCAGCATGCTGATGAGGAGATGGATGATCTGCCCGGGCAGGAACGTCCTAGCAGGGTTGATTGCAAGAAGTCTCTCTTCATGCAATCCTCACAGGACACGCCTGAAGATGCCGCCTCAACACAGGCTCAACTAGCCGAGGGTTGTACAGTGTTTAGCCCGACAACACTGGGGCAGGGGTTAAGGAAGGGTCTGGAAGGTCAGCCCAAGAAAAAGGAGAGGAGGAGAACGACGAAGAAAGGCTCTGCTGCCTACAAACAAGCCAGAGCACATAGCAGCCAGACGGCGGATTTTGAAGAGCGTGTACCCGTCAAAGGTCGGCCATGTTCCATGTCACGGGCGAGCTGATGCTACCGCCGAAACTGCTGGAGGCAATACCAGGGAATCTCCGGAGACTGCATGACCATGTGCTGTCGACTGAGAAAAGCCTACTAGCCTCGAAGGATCCAGGATATCCGACATACACGGCTCGTGTGCCTGAGGAGAAGTGTGCGTCGACACACGGCCCGCGGAGGTGTTCTTCCTGTGGTTTGAGCATATCTTTGAGATGTTTCTGACAAGGCGGCTCGATTATACAATCGTCCGCCTTTTTGCGCTACATAGGAGCTCCATAATGAAGAGAGAATAAGTCTCGCAAATCTGTGTGGCGGATCCATACTACATGCACGAGTCCTTCTTGAGTCTCGACGACTTTGAGCGTAAAACTGCTAGGGAGTACCTCGAAAACTTCATGGTACAAAATAAGGACCAGGAAATTGTCCTCCTGCCTTATCATCCAAAGTAAGTCAGTGCCGGACAACCCTTTCATACATTTCAATCATTCCTTCTCGCTCATATGGAGAATAATTTGAGGTGTTCTTTTCCCCGCAGCAACGAGCGCGCCATCCTTATCGTTCTTTACCCGCGAGTCTCCCACGCCGTGTATTTCGACCCTACCAGAAACTACGAGAAGAAGGACTACACCCACGTAATGAATATTCTAGATGATGCTCTCCAAGGCTTCAGCTTGAGGGGTGGCCACCTGCAGATAAGGAAACAATGGAACCGCAAGACGGGTTTCTCGCATAAAACTAACTTCTGCTGCATCCATGTCCCGAAACCAAGCAGGAACGATGGATTCTACCTCCTCCATCTCATGATGGAGTTTAGAAGGGATCACCAAAAGCTTCGCATGACAACCAGAAACGATGATCATATCCGCAAGTGGGTAGAATCTCAAGGAGAGGCGGATTATAAACCTAGAGATGACTTCTTTCGCATCCAGAGGGACATTGCGACGATCATCATGAAAGAAGTCGTCGAAGAGAAGGTGATGTTCCACCACGGCCCTATATCGCGAGCTGACGTCCGAACTCGCATAGGCATGCAACGTCAGGACCTCACGCCGTTCAAGAAGTTAGGGTGCATCCTCGATGATACGGAAGGATGGAAGTTCTAGTGATTTACGATGCCGATGATGATGATATGTGTCGGTTGAACTTGTATACTTTCTGTAGCGATGAAGCTTTGTGATGTCCATGGTCCCTGCCGAACTTGCGTAACGCTACTTTGTTAGTTTGGGTACGAAGACCTGCGTACCTCTAGTTAATTAGTTTGCGTACGATGAAACTGCGTTGATTATTTATGTTTACTATATGTTGCATCTAGTTGCTAACCCTTTCTTTTTCGTGTTTCTCAAGTATATTTTGTTGCATATGATTGTACATTCTCGTGATGAAGATGCATCTCTAACAGGTACCTAGATTCTTGATGGCGAAGAAGCAGTGCTATGTCGTGTACTAAGACAAGGTTTCGGGAGTGTACGACGAGTGGCCCGAGTGTCAGACGCAAGTGGAGCAGGTCTCGGGTGCCAGCCATAAAGGCTTCAAAAGCAGACAAGAAGCAGAAACTAGTTACTTGAGATTCACGCTAGCGCAAGAGAGGACTCATAACCGTCGGCTCATGTACTGCATAGTTCCGCTCTCACTCATAGTGATAGCTCTTCTCGTGTATATCATTGTTTAGATGGATGACGATGTAGTTGCAAGTATTCGAGACTTGTATCGCTATTTTTGAGATGATGACGAGAGATCACTTTGTGTTGGATGATGATTATGATGATGACATGATTTGATGAGACTATTTGCATGTGTATGCTATGATTACATTTGTATGTGTATAATATGCTAGAGATTATTGTATAAAGCCTGTACAAATACAAAACAAATATGCAGAAAAAAAATCAGAAACTAAGAAAACTAGCAGTAGCGAGGGGAGTAAAATTAGCAGCAGCGCGCACTTGGCAGTAGCGCGGCTTACTGTAGAGCGCTACAGCTATTAGCAGCAGCGCGTCCCGGTAAAGCTCGCTACTGCTACCCATGTATAGCAGTAGCGGAGGTCAACACGCGCTACTGCTACTTGTAGCGTCGTATCAGTAGCACAGGCCCCCGTGCTACTGATACACCTAAGTCCCGTGCTACTGCTAGGCTTTCCCCTAGTAGTGACTACGTGTTGACATCATTTTTTTGCTTGCCCAAAACCCTCTTTAAGAAGACATTGAATGGAAATGAGGTTAATATGAAAGTTGTGTGCCTCATCGAGGTCATCGAGGCGAACAACTTTGCTTATAGTAGCTTAATCCGAGTTTGTATGCGCAACGGGGAATTTTAGCCAAATAAATAACACAACTCAAGGACTAATCGGTAAGAAAAACTAAAATTGTGCCCCGACCAGTTGCTTAATGAAAAATATGGCGTGCAGGTCCCATCAGTTATGTGGCTAGGGGAACTGCCCCGCGAGCCAGGGTCGCCTTTTCTGGAAAAAAATATATTTAAAGTTAAAAAAACTGTTTTTAAAATCAGGAAAATTCTAGTAATTCAACTAATCTTTGCTGATCAATTTCTGAAATTTTGAGCCTGTTTTCCTTACCCATTTTAATGTTTTGACAGTTTTTGTAAATCATCCTTTAGTCACTTAACACATGGATTCACACGTTATATTTCTCATTAAGAGACTAATCAGGGGAAATTATGTTTTTGTTAGTGATTAGTTAGTCTCTCAGAGTTGTGTTTTTGCAAATCCCCAATTGTTGTTGATTTTTTTTGTTACCTAGCCACAATTTTTTGTACTCGCACAATTCCCTATTATATTTATTTAATGGGAGTAGCATTTTCCTCAAAAAGGTTTCATAATTATATAGGATTTGGTTGCATAGCAAACATGGACGAACATGAAGAAAACCATGGACTCCATGGCCGAGCTAGAGCACACAATGCATGCAAAGTTTAAGAGACAAAAATAGCCAGGAAGTTCAGTCTCTTGGATCACACAACTAGAGCTCACGTTCGTTGCATGGAATAATCGGTAGAGAAGACATGGAGGAAGTAATGAACACACAGAGAGTAACAAAATAACCTTTCCCACCTCGCTGATTAAGGGAACACAGGCTACACGCAAGCACAATGACAACAGGCGTCGACAAGGAAGCGGAAGGCTCGGACAACTATGACGGGCCGCAGGGAGCACCAGGACTAATAACACCAGACAAAGACAGGGCACGCTAAGGCCGAAAGGAAAGAAAAAAAAAAAGCCAGAGGTGGCGATGTGTCATGCGTGCACGCAGGTCACACGTACTCGAAGTCCATCTTGATGGCGTCCGGGCCTTGGCCGAGCTCGCGGTTGAGCCGCGCCTTGGCCGCGGCGAACGCCTCCTCCTTGGTGCAGTCGTCGGCGCCGCTGTCCATCACCTTGTTGACGTTGCTGAAGATGGGCTTCCAGTACCGCTGCGCCTCCCGGTTCACCACCGCCACGGCCCGCTTCAAGGTCTCGGCATCCGTGGTCTCCGGGCGGTAGCGCAAAAGGACCTCGATGGCCTGTGACAGGGCTACCTTCCGCAGCTGCACATCGTCATTGTCGCCCGCAGCAGCGACGGCGCCGTTGCTGCCGCTGGCGGCGAGCGCCACAAGGAAGAAGACAAGTAGGTGGTGGGACGCCGCCATGGAAAGTAAGTATACTAGACTAGTGCAGTGCACACCGATCCATCTCTTGAATAAGGAAGCTAAGTATATATGGTGTGGTGGCAGTGGCATCAAGAACGCATTCTCCAACTGCGACTGGTGGTCAGTTGGAGGCTTGCATGAAAGCAGCGTGATTGACTGGCAGAAAGTATGGCTGATCGAGGCCAGATGGAGCGGCTCTGGCGCCCATGTTCCAACCTGTTATGCCTGCTGCAGCTTTTGCTTCACGCGGATGTGATAAGGTGACCCGGACGGTTGACTGGTTCTGTGGTTCAATAGTTTTCCTCTCATTTGCTTCACAAAGGCTAGCAGTCTGAACTATGTGGCACTAGATACTCCTTCCATCTCAAATTACTTGTCTTAGATTTGTCTCGATATGAATGTATCTAGACACGTTTTAATCATAGGTATATTTGTATCTAGACAAATTTAAGACAAGTAATTTGGGACAGTGGTAATAGATAGGAAGGGCGGCTTGCGGAGTGTTGCCTGTTTCGGTCGCTGCTCCAGCTTTATGCATCTAAACATGCACTTTGTATGTGAAGTTACTTTTAGGTACTTTTGATCAACTGAAAATAAGGTTAAAGTGAAATGCTAGTTATACTGGTAAAAGAAGTTACAAAGTATGCTTAAAGATAGTTTGTGTCCCTCGATATTCAGGTTACGAACTTAGAATGTGTTTGTAAATGAGTGCCTCAACAAGAGAATCTAGAGTTGATCATCCAAGTCGTTAACGTATGTGTTCAGATAGTTATAGGTTGGGTACCTTCTACATTTCTAACTTTGTGCCAGATGGTTGTTCTGTTGACTGAGCGTGCAAGATGTGATTTCGTTATGAACTTGGAACTTGTCAAAGGATGTACCTATATTAATCCGTTTGTTGCTATATGCGCTTATGGTTGTTCATGTACACATGGGATAGTGTTGGCAATATATGTGGAAGAATTGCTAGGATATGTGCGTAGGCATGTTGCCATAATTTTGGCCGGTTGTGGCTTTTCGTCATGTATCTTGTCCTTGTTTGGCTATCTGAGATGTCCTTGGCACTTTGATACTTAATTCATTTTAATAAATGGTTGTGTGCATCGCTTAATGCAGAGGTCAGGGATAATCCTCCTTTTCGAAAAAATGTGGAATAAGTGCTTTTTAGCTACGGTGCTATATATGTGCGGCAAATTAAAAGCTGCTGATTATTACTTAAGAATTTTCTTTACTTCCGGAGTGTTTATTTAGCAGCAAAATATGCACATGGAGGGATGGTCGGGTAGCAAGAAAAACATATTTACTGAGTGTTACACAAATACTGGATGATGGACCTGTGCACAATTAGGATGATTCTAGCAACACAACAAATCAAAGGCAGCTGGACATAGCTGACATAACCATGTGGCGCCTATTGATTTACATCTGAGTGATGGGTGTGGGTGGAAGCCAACGCCTCGCCATGTGGCGCAGCTGCGGCATCCTCGGCTGCTTGGCTACCGACCGACCTCACATGGCCAGGCCTGGCGAAGGGGTGATTTTGCTTATGTTGGGCACAAGCGTCATTGTATCATGTGGGAGTAGGAGGTCGGAGATTGTAAGGGTGAGGTTAGGGTTTCCATTGAGGAGAATAACATAGAGTAAGTTAATTGGCCTTTTTGGCTCGGATTATTTCAACCAGTTAGTTGGCGGGATCAACTGAGGTCATGCTACAGTCGGTCTCGGTGAACGGCAGCCTCAATGAAACTATTGTCCTGAAAGGTTTTAATTGCCAACCGACCGACATAATTGTTCGACGCGGTTTCTCTTTTTAAGCTGACTGTAATGATTTATTAGTGTCAGCCCGAAATTATTTGGATGAAAATTTATTCCACGACGGTCTTCATAGCTAGGATATCTACCATCATGTCTGGTTTCTGTGCGGCAGGAGTGACGAGTGATCTTCAAATAATTTTAAAATATTACTTCCCCCGTCCCATAATATAAGACTAGCTTGTAGAAAAAGTCTTACATTGTGGAACGGAGGGAGTACAAGCTAGTGAAACAGGCAACGCGAGGCTAGCTGTGTCTCCTATCTATCCTCTCCTGCACTATAATTCATACAACCGTGACATTATATACACGTACGTACTAACAAAGGCGAGGCGTTCCTTTCTTCCACGGGAAGAAAGAACACCCTTCGCTAGGGTTTCTCGTGCCTTCCGTCGGTGCCGCCGCTGGTCTACCATGTCTTCTGTGGTCTTAGGACTATGGAGACGTGGTGGATCCCGGCCCTTGCCGACGGAGGGCTCCGTTTTTTCATACTCTTTTGAGTTTTGTTAGGGTTTGTGTCTTGTTCAGAAAGACGAGACGGCAACGGCTCTCTGCAGATGGAATAAGGTTCTCCCCCCTGTCCCCGTCCTGGTGGTGTTTCTAGCATTGTCGGAGGGCCTGTTGAGGTTTGTCTCTGGCGGATCTCGCGGGATTCGATCGGCGTTTGTCTTCGATGGATCCATGTGAATCTTGTCTTCGTTCGTTTGTGTTCGTGTGACTACAAGTCGGATCTTTCTGGTCTACGCTTCTCTTCATCGGCGGCGGATGCTGTTCTGGTGCGCTGGTCATATGGGGCCTTAGCACGACGACTTCCCGACTGTCTACTACAACAAGTTTTGCCCGGCTCCGATGAGGGAGGGGCGAAGACGATGGTGCGCCTTCGGCTCGTTCCAGTGCTAGTAGTCGTCACTAGGTGGTCTACGGACCTAGATGTATTTTTTACTTCCGGTGTTCGTTGTACTACCTTGACAGTGGATGAATAGATCGGAAGTTATTCTTGAAAAAAAATAATATAACGGACGCACATAGTCACATCACATCCTGCACGTCTTCTTTCCACGCACCTGCTGCAGCAAGTTTGAACATGGGCAAGATCAATCGGTCAAAAAGCCGCCCAGTCACATGATTTCTTCTGCCACTCACGTCGCTTTTAGTTGTGCAATGCGATCGGCGTTGCCACAGCCACCACACCATATATACTTAGCGTATGTAAGACTTATGGTTTTGGGAAATGCACGACACACTTATACGGGTGCGACTATCTCATACACTACTGGAATTTTCGTATACGCCGGGTGTCGGCGTCTTCGCCGAGAACCAAAACACGGGCACTCGGCAAAGTAAAGAACGCCGAGAGTCGCACTCGGCAAAGGGAGTAAGTCGGCAAACACATGATAATGCCGACAATATTGCTCGGCAAACAGGCTATACTCGGCAAAGGCACTATTTGCCGAGGGCCATCCGGCCACACACGGCAAAGTTTTGCCACGTGGCACATTCGGCATCGACTAACGGCACGGTTACGGTTGCAACTCTTTGCCGAGAGTGGCGCTCGGCAAATATTTAGTCCCACCTCGCCTGCCGACTAGCAAAATGACCTGTTTAAATAGTTCAATAGTCCAACCGCAGTAAGCTTCGGTCTTCTCTCATTACTAAGAGTCCATACAGTCACTATGAATCTTCAAGTGGCTGTTACCCGAGAGTGGCTATCGGTAAACGAGAAGTTGCCGAGAGTGGCTCTCGGTAAAGATAAGGCCACTATCAAAGTTTAGTCCCACCTCGCCCCCCGAGCAAGTCCTGCACCTGCTTAAATATCTTCATCTATTAGATTGTTACAAGAGTGGGTCTTCCTTGCACTCTAGTTGGAGGATAAGCAGGATGAATATGATTTATCATCTGTATAATAAAGACTGTATTCATCGTGTATATTCTTCAACTGGAAAGCATGGATGACTGATGTATTTTTTCGGAGTGGCTGTCGGTAAATGAGCAGTTGCCGAGAGTGGCTGTCGGCAAACGAGCAGTTGCCGAGAGTGGCTCTCGGTAAAGATAAGGACAACATCAAAGTTTAGTCCCACCTCGCCTATACAGACAAGCAACAAGACCTGTTTAAATATAAATAGTGGGATAGTCCAGATGCAGTAAGCTTCGGTATTCATTACACCCTTGTTAAGGAGATGGACTATTTGTGATGTCGATGGTAGGATTGCTCGGGATCTGGCACGGTGTCATCACAGGGCCTCTGTAAGGTGTGGTAAAAGTTTGGACGCGTTTCGAGTAAGCCTCCCCTGAGGTCGCCTGTAAACCGTAGCGTCTCCGAGCTAGTATCTGGGTATCGAGAGGGAACGTGTCCAGTTTGTGCAGGAAGTGCTGGTCCTGTTGCTCCGTTGGCCTCGAAACTTCTCGTGCTCTAGGAGGGGGCAACCGCATGGCACGTGCCACGGCCTCGCATTTTTCGGGGACGCGCGCAATGTTCGAGAAATTTATTGCTCTGCTAGGGTTTCATCGCCGGGAATTGCAGATCAGCAAGGTGGCACATGAAATCATGCCGGGTAGCGGCATGGGGAATCATTTGTGATGTCCTTGTGGCATGACTACGCCTTGCACAGACGAGGGAGGGGTGTGCCCTGCCACCGGGTTACCAAAAGTACCTCGGTGTCATTCCTGATGCAACCGTTGAAATCCTCGGAAAATCGTACGATGGTAGGATTGCTCGGGATCTCGCACGGTGTCATCACAGGGCCTCTGTAGGGTGTGGTAAAAGTTTGGATGCGTTTCGAGTAAGCCTCCCCTGAGGCCGCTTGTAAACCGCAGCGTCTCCGAGCTAGTATCTGGGTATCGAGAGGGAACGTGTCCGGTTTGTGTAGGAAGTGTTGGTCCTGTTGCTCCATTGGCCTCGAAACTTCTCGTGCTCTAAGAGGGGGCAACCGCATGGCACGTGCCACGGCCTCACATTTTTCGGGGACACCCGCAATATTCGAGAAATTTATTGCTCTGCTAGGGTTTCATCGCCGGGAATTGCAGATCAGCAAGGCGGCACATGAAAATCATGCCGGGTAACGGCATGGGGAATCATTTGTGATGTCCTTGTGGCATGCCTACGCCTTGATTGGATGAGCGAGGAGTGTCATTTCCGAGTGCCTCTCTCGGTATGTTTGCCATTCCCGAGTGTGCTTTATCCTCTGCCGAGCGTTTCTCTCGAAAAAGGTGAAAAACCTAGATCTAGGTCTCGTACCTTTACCGAGAGCCGCACCGACAGACGCTCGGTAAAGGTCGGCGAACACTTAACCCCCCGCGCGGTCTCTTCTCTGTCTCACTTCTCTCTCTTTCTTCACCTTCGGCGCCCCCACCACACCCCACCGGCGCCCCCCCGCCCCCCCGCCCGCCGGCGCCCTCCCACCGGCGCCCCCCGACCCCCCCGGCGCCCCCCCCTCCCCAACCCCGCCGTACCCCCCAACCCCACCGGCACCACCTCCCCCTCTCGGTGAGCTTCATCCCCCCTCCCCGATCTTGTATTTATGCATGAGTGTATGTATGGATTTTTATATGGATGCAAGGATTGATGGATGCATGGATTTTTATATGGATGGAAGGATTGATGGATGCATGGATGTATGAATGTATATATATATATGTATTAATGCATGAACTTTTTTTTGTAGTAAATTTTTTGGTAGTTTTTGTTATGTATCAATATATAGATGGATGTATGTATGTATGCATGAATGCATAGATGGATGCAAAGAAGTATGGATGAATGTAGATAATTGTTAATTTTTTTGTATAGATAATTAATTGTTGATGCATCTAATAGTTCTTGTTATTCGTATGGATGCTATACGGAGGAAGAAAATCGACTTTTGACGATGGCGGTCAATCTGGGCGAATTCTTCTTGTAATATACATTTGTCACGCACGATGGATTCGCCCAGCTTGACCATCACTGAAAGTCAAAATATCTGTGAGATAGTGTCCACCATATATACCACCAGCATAGAGAGTTCCACCATATATACGTGAGAGAGATGAGAGTTGTTATTGGAGGAAGAAAATCGACTTTTCACGATGGCGGTCGATCTGGGCGAGTTCTTCTTGTGATATACATTTGTCACGCACGATGGACTCGCCCAGCTTGACCATCACCGAAAGTCGAAATGTCCATGAGATAGTGTCCACCATATATACCACCAGTAGAGAGAGTTCCACCATATATACGTGAGAGAGATGAGAGTTGTTATTGGAGGAAGAAAATCGTGTTTTGCCGATGGCGGTCAACCTGGGCGAGTTCGTCCTGTGATATACATTTTTCACGCACGATGGACTCGCCCAGCTCAACAATCACCGAAAGTCGAAATATCCGTGAGATAGTGTCCATCATGATTAATTTGCTTAGATGTAATCTTTGATGTTTGATTCTTATGCTATTTTTCATTGTGTGATGAAAGCTGTTAGCACCGATCGATTTCGTGGCTATGGCTTCCTCCGACGACGCATCTTCCATTAGGGTTGACTCCGCGGTCAAGGAGAAGCTCGCTGAGGACCGCTTGACGGCGCTCATTGAGAAGAACCCACAGCTGATCCTAATAAAGTATTTTGAGGATCTGGCCAAGAAGAATCCCCCAGCCAAGGAGAAGAAGGCCACACCACGTAAGGAGTGTGACGACTCGACGCCATTGAGTCCATCGACGTACATTCCTGACGACGCTTGGTCCTCCATTGTGAGGGATGCCCCGACGTGCTCTGACTCCACGATCACCGGTTTCATGGACTACACGTCTGAGTAGTCCACCTAGATAGTTTGGCGTTGATTTAGTGATGTAGTCATGTAGGTGCTGATATGGACTTCTTAGATTGCCACTTGCGATGCTTTTGATTGTAGTATGAGTGATGAACGCTTACGTGGATTATGTATGATGTGCTATTTTTAACCTTGCATTATTTCTCTACCTTTTTTCTCTATCTTTGTAGATGAAGTGGTATGCGGTGTACATAGGTAGATGTCTAGGAGTCTACGATTCATGGTCTGAATGCAATGAACAAGTGATTCACTATGAAGGCAGCTCCCACGACTCGTTCAATAGTAGAGAGAAGGCAGAGTATCATTACAATCAGTATGTGCTTAAGCAGAAGAGAAAATCTGAATTAGTGGGTTCAGTGGATTGGTTGACTGGATGTGCTAGCCAGAAACGGCTTATCGGGTTTAGTGGATGGAAGAACTTGATAATTCTTCTTCAGTTTGTGATAATTGTGGTGTTGCTTTTATCTTGTGGTCGCATGTAGACATGCATTGACCACTTTATTGTTTAGTAAGTAGGCATTTGTACTAAAGGGCTACCAGCTTGTGATCTCAAAAGAAGTTCGTGTGAACTATTTTATGTAATGGTTATGTGAGTTTGTTGTTAGGCATTGAGACATGAAATGCTTGTTTGTGTATTGTATATAAATTTTTGCGGCAGGGATCAGGGGGAAAGCAGTAAAAAGTTATCTGGGAACGGATCTTTGCCGAGAGCTGCTCTCGGCAAAGTGGCACGCTGGCAGTTGGCTGTGGCGTCTTTGCCGAGAGCAACTCTTGGCAAAGAGGCATGCGCCAGCTGTTGGCTGTGGCATCTTTGCCGAGAGCCACTCTCGGCAAACAGCTGACGGAACCAGCCGACGTGAAAGTCACTTTATTTTGCCGAGCTGTACTGTTTGGCTCTCAGCAAAGTCTTTGCTGAGTGGACGTGCCTTGGCTCATGGCAAATTCCTGTTTGCCGAAGAGGTGTACATCGGGTGGCTTTTGCCGAGTGTAGCACTCGGCAAAGCCTTTGCCGGTGGTTATAGGCCCTTTGCCGAGTGTCCGTGGCACTCGGCGTATAACTAGATTCCAGTAGTGATATATATAGAGGTACACATTATGTACAATACAAGATACAAGTCATATACAGAGGCTACATATAAATATAGTCTAACACCCTTCCTCAATCTTAACTGTGGCCTGAAGTACATAGCAAGTTAAGATTGCGCCTACAACCTTCGAACTGCAGCTGTGGTAGTGGTTTTGTGAAGATGTCAGCAAGTTGATCTTTTGAGAAGATAAACTTGATATGAGGTAGCTTCTCTGCAACACGTTCCCTCACAAAATCATATTCAACCTCAATGTGTTCCGTCGCAGCATGAAACACCGGGTTGGATGAAAGATATGTTGTGCAAATGTTGTCACACCAAAAAACCGGTGGTTGTCCATGAGAGATTCTCAACTGTCTCAATAAGGACTGAACCCATATAAGCTCAGCTGTGGCATTAGCAACCGCTTTTTACCCAGCTTCAGTGCTACTACGAGACATTGTAGCTTGCTTGCGAGTACTACAGGCGATCAAGTTGGGACCGAAGAAAACCGCATAGCCCCCCGTGGATCGCCTGTCATCAGGACTGCCAGCCCAATCCGCATCCAACAACACCGAGAGAGCACAAGATGATGCAGGCCGAAGATGTAGACCAAAGATGGTAGTATGACACAGATAGCGCAGTATGTGCAACACAGCTGAACAATGTGACCTCGTGGGGGCATGAAGGTACTGACACACATGATTAACTGCATAGGAGAGGTCTGGCCTGGTGATAGTCAAGTACTGCAAACCACCAACTATGATGCGGTACTCAGTAGGATCATCAGAAGAGAGTGGATCACCATCAAGAGCAGATAACCGATCACTGGCAGACATAGGAGTAGTAGCATGTTTGCATTTCAGCATGCCAGCACGGCACAACAAGTCCAAAGAATACTTGTGCATGGAAGTAATGAAAGGTGCCCAGATCTTTGACAGCAAAGTGACCACTCAAAGTAGATACTAGACGATCAACAGTAGCAACCGAGGAACTAATAAGAATAATGTCGTCGACATAGACCAGCAAGGACATAGTGACCTTAGGGTGATGAAATAGGAACAGTGATGTATCAGCAGTGGATGTAACAAATCCATGCCCTCGAAGAACTGAGCCAAGTCGTGCATGCCACGCACGAGGAGCTTGCTTGAGTCCATAGAGTGCCTTAACAAGGTGTCACAAATGATGAGGAAGAGCAGGATCAACAAACCCGGGGGTTGGCGCATATAAACTTCTTCCTCCAAGACCCCATCTAGAAAGGCATTCTGAACATGCAGTTGATGGAGAGACCACCCTTTGGTAATAGCCAAAGACAAAAGCAGACAAATGGTGGTAGATTTCACAACCAGACTAAAGGTGGCCTCATAATCAAGACCGTACCTCTATTTGAAACCTTTGGCCACCAACCGCGCCTTGTAGCATTCGATAGAGCCATCAGCATGTTTCTTGACTTTAAACACCCACTTGGAATCAATAGTATTGACACCAGAGAGAGGAGGAACCAGTCGCCAAGTATCATTATGTTTGAAAGCCTGAAACTCCTGCTCCATGGTGCTACGCCAGTGAGGAATCCGAAGAGTAGCCTAAAAATGCTGAGGTTCAGCAGTAGGGTCAGTGTCAGCTTGCGCCATGCATACCACGATCCACGCAACCGTGCCATTGGTGCGTTGCTTAGGATAAAAAATGCCACTCTGACTGCGCGTACGAGCACGCAGAACAGGAGCACGCGACGGTGGCGTTGTCGGAGATGAGGCCACATAAGGCAGTGATGACGATGCATACCGATCACTGGACTCGGGAGAGGCCACAAGCGTCGCTGACGGGGCCGCAGACGCGTCCTGCAATGTCGACATGTCCTGCAACGCCGACGCATTAGGCACCATGGACGAGGGTGCGGGTGTCGGTGTCAAAACCAGCAGACCTCGGGGTAGGGGGTCCCGAGCTGTGGATTCTTGGATCAACGGTAACAGGAACGAAGGAGACGATGTTTTACCCAGGTTCGGGCCCTCTTGATGGAGGTAACACCCTACGTCCTGCTCTTGCTTATATTGATGAAGTATCAAGGTACAGAGTTGATCTACCTCGAGATCGTATATTCTGGTCTAAACCCTAGGGGTATGATGACTAATGTCATAATCTATCTATCAACTAGCCTAGCCTCGGCTTATATAATGTACCGGAGGCCTAGGATAACAAGAGTTCTAGTCGGCTACGTCAGTGGAGAGGAGTCCTTGTCTTGATCACCAAGTCTTGTAGAATCTTCCTCATATATGTCATGGGCTGTCCGAACTGGCCCATTAGTGAACCGGCATGGGGGTCTTTGGCCCGACCCACTGGTCGGGAGACGACGTGGTGAGTACCCCCTAGTCCAGGACATCATCAGTAGCCCCCTGAACCGGTCTTCAAGTTGGGGACACTCCTCGGTTCTTCCGAACTGTTCTTCATCTTCGGTCGTCGGTCTTGAAAACTGGTTCAACAAATCTTCCCATCTCTAATCTTGAGGATAGCCGAGGTGTATCCGAAGAGTTCATACGTCGGGTATCCGAGGAGCCCCTTTAAGTTATCGGCCTTTATCAATGCCTTGTTATTTTTTAAGCCGCACCTCGGGTTTGAAGTGTTTCCCGTGCGGTAGTGCCCTCTTGCATCCGAACTCCAACGCCGGATTGCATCCAAGGTATATCTTTGCAACTGAACTCCAACGCCGAACTGCATCCGAGGTGTCCTCTTGCAGCCGAGCACCAATGCCGGACTGCATCCAAGGTGTCTTCTCGCAGCCGAGCACCAATGCCGATCTGTATCCGAGCTCCAGCGCCGGACTGTCTCCGAGGTGTCATTGATTACCTCGGTCTTGAAAAAGTTGAAGGGGTTCCACAAAGCTTAATGCCAAAAATGCCCTCTATAGAGCCAGCCACATGCATCCGAGCTTTATGCCTGACAGCTTCCGAGGTGGTGCACCACCTCGTCGTGGGCTGATTTTTTGTGAATTTAATTTCTATTTGTGCAATTTATTCTCTGCCAAGATGTATAGCCAGTAGGCCTCAAGGTGTGTGTCGGCCAAAAATCCGAGATGCACCTGAAGGATAACATAAAACCGCTGATCCCAGTAGCCCCTGAGACTCAGGTCGATTCACAAAATCGGCCTGAGTATCAACTCCTAGCTCTGCAGCATACTTAGGAATAGAAACGCGGTGTAATATATTAGAGGAAATAGTGATCGGCAGACAGGCCCTTGAGAGAGGGTCTTGAGAAGTTGCCGTAATATATTAACTTGATGTCGGATAGGTCCCAGATGGTACCTATTGTTGTCCGGAGACGCGTTTGCCCATAGCTCGGTCAAGCCGAAAACTAGGCATTACGAATTTTCTGCATTGAATAGGCAATGCAGTAGCCCCCGAGCCACTGGTCGGGTGGCAACACCAGATCAGGGGATCGATGTGCCCCTTTAATATTTATAAATGATAAGCGCAAAGCCCAGTAGCTCCCGAGCCTTAATGTGGGCACAGATGGCCGCATTAAGGATCGATATCCGTTTGATAGAAATTTTTGTTATGTTTAACACAAACTTCTCGGAAAGAGAATAAAGATCTCTTAAAGGAGCTAGAGCTAACGAAAGCTAAGCTCGCCAAGGTCGGCCTCAAGGGGCTTAATAGATAGGAAATCAATGCCAATAGGAAATTATGAGAGCGTTATGTCAGCTACAAGGTTGTCTCAGCGAGATTGTGCCCTTGATTCTTTAAAAGATTGGCTACAATAAATTGACTTTTGCTCGCAATTTATGTGTAATGATTCTATGTACCCAAGTACTTTACATCATTAATGCTCGGATCCGCATTGTACAAAACTTTGTCGACCGACCATCGGCTTCAACCTCCTCGGCCAATAGCCGGGGAGTGTTTGTCCCACTTTATAAAGCCTTTATGAGGGCAAAGATTTACGACAAACGAGGCAATCCGGCCATACGGTTTTATAAACAAAGGTACGCAGAGAGATATGTTATGTTACTATTGAACGTAAGAAACATCTTCCAAAGAAAATAGTCCCGCTATCGGTTCCTTTCTTTGGGTTGTCATGCTGACCATGATCATGAAACCTCATCTCCGATCAACGTGGGAGGAAAATATTGAGGATTTAGTTGGGGGAAAGTTCCCGAACTCTGTGGTCCATAATGAACCGAAATGTTCACTTCCATCATTGCCGACCAATTATATCCTTTAAGATGGCTAGCTTTTGGCTTCACCCAGTCTGAGGTACTAACCCGGATGACCCGGTAGTAACAATCATAGAGGTGCTCCCTTTACCGCCTAGCCGAACAATCGGGAATGTAGGGGTAAGCACAGGAGCCAGGCAACCCAGCTTGGCCAAATTGATGCATATTTATAGCTTTATAATGATAATTACGGAAGGCAGCGCTTGTATATTGAATATAAACGCTGATTATATATGTTAATTTTGACTCCGTTGCGACCATTTATCATTTGAAAGTGGCCCATCGTCGGCTTCTACCCCTTTGTAGATACTACGCAAGGTATTTCCACGGTAACAAGACAACCCTTAGCCGAGGTCTCGGTGCCCGGAGGTGGTTGTGTTAGCGGAAACGAGGCAATCAGATATGCAGGCTTTATAACTTTCACTTAGTCATAGGAGCTTAAAGTTGGGAGTCCAGTTACTAGCCCCCGGTCAGTGTTCGGCGTCAGCCGAGATCAAGCCATTAACACTTCGGCCAATTTTATGAAAGGCCCTTCGTTTAACACGGTCATCGGATTGTTGACCAGTTTACGCTCATTGTGATAGTCAGTTTTCGGCTTTCTCCACTGAGGTACTTGACTAGTTAAACCGGAAGTACAATCGCAGTGGTTCTCCCTTTGCACACCTAGCCGAACAAAATGAAACATAGGAGGCAAGCACAGGAGCCGGGCAACCCAACTATTGACCGAAGACACAATTCGAAACTGATGCATATAAAGCAGTAATGGAGAACATTTTGCCGAGGACTCCTCAGAGTACCTTGGCTTTTGGGGGGTTCGGCTCTAGCCGCAGCCCCCGGTTGATATTGCCGATGCTTTAAAAGTGTCTGGCACCGTACTGCGAGGTTTATGCTCGGATCCAATGCCGAGGTATAGGTCGGCAGGAAAAAATGCCGAGCTGCGGGTCGGAAAAGATTTCCCGAGCTGGATTATTATGCAGGGCACCTCGGTCATGAGGATGTCCTGCCTTCTAAAAGAGAAAAAACATAAAATAGGTTAAATGTGTTAAAAGCTCAAAAAACCAAAAAACTAATGTACAAACTTGATGTCCGAACTAAATCAAGTTTTTTGGTGCCAACCCGAAAATTGGTCTTAAAATTAGTTTATGCTTCCGTCGTGCTTTAACATGATACATCCGATCCCCAGACTTGAAGCGGGTCAGCCTTCGGCTTCAACCTCCTATCCCGAAGGCGGAGTGTTTCTCAGGCTAGTTTAGCGGACTAAACACGAGCGGCTTTAGAGAGAAACCAGGCTATTAGGCTATTGACCACACACTCACGTCGGAAAAAGGAGTAGTAGAAAAAGACATTGCAACGACTTAGAAGAAAACACTTATTATAAAATGGCTCATATAAATTCTAAGAGCCTCCAGATAACATGGGTAAAGGGAGTTTGTTTTAACAAACAACGTATGTGAGCATGGTCGAACCAAACACAATTTTTTTTTTAAAACTTTGAGCATGAAAGCGACTTAGCTGGTTAATGTGTTCGGCGTTGATGACGCGGGCCGAGCTTGCAGCGGGTCGAGGTCCCAGCCCCCAAGCCGGTTTCGAGGTGCCCGAGCGAAGAGCTCAGCTTGATGAAGTGACGCCGCATGGTCCATGCGTCGAGGCAAAGCCCCTGGTCCAACCGAGGTGACGAAGCTAGTCGGCTGGTGATGCCAAAGTCCCCGGTCCAGCTAACATGACGAAGCTGGTCGGCTGGTGACGCCGAAGTCCCCGGAGTAAGTTGATGAAGATATGGTGAAGCCCCAGGTCTAGCCGAGGTGTTGGAGCAGACGACGCAGACCAGTCGACATCGATTTACCCATGCACACAAAAAAGTGCAAACCAAAAATACTACCAAATAAAGATAATAATATATATATTTTTAAAAATCTTCTACTTAACTAATTTAAGTGAAGTAAATAATTAAAGAATTATGGCCTGAATGCCGATGTCAGTCCGGTGGAGTGGTCATCGTCTGGATCCGATATAGCATCTCGTTTAACAGGGCGAGATTTAGCCGGATTGGTATCTGAGATTTTTTCAGAGTCGTCCCCTGGTACGATGGTGCGAGGGGCGAGTCCGGCCAGGGCTGACTCCTGGTGTTCGGATGCTGAGGTCGCGTCCAGGCTTGGAGCTGAATCCGGGATAAGAGAGGCGAGGCCGGCCGGAATTGACTCCCGATCTTCAGACGGAGAGGCCGCATCCAGGCTTGAAGCCGGATGCGAGATAAGAACTGACCCCAGGATCGGGTCGGAGAGAGATCCCTAAGTCGAAGCTTCTGGGTTGTTCAAGTTAGGGTTTCGTGATGCCGATCTCATGCTCGGCTTCACGATGCCGAACTCTTGCTCAGCTCGCCAAGGTTATGATCCGGGGAGGTGTCGTCAACTTGATGGAGCGACGGCGCAGTCGATGCTGGCACAGGTCGGCAGCCATGGAGCAACATCGTCGGGCCGGTTTGACATCAGCACGACGGTGAAAATTACCTCGGGAAAGACTTAGAATTTGTAGCCATGTATTTGAGAACAACACACAATACCCTAGAAGAAGTTTCCTTCAAAAAGGATGTTCAATATCCCGTTCATGAAGAAAGATGAATTCGGGTCGGATTCGTTTTCGCGCAGAAAACAGATCCGAAAATTGACGCACTCCTCGTACCATTCCTGGAGTTTGACGGTAGGATCGAGCTGAAATTTTGAGGGTTGGTAGATATAGGAATTCCGCAGCCGATCAATGGTTGGATCTTCCAAAGGACGTCCGAGCTGGATGCTGGACTCCACGCCCTAAACACATCCAGATTCCTGTCCGGATTCGTCATGGCTCCGGTATATTGGAGATCGCCGGAGATTCCTCCATCGGAACGCGATGAAATTTTACAGAGTTGTTGTAGACTCAATTCCGCACAATTCCACTGCCGCAATCGTCAAAGTGACGCTCGAGGAGGCGGTGACGGCGGATACAAGTTCGCGGTCCAGAAAAAAACAGCACGGTCGCTCGAGGGCAATGTTGACGTTGAGCCCCCGGGCTCCATGGATGATTCCTCCATGATCTTGATAGAGATCGGAGTTGATGATGACAAGGACATATGTCCGATCTTGATGATCAGAAGAGGAGTCTGGTCTTCGGCCCAGCCAAGGTGACCAGTCTAGCCGGCGATGAAGATGCCGACGTCGCAGTTGATCTGCTGGTGAGCCATTGATCCATTGATGATCACACAGCGAAACTCTCAATGAAAGTACCATTGTCGGTGTCAAAACTAGCAGACCTCGGGGTAGGGGATCCTGAGCTGTTGATTCTTGGATCAACGGTAACAGGAACGAAGGAGACGATGTTTTACCCAGGTTCGGGCCCTCTTGATGGAGGTAAAACCCTACGTCCTGCTCTTGTTTATACTGATGAAGTATCAAGGTACAGAGTTGATCTACCTCGAGATCGTATATTGTGGTCTAAACCCTAGGGGTATGATGAGTAATGTCATAATCTATCTATCAACTAGCCTAGCCTCGACTTATATAATGTACCGGAGGACTAGGATAACAAGAGTCCTAGTCGGCTACGTCGGTCGAGAGGAGTCCTTGTCTTGTTCACCAAATCTTGTAGAATCTTCCTCATATATGTCATCGGCTATCCGAACTGGCCCATTAGTGAACCACCATGGGGGTCTTCGGCCCGACCCACTGGTCGGGAGACGACGTGGTGAGTACCCCCTAGTCCAGGACACCGTTAGCGGGTGTGACGGGGGACATAGGCGAGCCGGGCTCCAGGCCCGGTGAAGACAGCCCACCCGATGCTGAGGTGGAGAGGGCCGGGGCAGTCAACTCGGGCAGCGGGCCGGATAGTGAAGGCCCATACGGGGCCACGACGACTGGGCTGGCATCGCAATTGAGGCTGCATGGGACATACACCCGCCCGTCATCTTGTGCACAAGCAGCCGGCGCTCGAAGGACCTTAAAGCGTCGAGGAGCTCAAAGCGTGCTCCCCGGGTGGTACCTGCTTCATGGTTAGGTAGCAACGAAGGGGTATACGCAGCATCTACAAAGTTATCAGGTGAAGGTAAAGCGGACTGCACTGGAGCATCTGTAGTGTTGGGAGTGGTCTTAAGTGATGAAAAAGGAAAGACATCACTACTAGGGAAAACCTTGTACACAGAGGATTATCAGTAGTGCTGGTTGAAATGAGGCGCTACTGCTAACTAACAGTAGCGCGTGGTTACCATGGGCGCTACTGCTACACATGCTACTACTATTTTAGCAGTAGTGCGGCTCCCCAAAAAGGTGCTAGTACTATTTTGGCCACACCGTTGCCGTCAAGCTAGGTATAGTAATAGCGTCGTTCTAGAACACGAGCTACTGCTATGTAAGTAGCCGTAGTGCGTTTTCCTGTACCGCGCTACTGGTAAGTCTAACTTACCTTCCCCCGCGCGTGGCCCTAGCTCACTCTCCCCCTCCCCACTCCATCTCCATCCCGCCCGTCACTGCTGCTGTCGGCCCGTCGCAGCCGCCGCATTTCCGCCCGCTGCTGCTGCCGTCGCCCCCTGGTCGGTATGTCTCCCTCCCCCCCTCCGACCGTCCTCCCTCCTCCATCCCTTCCTCCCTCCGTAGCTCCCTCCTCCATCCCTCCCTCCCTCCCTTCCTCCAACCCTGTCCCTCCTCCCTGCCTCCCTCCATCTGACCCTATCCCTCCTCGACATGCAGGGGCTCCTAGTAGTATTTAGCAAATGCAATATGTTCAGATTTTTTTTACTAATTTTGTTCATATATATGAACCCTAGGTGTTCATATATATGAGCCCATTTCATCATTAGAGCACTAAATAGGTTTCTTTAGTACAATGGAATGTAGATATATGTAACCCTAGGTGTTCATATATATGGGTGGATGAAATTAGGTTTTTTTGTAATGCTTGGATGGATAGATGGATAGACAGATGGATTAAACTAAGTTTTTTTAGTAATGCTTTGGATAGATAGACGGATGGATGGATAGCTATTAGGGTTAGAACTAGGTTTTACAAATTTTTAGTAAATGTAGGTCTTATGAATCAGCATAGTAATGTTTAGTTGATAGCTTATAGGGTTTCACTAAGTCCTAAAATGAGGATAATATTGTTTTTGTTTATATTTTGTTTTTGCAGAAATCAAGGAGCCCCTGCATCATCCCCACCGTCATCCCCGTCACCGACCCCCTCCGACCTCGAGGTGAGACCGGCCAAATCCCCATGTCGATGATGATGTAGATGTTTTGATAGATGTAGTAGAGTACTAGACTAGTAGCTGTGACAATGTGATGTAGTAGAGTAATGGAATGTAGATTATTGCCATGGAATAGAAATTTTTCAATGTAGGTCTTTCAAATATGATGGAAATTTTTAGACATGTGTCCAAATGGCCTATGTTTGCAGGGAACACCTCTGAGCTAGTGGCCTGTGTTTTGCCGGAGTGTTGATTAATTTCCATTCCGGCAAATTTCATGCGCTCGATATGTCCTTTTTAGCAAAGGTCATGCCGGATTTTCCCGTGAATTTTGGCATGACTTGTGCTAGAATATGTAGGAAATATCGAGTGCCCAGGATTTGCTAGAAAGATAATTAAACGTCATTTCGGGTTGACTTTAAGTCTGTCGGGGCTCCATACATGACAGTCAAAAAATCAGTGAGGGAAAGTCTCCACAATATATGAGAGAAGAAGAATGTTGACTGTTGTCGTGGGGGTCGCTTCTCCTTCTTCTCCTTGTGCTAGACCACTGATATGTACTAGGGGAAGGAGGAGTAGCGACGATCATCCACGGTCGAAAAATCAGTGACAGAGAGTGTCCACCATATATGAGAAGAAGAATCCCGACTGTTGTCGTGAGGGGAGATTCTTCTTCATTCGAAGGTGCTAGATATTTTGGTGTAATGCACTTTCGAATGAAAGTAGGAGCTTCCATCACCGACGGTCGCAAAATGCCAGAGAGGAAGAATCTCGACTGTTGTCGTGGGGGTCGCTTCTTCTTCGTTCCCGTGTGCTAGACATTTTGGTGTAATGCACTCGGGGACGAAGGGAGGAGCGACCATCACCGACGGTCGAATATATACACCACGTGAGCTGAAAGTTTTCAAGAAAAGACTCGACAGACTGATAGTCAACCCGTGATGAATAATAATGATCTAATTTAGTTTTTGTAGTACATATATTGAATTTTAGAAGTTTAATCTTTGAATTATAAACATAGGAAATGTCTGATGACGACGATAGGATCCCGGAGTGCGACTACTGCGGCGACGACCGGGGTCTGTGTGATAGGCCTCACTTGGTAGACGGTCGGCGCTTGAGTATTAAGCTCGACGAGACTTTCGATGTTGAAACGGTACACAACAACGACAAGTCTTTTTTCGTAATGAAGCATGACTTCTGTTTCTTCAACGTGTAATTTTCGTCTTTTAGAATTTGACTAGTGCATCTCCTGCCATGCTGTGACGCCCCCGGCTTAATAGTGCACTAATCATACACGCAAATGCACACGATCAAGCCTAAGGACTCACGGGAAGATATCACAACACAACTCTAAAACATAAATAAAGTCATACAAGCTTTATATTACAAGCCAGGGGCCTCGAGGGCTCGAATACATAAGCTTGCGTACAAACGTCAGCGGAAGCATTAGATATCTGAGTACAGATATGAAACAGAAATAGATAAGCCCTTAGAAAGGCGGGGCAAAACAAAAGCTACGATCGGAAGGCGTAGGCCTCCTGCCTGGGACCCTCTGATCCTACTCCTGGTCGTCAGCCAACTCGTAGTAGTAACCACCCTCGGGGTAGTAGTAGCTATCATCGGCGCGGGCAGCTGTATCCGGGGATCCATCATCTGGTTGCATCAAAAGGGTATGGGGGAAAAAGAAAGCAAAGCAACCGTGAGTACTCATCCGAAGTACTCAGCAAGCAAGGATCTACACTACATATGCAACATTTTCAAAGAGAGGCTGTATATGTGGACTGGGCTGCAGAAATGCCAGAATAGAGAGAAGGCCTAGTCCTATCGAAGATTAGCATCTTCAGCGGTCTTGCAGCAATAGAAGAGAGTAGAACAGTACAATATAATGTAGCAGTATCATTAAGTCTCAACGTCACCCAGAGATCCTTTCTCGACTGCCTGCGAGAAAGCAATCCTAGAGCCATACAGTCATCAACGTCGTCCTGAGATCCCTTCTCGAATCCCTGCGAGAAGCATTCCCAGAGCCATATATCCAGGTATCATCTCAAGGTCTAGTTGTGTCGATCGGGATACAACTCCGAGTGTCCGTTACCAAGGATCCGGCTATACATAGAAGAGTTCTTCCCTGCAGGGGTGCACCAACTTACCCAACACGCTCGATTAACTCCGGCCGGACACACTTTCCTGGGTCATGCCCGGCCTCGGCCAAGCGATACACCGTAGCCCTACCTAGAGCTCAGTAGAGAGGTCCCCGACGGTCTACAACCTAAGCGCTCAGGGGTCTTGGGCCATCGCCCTGTGCTCTCCGGGTCGTTGCGAGCAGGGTCGTTGCCCGGCCGCAATGCTGAACTGGACGTCTGACAAAGCTTTTGGCTGATGCATACGATGCAGAGTACCCATATTTATTACCGCGTGATGGTTAGTTCTATCGGGCCAAAGGCCCACTCAGATCAAATATCTAAATCGTAGGGTGTTGGTAGTGCGGTAACGAGCAGAGACTCACGATCGATGTGACCCCGTCACCCCGTCTCGAGGACTTGCGGCAAGGGCCAAAAATGCCCGGCCATGCCTCGTATTCTCACTCGTGCACCATCCAGGTCAACCCGTCTCGCAAAAGACTGTCGGGAACTCAGGTCCACCTCTACTGGGCGGTACCGCCTGTCCCTCTAGTCCTGCAGTAAAGTAACTCCCTCGGGTCCCCCTCGGGGCCGACCCGTTTCTAACAGGGTTCAGGGGTAAAGTCACAATAACCGTGTGTCCATAACATTAGGGGAATCCGAGGTGTCACCCTCGTTGGATTCCTACTCGATGTATCTGTCAAGGTAAACTCAGAGGAATCACTCTCGAGGTTCACACTTGAAGTGTTGCACGACAACATCGTTATCGGAAGTGGTGAAGGAGGAATCACCCTCGATGACCACGACCGAATAGCTACTCTACAGAGCTAACATCAGAAGTGCTACAGGAGGTTTCACCCTCGGCACTCGATAATAACGCTGCAGTGTCGTTACAACTAAGGGGGTGATGTGCGGTGCCGGGGTCTGGTCTTCAATCCCATTGATCGGGTCTTCAGATAATCCAGCGGGGCAGTCGGGATAAGTGGGGTCACTGATAGGTCTCTACCCAGCCTATACTAAGCAGTTTAGGATAAGCAGGTAAGGTATCAATAGCAGGTTACAATAAACAGGCTATGCATCAGAATAGGTAACGCAGTAGTAGCAGCAATTCTAGTGCAAGCATGAGAATTAGAATGGGCGATATCGGGATGATCAAAAAGGGGGGGCTTGCCTGGTTGCTCGGCAGATGAAAAAGTAATCTTCAACGGTGAAGTAGTCGATCACCAGGGCATCGTCGGCGGTCTCGGGGTCTACCGGGAAGAAAGGGAGAGAAGAAACAATATAAATACATGGCAACAAAAGCAATCACATAGCAGGACACGGTATAAGCAGTGCAAGGGTGCCCTAGTGCAACGTTAAATGTTACAGACGGAGCGGGAAAATATTTGGGAATATTTTCCCAGTGTCAGGCATCTGTCAGACAGATGAACCAGAGGGAAAGGTTCCATGTTCATCGTGCTATAGGCGTGTGACAGGTATGAGGAGGGCATATTCGGATTCGTCTCATTTTTCTGATCATTTTTCATATATAAAGTTTTTCGATCCGAGCTACGATTTAATTTTACGAATTTTCAAAGGTTAAACAATATTATAAAATTACTGGATCTATTATTAATACAAAAATTAAATAGCAAAAATGCTAAGTGCACCCAGTGCAGTGCACCCAGAGTGCACCAGGGGCTGACAGTGGGTCCAGTCAACTGCCCAGTCAGCAGTTGACTGGTCCATGGTTGACTAGTCAAAAGGTCCAGTGGGACCCAGTTGCCATAGAGAGTAGTTCAATTGATTTTTGACTATATATTTTAAATGGTGGTGGGACCCAACTGTCAGCGAGACATTTAACTAACAGAGTTATTTTCAAACTAATCTAAATTAGTGGGGTGTTAGCACCATAACTAAAAGGGTCGGCCCCAGGTGACAGAGAGCCAACCGGCCCCTGAGGCCTGGCTCGCACGAGCAGGAGGCGCCGGTGGCCATAGAGCCCAGGCACGGGCGGCCGGTGAACGGGAGGTGGCCGGCGGGGCTGGTAGCTGGGGGGGGCCAAAGCCGGCGAGGTCAGGTGGCGGCAGGCGCAGGCCGGGGTGCTCCGGAGTGCGCATGCAGAAGGCGCCGGCGGCCTTCGGCAGCAGCGGCGAGGAAGGTAGCGGGCGGCGTGGGAGCGGCGGGAGGCGCGGCTCGCAGTGGCGGCCGGAGGCGGCAGCGGCGAGGCCACAGACGGGCGGCACGGGGTGCGGTCGGCAAAAAGGCCACGGTTGGGCGCTGCGAGGGCGGCAGCCGCTGCAGAGAAGCAGCAACGCTCGGCGAGGGGCGAGGGGGAATGCAGCGTGGCGGAGCAGCAGCAGAAATACAGCAGGCAGCGGGTGGCAGTCGGCGAGTCGGGCGCGGCCAGCACAGGTGGGGCGCGTGGCAAGGCGCGTCCTGGAGCGGACGTGGGCGCGAGGGCGACGGGCAGGGCGTGGCTTGAACGCAACGGTGGCCTCGGTTTGCTCCGGGGCTAGCTACCGAAGGACAAAGGCAACGATGACGGAAAACAGAGCTTCGGCTACAGAGAAAGCTACCGCTCGGGGACGTGCGCAAGGCAACAGAGAGCGGGGAAAAGAGCAGAGGCTCACAACGGGGTCGACGAGCAGGTCAGTGGGCTCGAAGGAGGGTCGGTGGAGGCGAATCGAACAGCGATGACCGGTGGCATCCGAGGAAGAAGATGGCGTAGACGACGGCGTTGGTGGTCCTTGTCGTCGATCCGATCTTGTAGGCGAAGCAGCGGAGCACGTCGGAGATGCTGGACACGAGCTCTGGGCGCGGTAGTGACGGGGAGCTCCCATCTAGGAATTTATCCATGCGGGTTTCTCCAATGTGACCAAATGCAGTGCCACACTTGTGTGGTATTCTTTTAGTCTTGCGACATTTAGCGTCAGTGTTATGGATGTATCGTATTACCATCAATATTCATAACATACATCCCATCTAGGATGGAAGCATGGCCCTTCATGTTATTCATAATACTGAACAACAATTGTTGTTTTTATGAACAACTCTTTTGCAACAAACATTGTGCAATGGGCTAGAGTGTATGAAACTCTAAAATGAATTATGAAAGTAAACCCAGAGGTAATGTATTATTATCAATATTCATAACATACATCTCATTCATAATGAAAGTATGGCCCTTATGTTATTCATAACATCGAACATCAAAAGTTCTCTTATAAACAACCTTCTTGCAAGATACCTTATGCAATGGGCTAGAGTTTGTGAAACTCCAAATGAATTATAAAAATAAATATAGACGGTAATACACCGATGGAAGGTATAGTAACATTTACTATGTTCCCTGTGTATACCTAAAACTCATTTCTGGCTAGTCTTTCAGGCCATAGTAGTTCCTACATCGAGTTGCAAACGAATGCAATCGAGCGGGTATCTTTGTGATTAACTCACAATACCCAAAAATTAGTGATTAACATGTTTAACCATAATTCCCAAGAACTATATCTTTGACCAGCCTTCTATACATCAAAAACTTGTATGACATTCATACATGAGGTGGATATTCCAGTCTTCTTTTCTTTTTGCCATTATACTTCTAACAATTTAACTTTTAGTATTTCTCCTACTCTCAGAAGAAGCACTCAACTTAAGAGTGGCGTTAGCCCCGAACTTCCTAGGTGTGAAAGTCTTACTAACACCCTTCGGACACTTCCTTTCTCTTTAAGTTGTTGTTTTATTCACCGTTCATCATATGACAGGCGTTCTTCTGGATCCCTCTCTTATCAGTCTAATGCATAGTAAACTCCTTTACTAATAGTTTGCAAACAAACATTGCTTTGGATATCTCATATCTTTTAGCCTTTGTCTGTCTCTGAAAATGATTTTCAGATTCCATGAATATCACATAACTATCCAAACTATCGAAGTTCGGGTCTCATGGAAGCAAACATATTGCACTTGACTGAAAACGGAATTCTAGCTTTTGGATCGAAGGACGAGAGTCACATGATCCATAGCATAAGAGAGAGAATACCGAAAGTATGCGATAGGACAAAGTCCTTCTTGGCACTCTTGAGGACAATCCTCATATTATGTTACCAACCGTAAAGTATTAACCAGATATTTAACAGCTATTCAATTTTAACAGGGAAGGTGGAAACGCGAGCCATTATTCTACAACTATTAAGTAAATCACACTTAGACAATGTTCAAAATTAATTGCACTGAGAATTAAAAGAATTAATTCTACAGCGCGCTCCCACTCAAATCAATATCTCTCATAATTGATTGTGAGTGATTCAAGACCCGTGTTTTGATTATTCGTCATTGATGTTAGTCACCACTGATGACGAAAATCTCAACCGGTAGGCCAAACTGCCAATCACATCTCTATGCGACTCTTGTTCATCTTTCGATGGGCGTGTTCCGAGCTCATGACTGTCATGCCTGAACGTCAAAGACAACCAAGTGATCTCGCTGCGAGGTCTGAACTCACCCGCCTCACACATCCCTAATCGTTCGTACCCATGTTAGTCATGGCGCACCCCGAAAAGTTAGGTGCCGTGACGGTGCTACACTTGGGAGAACACTATCAACTATGATATTTTTGTGAGAGATCACCCTAATAAAAAGCGACTACCGTGCAATCAAGAAGGGTGCATCATAAGGGATAAACATCTCAGGCAATTCATAATAGCATGATATGGTATAGCCCTTTCTGACGGAGAAGTCTTGTATTTCTTCGTCTTCGGCATTCGCGTCGGTGTTCACCTTCGCGAAGATTGCCACCACCTTGTCGATGCACCAGATAATATTGCTATCCCTATAGCTAATAAAATAAGTGCATTACACAAGGTTGACACGCAGGTCATTTAAAGTGCAATCATATGGCTCCAGCCATCATGCCAAATCATGACACGCAGGTCATGTTAATCAATTTACATCATATAGTCATCTCATACATAATCAAATTATTATGAGCACTGCTATACCACATCATATGCACATGCAAACCCTCCTGCAAAACCAAGTTAGACGCCTCTAATCGGTTCATGCAAAAACTTGTTTTACGTTGCTTCTAAGGTTTTGAAACAAACCGAAGCTACCAACGTCCATCATCAAGTATGATAATTCAAGTTGCTAGATTAACTTTCCAGGGTGTATGAAAACCGAGATAATAAAATCTCGAGCCCCATACTAAACTTCGTCATACGCATGACCCCCGTGCAGATCATATCTGCATTGCCCTTTCGTCTGCGAAACATCCATCTTTCTTTAACTAAAGTGGAACCCAAAGAACTGTTAGCACTTCGTTGATCTGTCAATCAGCATACTCAGGAGCAGCATGAAAGGATCGCGGATTGCCAGAACTTTGTGAGATTCCACAATGCTGTCAAGATCAGGACTACGCAAATTCAAGGGAAGTAACAAGAACATCGGGTAACAGATTTCATCTGCTACCCGCACAAATAATTTTTAGTAATAGAACTCATCTACTACCTAATTATATTGTGCAACACCCATACATCTCATGTATTCTAGATCGCAACCTGCATCTACGCATAGCACGGCTCATGATGCCACTGTAGGGTAACGTAGCAGAAAACAAAAAATATCCGACCTACGCACCAGCCCAGGACAACTATGGAGACTGCATACAAGGTTTGATCATTTTCGATACCGACTCGAAGCGCCGCGGAAGTAGAGTCGATGACGATCGTCGGTGCAGATCCCCGCAGCTAGGATTTACAACCTCCCAACCGCGAGGATGTATACCCTCGTCTTCCCTTCGGACAGCCCTCCAGGAGGCGGTCGAACAGTCCCCCGAACGGTGTCGCGGACAGCCCTTCGGGAGGACCTTCGAAACTCGAACGGTCACTCGGACAGCCCTTCGGGAGGACTCACAGAACTCGGACCGTCACTTGGACAGCCCTTCGGGAGGCACTCACGAACAGCCCCTCGGGCACTAAGATCGAAACTACGACCTCTCTATAGAGTTGCACACATACGGTGTCATCTATCCGGCAGGGCTTCGCCGTCCAGAACTAGTTCCTGCCGGAACCCAGACAGCCTTTCGGCACTACGAAACTATTTCGTGGGAGGGAGAGAGAATGCCAGATCATGCATGGCTTGTGTGAGAGAGTTGGAGTGGAGTTAGAGAGCACCTCTCCTCCTCCTTATATAGTGGTGGAAGGGGTGGAGGGGGCTGAAATTTCAGCCCACTAAACATGGGGAAAACATGTTCCCACAAAACAAGGAGAACATGTTCCCACCAAACAAGGGAAAAACATGTTCCCTTGTCCATGGTGTTCCCCATGGGGCCCCACCTTCCTCCCAACACTCTCCACCATTTGTGGGGGCTGCCCCCCACCATGGGGGCCCCCCCCAACATTTTGTCCAGCCACAAGGGGGCTGCCCCCAAAGGGGGCCCCCCCAAAAACAGCCCCCACGATCCGTGGGATCTTGTCCCCTCACGCTGGGACAAGATGTTTTCCGCGACTATTATTTCTGAAAAATTCCAGAAGGTCCCAGAACATTTCCGGCACCCTCTAAAATTATCTGGACGCGCTCTGGAACATTTCCAGTATGGTGGTTTAATTTAAAACCATCTTTGTTTACCCGGTAAACAACTCCGGCAGCTCCGAAACTTTTTTTTCGGTTTTTTCTCTAGAAAAATTCCAGAAACTACCAGACCAATCTGGCAACCTCCAAAACATTCCCGGTGCTTGCCGAAACCTTTTTGGATCAATGGTTTTATCCGAAACAACTTTTCGGTTTTACCGAAACTTTTTCGGTGTTCTCTCCGGAACTTTTCCATTGTCTCTGAAACTTTTCCAGTGACTTTCTCTCGGACTCCTTGTCTAGAATTCAGCAGATAGATGACCCTTAAGCGTGTGACCCTATAGGTTCGATGAAGTATAGACATGACCGGAACACCTTCCGATCAATGATCAGCATCGGAGCCGTGGACACCCATATTGACCCCTATACCCACACGAATGAATATTCGAGTGAACCTCCAGTTGCCGTGTGCTATTCCTGTTGCTTCACGATATGTTACAAATACCCGAGGTTAGACATGTTGGCATTCCCGTGGATCAACAACTTGTCCACTATGCTAGTTACCTCGTTACCGGTATTGTTCTCTTTTCTTGTTACCGTGTTCCGGCATCCCCGTGATCAAATCACAAAGTGTCTGGCCAGACGATGATGGATACCGTAACACCGAGAGGGCCCAGAGATATCTCTCCATCGCCGGAGGAGCAAATCCCAATCTTGAGCTATCAAGTTACTTGACATACTTTTCCATGAACCCGTAAGCCGCCGTAATAGCCACCCATTTACGGATGACGTTTAACAAACCCCAAAGTTCATGAAGCAAGCATGAAGAAACTCGATACTCTCATGTTCTAAGGAATTATGCAAACATTAACCATCTCTGTGTTATTAACCATTAACTTGTGACGAAAGTATCTCATAGCATAACATCAATCGGGTCGATTCAACACAAATGTCCTTCCTGACATTGTGCCCTCAAAGTTGCTGGCATAGACATGCCCATGATTGGGAAAACATAATCATCATGCAACACTTGAGCTAGTCTTAGAGGCACGACTAGGAATACATTTTACCGTTTATTATACCACACGTGCACATGGGTTTTCCCCAGAGCTTTTATGGATATACGGGCTCGGGAACCATAGCAGTTATAGCATGGAATATAAACTTAATTATGAACAGGGAGATAATTAATAACATTTATTATTGCCTCTAGGGCATATCTCCTGCAAGGGTGTCACAAATCTCCTCCACTAGATGAAATCTCGTCCCGAGATTTAAGTGGGGAGGTAAAGGGTAACTTCGGGAGATCTGACCCTCGTAGGGTCGAGTATCTGATGAACAATTCAGGGAATGTGTCAGAAGTATCTCTCGAGTTGACACTTAACAAAACAGCGAGAGCGAAGTATGAAGGTATAGTAGGAAGTTTCAAGCGAATGGACAAACGATCGATACCTGAACAGAGTGTGAGAAGGGGTTCAGAGCATCGGGAATAAGCATTGCGTATGATACCAGAATAGATCACTAGGTGGGTGGCTCGTGATGTACTTACGAAGCCAAGCGCGAGAAACCATTTTCCAAAACAGGGATGTACAGGAGAGTCAGGTTTTGATCCTGCGGAACTGTGGGTTATGGGCCCACCATGAGGGCTAAAAGTAGGAAGGAGGCGGACATATTGGAGGGTCACGATAGCAAGGCATGTCAGTGGATAGTCTGTCAGTTATGTCGACGACAACATCAGTACCAAGGGCGAGGGACAAAGAGAACCATTTTCCTGCTCGTTGAACGAGGCGGACCGATAGGCAAAGTTCTCGTCCATCGGTGGTTACCGAAATGTTATCAACAGTAGAAACAGGGTCTCACTGACAGAGTTGTATATATAGATCACAAGAAAGGTTAAACAAAGCAATGGAAAGGAAAATGTGATCATCAGATTAAACAGAACAATGGAAAGGAAAATGTGTCTAAACACATATTCCAGGGGTATATCCTTCGCAAGGACAAGCAGAGCACGATATCCATGGCAGGATAGAAAGTAGAAAACGCTTTAGGTAAGGGGAGAGAAATTCCATGACATTACCCATACAATGGTGTTTGGATAATTGAACAAGAAATTTTTGCATTGTGCTTCAAATGTTCTTATTGAAGATCGGAGTACCACAGTCATGCTTCGAGATAACATTGACATGGTCTTCCAGTAAAGATCAGACGTTGGATACACAAAGGATTCATCAGGAGGCAATAGGGTTGCTAGAAGTTTCGAATTCACACACCATAGTTCATTTGTCGGCATTCCGGTTATGAACAACACGGGGACCAAGAAGGAATGGTGATGGTGAGAAGTAACACTTGTATCAAGAATTCTCATGAGGTGGTGAAATTCCCATGACATTCTTGACATAAAAGGTGGTAATTTTCCCAAGATAAAGAAGAACAAATGCTGGATAGCAAGGAACTCAAGGTATAACACAAAACACGAACAAGTTTGTGTTTGGGGGGAGTGGGGGAGGGCAATAAGGTGGCCGGTCATTATCACAAATCATCGAGGGCAAGGACGGGATTTCTCATCATGAGTTCAAATGATATCCTGGAAGAGCTCAGAATGCTGATGATGATCACGACACATTTGTCATGAGATTCTCGAAATCAAGTTGGTTGTTCAAGGAGAAATGATATGATGAGGAAATTCGACGTAAGATTAACTCACCGTCAAAATTTGTGCTCTGGGAAGAAGGACCAGGTAGCACTATTAATAATAGCACGATAATGATGTAGCCGTTCAGGCTAGGGTTAACATTATGGAGTATTAAACTTGTAAGCAATGAAGATTTTGAATACTTGTCGAATTGCAATGCGGGCTTGATTCCGTTATCGGTGTCCTTGAGTGTATAACAACTCAGAACCCGGTGAAAAATAGGAATCGGTGAGAAATAATAGTAGATGAAGAACTCATAAGGAGTTATGTAGCTCCGTGATAATCTCGAGATACTAGGGGGTAATGCTCGACGACAGATTAAAACAGAGGTTGGACTGGGGGTATTGCTCTACAGAAGTCAAGGGTTTAACTTGCACGAGAAATGGTAATTAAAAGGAGGACATGGTCGGAACCATGATTGCAAAAGGCCAGATCCCAGATATAAGATGAACTTATACCAAGGGAATAATTAATTTAAGAGAAGCTTTAATGACTAGATATACATCGTGTCCATGGGCATGAACACAAAGTTCAAGGTCGACTCCCACTTCTGCAATGCATAACCTTTCATACGCTGCTCTATATAAAAAAAATTGATTTGAGTGCGAAGGCCTAGATGGTGATTTACCAGAGGAGTATGAACCCTGGAAAACTTTCGGGTTCACACAGATTAAGGAAGGTATAGGTTCAACCCATTGGGGGCATCTTAGGAACATGTACCACAACTTCCGGAGTATATATCACAAGCTCGCCAGCATAGCCAGGTTGACAAAGCAGGGAATACAATTTACCAAACGTAATATGTATCAGGGGGAGAGCGCACAAAATTTTGAATATGAAGGACACTGCCGGATAATAATCCAACAAAGGATTCAGTGTCCCTCCGTGGATTTGATGCGAGTATCAGTACTCAATCAGAAGAAGGAAAGTATGCAAAGACATCGGTTTATGGAAACATCTGAATAATTCAATGCTTAATTGCGAAGGTTTACGATTCCAAAATCGGGGAATCAGAGGCAGAGGCTCTGATAAAAAGATGAGTATGATGAATAGAATTAGATTGCCAACCAATCAAGGATTGATTTACCGAGATCCAGCTCATAGACATAAATGACGTCTAAGCCGGAAGGATGAATTAGTAGGACACAACTGATGATTGCGAGTATTCGCAACATAATGAATCAATAGGCTCAGGATGACAATGACAAAGGATGTCAATGAATATTGCCGGACATTTGGATTTAATCATAATGCAAGCAGATCAGAAGAATATCAAGAGCAATAGGGTGCAGAGGATTTTCCGAAGATCGAATAGTATTTCGAAGAATTTTGTGTAACATAAGAACAACTAGGAATGAACAAATCCTTGATAAGTGTGAGGAATTTATCGTAGGTGTAATCGTGCAGAAAAGTGCTGCAAGGCAGTAATCACAAAGGATTCTCGGAGTAGCGGGAAGTAGTTCAGGGTATCTTGTACTAACAAGAGTTATCGAGAATGAAGGTATGCATGGCAAGTATAAGTAGCTATCCATAGGGATGTCTCGGTGGTAGGGAATTGCAAATACGATGAGCACAAGTTCTCGAAAGAACATCGGAGAGTATCTTCGGAATCTTCTGGTGGACCAAGTAATCATCTGGGGTAAGGGCTCTTCGGGAGGAAGTAGTTACGAGAACCTAGAGTCGGCGTTAGTAAAATCATTTATCCCGAATAGAAGAGAGATCAGAGTCCCAGAGTAAAGGTCGAGGAGTAAAAGATCCTAATACCACCCAATTGTCGACGTGGGCCCGTAAGCCCCACAGCGAAGTTAGTAAATTAGTTTTTGGACCACTAGACTCAACTTCGGCCAAGGAGTTGGGAAGGGGGTTCCTACAGTCAGTCGGCTCTGATACCAACTTGTGACGCCCCCGGCTTAATCATGCACTAATCATACACGCAAATGCACAAGATCAAGCCTAAGAACTCGCGGGAAGATATCACAACACAACTCTAAAACATAAATAAAGTCATACAAGCTTTATATTACAAGCCACGGGCCTCGAGGGCTCGAATACATAAGCTTGCGTACAAGCGTCAACAGAAGCATCAGATATCTGAGTACAGATATGAAACAGAAACAGATAAGCCCTTAGAAAGGCGGGGCAAAACAAAAGCTACGATCGAAAGGCGTAGGCCTCCTGCCTGGGACCCTCCGATCGTACTCCTGGTCGTCAGCCAACTCGTAGTAGTAACCACCCTCGGGGTAGTAGTAGCTATCGTCGGCGCGGGCAGCTGTATCCGGGGCTCCATCATCTGGTTGCATCAAAAGGGTATGGGGGAAAAAGAAAGCAAAGCAACCGTGAGTACTTATCCGAAGTACTCAGCAAGCAAGGATCTACACTACATATGCAACATTTTCAAAGAAAGGCTGTATATGTGGACTGGGCTGCAGAAATGCTAGAATAGAGAGAAGGCCTAGTCCTATCGAAGACTAGCATCTTCAGCGGTCTTGCAGAAATAGAAGAGAGTAGAATAGTACAATATAATGTAGCAGTATCATTAAGTCTCAACCTCACCCAGAGATCCTTTCTCGACTCCCTGCGAGAAAGCAATCCCAGAGCCATACAGTCATCAACCTCGTCCTGAGATCCCTTCTCGACTCCCTGCGAGAAGCAATCCCAGACCCATATATCCAGGTATCATCTCATGGTCTAGTTGTGTCGATTGGGATACAACTCCGAGTGTCCGTTACCGAGGATCCGACTATGCATAGATTGGTTCTTCCCTGCAGGGGTGCACCAACTTACCCAACACGCTCGATTAACTCCGGCCGGACACACTTTCCTGTGTCATGCCCGGCCTCGGCCAAACGATACACCGTAGCCCTACCTAGAGCTCAGCAGAGAGGTCCCCGCCGGTCGACAACCTAAGCGCTCAGGGGTCTTGGGCCATCGCCCTGTGCTCTCCGGGTCGTTGCGAGCAGGGTGGATACCAGCGCCAACGACACGATCCGACCCGGCCGCAATGCTGAACTGGACGTCTGACAAAGCTTTCGGCTGATGCATATGATGCAGAGTACCCATATTTATTCCCGCGTGATGGTTAGTGCTATCGGGCCAAAGGCCCACTCAGATCAAATATCCAAATCGTAGGGTGTTGGTAGTGCGGTAACGAGCAGAGACTCACGATCGATGTGACCCCATCGCCACTTCTCGAGGACTTGCGGCAAGGGCCAAGAATGCCAGGCCACGCCTCGTATTCTCACTCGGGCACCATCCAGGTCAACCCATCTCACAAAAGACTGTCGGGAACTCAGGTCCACCTCTACTGGGCGGTACCGCCTGTCCCTCCAGTCCTGCAGTAAAGTAATTCCCTCGGGTCCCCCTCGGGGCCGACCCATTTCTAACAGGGTTTAGGGGTAAAGTCACAATAACCGTGTATCCATAACATCAGGGGAATCCGAGGTGTCACCCTCGTTGGATTCCTACTCGATGTATCTGTCAAGGTGAACTCAGAGGAATCACCCTCGAGGTTCACACTTGAAGTGTTGCACGACAACGTCGTTATTGGAAGTGGTGAAGGAGGAATCACCCTCGATGACCACGACCGAATAGCTACTCTACAGAGTTAACATCAGAAGTGCTACAGGAGGTTTTCACCCTCGGCACTCGATAATAACGCTGCAGTGTCGTTACAACTAAGGGGGTGATGTGCGGTGCCGGGGTCTGGTCTTCAATCCCATTTATCGGGTCTTCGGATAATCCAGCGGGGCAGTCGGGATAAGTGGGGTCACTGATAGGTCTCTACCCAGCCTATACTAAGCAGTTTAGGATAAGCAGGTAAGGTATCAATAGCAGGTTACAATAAACAGGCTATGCATCAGAATAGGTAAAGTAGTAGCAGCAGCAATTCTAGTGCATGCATGAGAATTAGAATGGGCGATATCGGGATGATCAAAAAGGGGGGGGGGGGCTTGCCTGGTTGCTCGGCAGATGAAAAAGGAATCTTCGACGGTGAAGTAGTCGATCACCAGGGCATCGTTGGCGGTCTCGGGGTCTACCGGGAAGAAAGGGGGAGAAGAAACAATATAAATACACGGCAACAAAAGCAGTCACATAGCAGGACACGGTATACGCAGTGCAAGGGTGCCCTAGTGCAATGTTAAGTGTTACAGACGGAGCGGGAAAATATCTGGGAATATTTTCCCGGTGTCAGGCATCTGTCGGACAGATGAACCAGAGGGAAAGGTTCCATGTTCATCGTGCTAGAGGCGTGTGGCAGGTATGAGGAGGGCATATTCGGATTCGTCTCGTTTTTCTGATCATTTTTCATATATAAAGTTTTTCGATCCGAGCTACGGTTTAATTTCTACGAATTTTCAAAGATTAAACAATATTCTAAAATTACTGGATCTATTATTAATACGAAAATTAAATAGCAAAAATGCTAAGTGCACCCGGTGTAGTGCACCCAAAGTGCACCAGGGGCTGACAGTGGGTTCCAGTCAACTGCCCAGTCAGCAGTTGACTGGTCCACGGTTGACTAGTAAAAAGGTCCAGTGGGACCCAGTTGCCATAGAGCGTAGTTCAATTGATTTTTGACTATATATTTTAAATGGTGGTGGGACCCAACTGTCAGTGAGACATTTAACTAACAGAGTTATTTTCAAACTAATCTAAATTAGTGGGGGGGGGTTAGCACCCTAACTAAAAGGGCCGGCCCCAGGTGACAGAGAGCCAACCGGCCCCTGAGGCCCGGCTAGCATGACCAGGAGGTGCCGGCGGCCATAGAGCCCAGGCACGGGCGGCCGGCGAACGGGAGGTGGCCGGCGGGGCTGGTAGCCGGGGGGGGGGGGCGAAGCCGGCGAGGTAAGGTGGCGGCAGGCGCGGGCCGGGGTGCTCCAGAGGGCGCGCGCAGAAGGCGCCGGCGGCCTTCAGCAGCAGCGGCGAGGAAGGTAGCGGGCGGCGCGGGAGCGGCGGGAGGCGCGGCTCGCAGCGGCGGCCGGAGGCGGCAGCGGCGAGGCCACAGACGGGCGGCGCGGAGTGCGGCCAGCGGAACAGCCACGGTTGGGCGCTGCGAGGGCGGCAGCCGCTGCAGAGAAGCAGCAACGCTCGGCGAGGGGCGAGGGGGAATGCAGCGCGGCGGAGCAGCAGCAGAAATACAGCAGGCAGCGGGTGGCAGTCGGCGAGTAGGGCGCGGCCAGCACAGGCGGGGCACGTGGCAGGGCGCGTCCTGGAGCGGACGTGGGCGCGAGGGCGACGGGCAGGGCGTGGCTGGAACGCAACGGTGGCCCCGGTTTGCTCCGGGCTAGCTACCGAACGACAAAGGCAACGATGACGGAAAACAGAGCTTCGGCTACAGAGAAAGCTACCGCTCGGGGACGTGCGCGAGGCAACAGAGAGCGGGGAAAAGAGCAGAGGCTCACAGCGGGGTCGACGAGCAGGTCAGTGGGCTCGAAGGAGGGTCGGTGGAGGCGAATCGAACGGCGATGACCGGCGGCATCCGAGGAAGAAGATGGCGTAGGCGACGGCGTTGGTGGTCCTTGTCGTCGATCCGATATTGTAGGCGAAGCAGCGGAGCATGTCGGAGATGCTGGACACGATGTCAGGGCGCGGCAGTGATGGGGAGCGTTGCGGGCGAGGTTGGCCAGGGCGGCGAGGGCGTTGGGTTTCAACCAGATCGAGGGCAGGGAGCGAGGAGAGGGGTCAAAGGCTAGGGTTTCCGTCCAGGGCGTCGGTGGCCTCCATATCCACCACAAAGAGACGGCAGATGGCCGACGCGTGGAGATCCTGGCCATGGACGCGGCACGAGCGTCCACGGCGCTTCTGTGAACAGGGGAGGAAGACAACGGGGGAGTTGGACTGGGCCTGCTCGCTGTATAGCTAAGGCCCATAGCAATAGTAGGCTTCGGTTATTTTCCTTTTCCTTTTTTTTGTTGCTTTTATTCTTATGTTTATTTTTTACTGCTTTCATTTATAGTTTCTTTTATTTTAGTTTTATAAAATACCAATTTAGAACCTAAATTAGTATCATCAATATAGGACACTGCGAAAATTAGTTTGGACCCAAAATAACTTAGATTAATAATTTTATAATTTCAAAAACAATTAAATTATTATTTTAGCCACTGTTTTTAATTTGTTTAGGGCATTTCAACACTTTGTACAAGGTTGGTTCCACCACCAAAATTAGTTAGGGATTATTTGCTACATGATGAACATTTTAGTTTTTGTGTTTGAGAAATTTTGAATTTCACTTGTTATTGAATTTGAATTTGAACTTAGTTTGAAACAAGTGAGGTTTAGCAAATTTTTAACCATGATGACATGGCATCATTAACAGGGGTTTACTGTAGTTTAACTATTGGGGTGTCACACATGCAAGACGTTATGTCTTGGAGAAGCTGGATTTCACAGATCATGAGAATATGGAGACAAAGAGAGTTCACCTCAGGACCCATCATGGTTATGCTTTTGCCGCAAAGCTATACAATGCGGTGACCTACTCACACTTTGTTTGCTCGAATTAGGAAGCACTGTGCAAGGCGTATGGTTTTCAGGAGCGTATGCTTGTCACCTTCGTTCTTGGTGATCCTGAAGATGACATCGACAAACATAATTTCGACATTTGGGTCGATGTTGATACGCCTCCACTTCTACCTCTGTGTGAGCTTCTCAAACATATTTATTAAGTAATTTATATGGTTTATTTAAAAATAGTTAACATCTTATTTCCATTCACAGCTTATTTCCATTCTTCAAAACATGTACGGATAGTAGTAGACAAAACCTACTACAGTTATGGGTCTGAGCTAACTTGCGAGGAGATAAATCATTTTGTTCATGGATTAATGATGTTGAGACTTTTAAGATGAATTATCATATCCCTCCTAGTTATTCTCAATACGTCCCACTAGTCCACATGTTGCACTACGGTAACATGCATCGAGATATCATGGTAAGATTTTTCCTATTATGTCACCAGTGCATTTTTTGCATATATTCTTCTTAAGCTAAACTACATTTTGCTAATTAAGTATGTTATTATGATGTTTTTCAACAGAAACTCCCGACGGAGTGTATACCTAGTCTTATGCATATGAAAGGTGACATGAGAATTGTTAACTTACGGCCAGGTTGGCCTATGATTCACCGCAGTGCATACACGATTCATCGAGTAGATGTCATCCTCACAATCAAAGACTGGAGAAAAGTTATGAATAATCGCTGAGAACTACTTGGGAGCAACATCAAGCGCAGCACACAAATGGGAGACAGGTTCATCTGTATTCTCCATAATGGAGAATCAGGGGTTTACATGTTTTATGCTATTTTACCTTCGAGAGAGTAGCAGGTCATAGGTACTTATGTGCTACATTGTGCTAGAATGATGAGCTAGTTCTCATATGACTATGATGATGAGTTGTTATCATGATGATGATGATGAGTTATGTGCTACATTGTGCTAGAATGACGAGCTAGTTCCTATATGATTATGATGCTAAGTTGTTATTATAATGATGATGATGATGATGTATGAGTTGTTATATGAATATGATGATGAGTTATTATGATCATGTTGAGTTATTATATCATTGCTAGGAGAAACACAGATTACATTCATGTGACCAAAAGTTGGATTAGTCGTCCTACTAATCCAACTTTTGGTCACATGAATCTAATCCGTGTTTCCTCCACCTAATGATATAATAACTCAACATGATCATAATGATATAACAATCCCTTAATTGCTACTATATCAAAATTTGTATAACAATGAACAAATACCAACGAAATATGCAGCAATTTTTTTTTCAGAAACTAATAGCAGTAGCAAGGGTTGTGATTTTAGCAGCAGCGAGCTCTTACCAGCAGCGCGTCTTACAAACAAACGCTACTGCTACCTACATATATCAGTAGCGCGGGCAAAACGCACTACTGCTAAATGTTAGTTGTAGCGTCGTAGCAGTAGCGCGGCACCCCGCGGTACTGATAGGCCTTAGACCCGCGCTACTGCTAGGCTTTTCCCTATTAGTGCATTCTCATCGAACACCACATCACGAGAAATCTAGACGCGATGAGAGGGAACATGAAGGCATTTGTACCCTTTATGAAGGGAACTATACCCAAGGAAGACGCACTGTTTAGATCGAAACTCTAGCTTATGCTTGTTATACAGGCGACGATGCGGCCAGCATGCACACCCAAAGACTTTGAGAAACTTATAATCAGAAGTTTCATTGAGCAAGAGTTCAAGTGGTGTTTTCATTTGGCGAAGTTGTGTAGGAAGCCTGTTAATAATAAAACTGGCCGTGGAAACAGTATCACTCCAAGACCGAAAAGGTACGGAGGCATGAGCGAGCAAAGCGAGGCCAGTTTCAACAATATGACGATGCTTACATTCAGCGACACCGTTTTGCTGATGTGTATGAGGATAAGATAGACGGTGTGTAATAACAAGCATCTTGTGCTTAAGAAGATGCTCAACATGGGCTTGGAATTGCATGAAAACATCGAACAAATCAGATTTACGTTTGATAAGATAGAGCCAAGTAAACCGACTATAAGCATCAATAAAACTGACATAATAATTATGACCACAGCAGAAGTTTGGACATGACCCCATACATAAAAAAACACAAGATCGAGTGGATTGTGGACTACACGACTCGACTCAGAAAACAGAACCTGATGACTTTTGCCTTGCTGACAGGCATCACAAACTGTATCAGCATTATTATTGGACACAACTGGAAGCTCATGGCAACGGAGAACATGGCGAACAATGGGAGTGGCGGGGTGACCAAGATGCGCATGCCAATGTGAAGAAGACACACAAACACCGCTGAAGGCGACAGAGACTGGCGGCACATCAAGCACATAAAGACCATGGCGTAGTCGACCTCAAAGAAGTACGTCCCTCGTGTCCCGATCCTTAACAAAAAAAATGAAAAGGGTGAAATTCAGCAAAGACATTGTTTTCACGAGTAAGTTTAGGAACTGATAACAAACTACGTGCAACAGAAGGAACTCGAAGGACATTGAGGAGACGCAACTGTTTTGAGTGAGGAGTAAGAAGTGAAGCCTGACCAATAATATGTGAGATGTGCATACCTTCCCCATTGGCGGTGCGAACCTGATCATGTCCACGGTAGGGCTCATGTGGAGAGAGCTTGCCCATCTCACTCGTCAAGTGATTGGTAGCGCACGTATCCATGTACCATGAAGCATCGATGGGATAGGAGGGAGTGTGTCCCTGCTCATGACTTGACAAGGCAGCCTGTTTTTCATTATCTTTGCCATTATTGCCAATACCCAAGAAATCTTGCTTGAAGTGACGCTGGCAGCGTGAAGCAATGTGGCCGTCGAGGCCACACAATTGGCACGGGACCTGGGCGCCACAAGAGGGGCAGCAGGCACACGCCCGGCCACCCGTAGAGGTGTTGGCGGTCCATGAGGTCAGCATCGGGGGCGGCGCCGGCTTGCCACCAGTGGTGGCCTGTAGGGCTTGCCCTTACCACGCGATGCAGCATTGGCGGAGAAGATGTTGGGCGTCGAGCAGCGAGCCTTGACGCGCTGTTCCGTGGCAAGGAGTCGCGCATACAGCTCACGCGGCTGAATAGGAGTGTTGCCACCATTGATATTCTCCACAAGGTTATTAGTGTCGTCATCTAGTCCATTCAGGACGTAGGAGGTGAATTCCTCAGGACGAAGTGCCTTGCCAATGGAGGCAAGAGTGTCCGCCATGCCCGTCACTTTGTTGAAGTAGTTAGTAATGGTGAGGTCGAGCAGCTTCACCTCCCCAAGTGAAGTGCGAATAGCATGAGCACGCGCCTGAGATTGCGATGCAAAACTGGTATGGAGGGCCGCCCACGCATCCCGTGACATGGCGGCGAAGATAACCAGCGACGAGAAGCCCTCCGTGAGAGAGGACTGGATAGCAGAGAGGATGGATTTATCCTGGGCAACCCACGCATGATGCGCCGGATGATACGGCAGAGGGCACGGTAGGGTGTCGTCGACGTAACCCTCCAAGTAGCGGCTACGAAGGAGGGGTAGCACTTGCGCGCGCCATGACAGGTAGTTATCTGTCGTGAGCTTCACCGGGATGAGGTGCGCGAAGTAGAATGGCGCCGGAGCCCCGGCATGATCCGAAGGCGGTGGGGGCGCAGCGTAGGGCGGCGTGTAGTAGCTCTGGTGCGGAGCACCACTAGGTGGCAGCGAGGAGCCGACCGGCTCGAGCGAGGAAGCCAGAGGCGGCGACGGATAGTATGCCGGGGGGCCACCGTAGGGCACACCACAAGACGGCACGACCGGCGGAGACGCTGGTTATGCGCTGTAGACCGGAGGCACGGTTGCGGGGTAGTGCACCGCGGGCTGGCCATAGGAGACGGCGGGCGCGCCATACGACAGCGGCGGGACCGGCCAGGACCCGGTCGGGATGGTGGCGGCACAAGCCAAAAGCCGGTCGGGGGCAGCACCATAGGACGGCGGGGACGGTGTAGGGGCGTCGTGGTTGCCGGACGCAGGCCCCCGTAGGGAGGCGGCCCGGTGAAGCAGAGGAAGGAGGCGCAGAGGCGGTGGGCAGTGGCGGCTGATCCGCGGAAGTCCCAGCCATAGACGACAGCCCGGAGTTGACCCAGGCCAGCGGAGGAGATGACAGGAAGGGTGATGCAGATGGCGGTGATGGCGGGGCAGGGGCCGTGGCGGTGGCAGGAGGCGGCGCGGCTGCGGCAGCGGCGGCGATCGGGTTGGAGGCGGCAGCGGAAGACATCAGACCGATGAAAATTGATACCATGTAAGACTTAGGGTTTTGAGAAACTACACGACACCCTAATACGGGTGTGGCAATCTCATATATAGAGAGGTACACATTGTGTACAATACAAGATACAAGTCTTATACAGAGGATACGTATAAATACAGTCGAACAACCATGGTGCTATTTTCGAAGTGCCACGTTGGATAAATGATGAGGTGGAGAAGAGAGAACTCTTAAGAAAAGGCTTGTCTTATATTATTTAAGAGAAGACAAGAGATGATCTCTTAGCACAATATGTCTCATCACATTTTTAGGAATGACTAGATATTGAAGATAATACTAAGAAATGATTATTTTAGATATTATTTTTTTATTTCTAAATTACATGGAAGACTTAAGATAAGACTATCTTATCAATCATTGTACATGCCCTAAGATAGTCTTATCATAAGCCTGAAACGCAATCTAGTAATGACAATAAAAGTATCATGTAAATAAGCTATCTGCTAGTGTTGTCATTAGTAACTAGACATGCCAAAATATGTGGTGAGAGGTATTGTTACTAAGAGGTCATCTTTTAGTTAAGAAAGTGAAAGCCCTTTTTCGTACTTTCTATTTTCACCACCACAACATTTATCCTACACGTGGCATCTTAGGATGTAACCATTGTACACATCCTTATATGCCCGGAAGGACAACTAATCATTTGACTGGTGCCTCAATGTACCATGCTCAATGGATCGGGAGGCTCCAAGGGCTGTAGGCTACGCTATTTTCTTTTCGTTCACCATTTGCTCCTGCTGCTTTGTTCATGAAAAAGAAAAGCACTCGGTATTTTTGCTAATTTTGAAAAACAGTTGTGAATAAAAAATTATCGACGATTTATAAATATGATTATAATTTATTTATTTTTAATTAGGAATTTGATTAGCCAAGGGGTCTATTTTGTCAATCTGGTCCAGAGGTAGTCCTTTTTGTCAATTAGATTAGCCATGGTGGTATTTTTGAACAAAAATATGGTTGGATGCAACTGTCTACTTTGACAAAGCCGATAGGAACAAATTGGTTTCGATGAAACCAATTAGTGCTAAATGGGCACACTAAACTCGATTGGAGCTGTCGCCTGGACCGGACTGGCCCCTAATCGGCTTCGGTGAAGCTGATAGAATTCCAATCGGCTTCAGCTTGACCAACTGTATTATTTAAAAAAAATGAAAACGGTGTAATATTTCTCTAATTTATTAAAAAAGTATTATTTAAAAAAATTAGCCGCATATTATGGGTTAATTTGATTTTTGTCCTTGCGGCTCGGTGCCCGACTATTATATTATTTGTTTTCAGTGTCATCCTATCAAAGCTACGCCTTTATGAACATACCAATGTCTACACAACATGTATTACATAATGAAACGGTGTAAGTGTGTAAAAATATGTGCATGAGATAAAAATAAATAATCGACACTTTTAATGCACTAAAAATCTAGCCCTCGTATTTGCGAGGGCCACCTTTCTAGTTCCCTTTAATAGTAGGTATATATATATGTGGAAACGAAGTAGATATATAGTATAAGATAAAAGATGTATTTTTTTTGCAGGAAAAACTTCCGATTCATTCATAATCTTTTAAGGCAGTACAATGAACACAAGAAGTAAAATTTGTGTCCAGATCATAGACCACCTAGCGACGACTACAAGCACCGTAGCAAGACGAAGGCGCGCTGCCGTTATCACGTCTCACTCACCGGAGCCCGGCAAACCTTGTTGTAAGTTGTCGTGCTAAGGCCCAATAAGACCAGCACATTAGAATAGCAACCGCCGCCGATCAAGAGAACCATAGAATTAAAGGATCCAACCTCAAGACACACGAATTCAGACGAACGATGATGGCCTGGAATTAAAACCGAGCCAAAGACCAGATCCATCACAGTAATGTATTTGCTATGACCATCACAGAAGCAAATGAGAGAGGAACCAGTCAACCGGCCGGCCGGGTCACTTTATCATCTCCGCAGTCCTCTGATCACATCCTTGTGAAGCAAAAGCTAGAAGTTGTTGGACGTAAACAAACATGTACAAAAAGCTGCCCCAAGTTGTTGATCACATCCTTGTCAGTATAGTACGTACTACTCTACTCACGTTCTGCACGTCTTCTCTCTCAAGAGGTTTCAAGATGGGCGCCAAATTGTTCAAAAAGCTGCCCCAAACGATTAGATCAGTCACATGCTTTCTTCTGCACGGCTTCAGCTTGTCCGTTGTGCAATGCGATGGGCGTGCCTTAGTAATCGTCCTAACCTAAAGAGAGTGTGACCAGTCAATCGATCAGATCAGTCACATGATTTCTTCTGCCATTCGATCGCGCTGCTTTGAATCATGAAATGCGATGGGTGTGCTTGTCCGTTACCACCCACCCTATATACTTCATCCCTTGTTCAGGAGAGGAGACGTACCAATCTTCCATTCGCCATGGCCGCCTTCCGCCTCCTCTTCCTCCTGCTTGCCTTCGCCGCCAGCTGCAACAGCACTGCTGCTGCTAGCGCGATGTACAAGGCGAAGGCCAGTGTGATTTTCAGACATGATGCTCGCACCATCGAGGTCAAATTCGTCCTCCCCGCCAGCAACAGCCCAGTCGCCGCTGGGGACGAGGACCTGCAGCTGCGGCAGGAAGCCATGGCGCAGGCCATTACCGTGATCTCCCGCCACAGGCCAGAGACCACCGATGCCGAGACGCTCAAGCGGGCGATGGGGGTGGTGAACTTCGAGGCCCAGCGGTGGAAGCCCATCTTCAGAGCCGTCAGCACGGTGCTGGAGAGCGGCGCCGATGACTGCACCAAGGAGGACGCGTTCGCCCAGGCCAAGGAGGAGCTAAACCGCGAGCTCGGCCAAGAAGGTCCCAACGCCCTCAAGATCGACTTCAGGTATATGTGACATGCATCGCCAGTTCCCCACCTCTGCCTTAATTTCTCTATCAGCCTTAGCGCGCCCAAAATATCTGTGGTGTTGTTAGTCATGTATAGTGCTCCCGTCCGTGCGCTGCAGCCTGTCGCAGCTGTGGGAGCACCGCCATTATTTCCCTTCTGCTTAGTTCTCGACGCCTTCGGCTGCGGAACGTTTGTGATTGTGCTTGCATTTCCTTAGTCAGCGAGGTGGTTATTTTTTCCCTGTCTTTTCCATGAGTAGCAACCATGCAGCATGTCTGATTGGTTCACTAATTCACAGGGATTTTAACTAAAATACAAGCAGAAGTAGTTGCCGTTGCCAAATTTCATGAAGGCGCATGACCTTTTTTTTTTATAGAAAGCCTACTTGGCGGATTACATTACGTTCGAAAATATAGCTACAACATTCACGATCTCATGATTTCGACACAATGACATATTTTTTTTTAGGGGAAAAGGAGGAATGCCCCTGGCCTCTGCATCATTTGATGCACACAACCACTTATTAACAAGTACCGAGTAACAATCTCTAACAAAAGCAAAAGGAAAATTACAAGACCACAAGCCATAACGGGCCAAAATAGGATAAAATGCCTACACACAGATTCTAGTATTCGCGCCCCGGACGATAGGATAAAATGCCTACACACAAGTCCACCTCCTCATAGACGCTCCAGAAAACGGTCTCGACGAGCCTGGCAGCGGCTCAGCGTGGCTCCCCCATTGCGTGGGTATGGTTCCGTCCGTGCCTCCATCCCGGCCTTGGTGTGGCGGTCGTCGTCCCACTCCTTCAGACTGCCTCGAGATGATTTCCTTTGCCAGAAGGTGCGCACCGACGAGGCGAGCTCGTCCCCGGCAATGTCACATCCTCCCGTCCACTGCAGCTTCACGATGACCATTTTCTTCCTCGTTCGCCATGGCCAAGATGACATGCCGGTCTTGTCTCCTCGCGGCACTTTCCGATTCCAGTATGTCGTGCTAGCCTGCCGTACCTGGTTGCCGTCGCCACCGGCCTAGATCAGGCCGCCGCCCCGACCCCTAGGTCCCCGGCCGCTGCGGCCGCACATCAACGGACGAAAATGGCTGCCCATATCCGCTAGTTTTTCGCGGACAAGCTCAACCACCTAAAATGTGAATATTCCTTGAATATAGGCTATCCAAATCCCTCTCATCCTTAAAACCAAACACTCGCCATCCACCTAAAAAGTGGCTATCCCTATCCAATCAAAGGATAGCCACTGAACCAAACAAACCCTATATATAAGTAGCACATTATACCAATTCATGCTATCATTTGTAAAGCAAACGAGAGGGAAACCACCAGTCAACCCGGCCACTCTTTATCACGTTGGTAGTATTAGCTCAGTCACATCCTTGTGAAGCAAAACTGGAGTCTGGACGTCCACCTTTCTTGCCTCTCCAGTTGAGCGAATTTTTTTTCAGACGAGTTCAATTTATGAATTGTTTTCGTCCACAGGTAAATTTTGTCGTTTTTGCCGGCGACTGCTGCAGAGGTTGGAATCAATCAACCGCCTGCAACATAGTACATAGTACGCCCCTTGCCATCCCTGTGAACTGCCATCCTGCACGTCTTCTCTCTCTACGCCGACTGGATCAGATCAGATAAGTCACACTACTTACGCCGGTCACGCGCTTTGACTGCACTAACTAACTATCAGCTAGCACACCATATATACTTAGAGCATCTCCAGCCGTTCCCCCCCCCCCCCCCCCCCCCCCCGGGCGGCTTGAAAAAGCGCCGCCTGTGGGTGCGCCGGCGAAATTATCAGCGTGGGGATGGTCGGTTTCCCAACCGCCGACCCACGCCCGACCCAGACGCCTTTTTTCTGAAGATAAACTCGGCCAAACACAACACATTTCGTCCAAACTAAGTCAAACACGCCGATTTTCATTAAATATTTGTACATATGAACTTAAAACATACTTACAAAACTAAAAAACATTAAAAGAACTACTACGCCGCCCCTCCTACAGGCCGAAGAACACGCTGAAGGCGGTGTAGTCACCGCCGTCGCCGCCATCGTCGGCCTCCTCCTTCTTCACGTCGCCGCCATCCTTGCTGCACCCCGGCCCTTCATCGCTTTGGCGGACGGGCTTGGTTGGCGCCGGAGGTGCATCGTTGTCACTGTCCTCGAGGACGATGACGCCGCCCTCGTTGCGGCCGCGTCGCCGGGCGGCGATCTCCTCTAGGGCGCGGCGCTGGCGCTCCATTTTCATCTTGGCGTAGTCCTCGCGCGCCCACTTGTGGGCGGCCTCGTCGGCGGCGGCCATGTCCTCGTGCTCGTTCTTGACGGCGACGAGCCCCGGCTCCGTCTTGGGCTTGACGAGGCGGGAGGTGGAGGAGCCACCGCCCTCGTTGATCACGAGGGCGCTGCCGCGAGTGCGCTGCCCGAGCAGCGTCTCCATGGGCTCGGCCTTGACGCTGGCAAGCGACGGCGAGCCAGAGGAGAGGGAGGAGGACGAACCCGCCATGCGCCTCGGCAGCCAAATGCCGCCGCTCCGGAAAGGGACAGGCGCTGGGGCCGCCGGGTACTGGAGTGGCGTCACGTTGCCGCCCTCGAGGTGCGCGAGGACGTTGTGCAGCGTTCGCCCGGGGATGCCCCACCACAGGTGGCGGCCGTCGGCGTTGTGGTGCCCCCTCACCGGCGCATTGTTGGTGGAGGCGAGCTGCTCCTCGTGGCGGCGTTGGATGTACGCCACCCAGCTCGCGTGGTTGTTGGGGGCGTACTCCGGGCGGCCGCACACCTCCTCCGGCAGGGAGGCCCAGACACGCTTGATCTCGTCGTGAAAGTGGGAGGGGTGCTCTGGGTCGGACCGTGTGGGGACTGGGACGCCCCCGGCGCTGAGCCTTCACCTCCCCGGCGCGCGCATGTCCGGCGGCGCCGGGTAATTGGCCTCGTGCAGGAGGTGCACCTCCCACTCGTGCAAAGTGCGGCGGCCGAAGCCGTTGGCCGTCGCAGCGTCGCCGGGGAACCGTTCACCCATCGGAGGCTAGTGGCGGGGGGGGGGGGGGGGAGACCGAATGGGGTGCCGACGACGAGAGAAAGAGAGACTGCGGGGCGAGGAGAGTGCGTCCACCGGCTAGAAGGGGTGGCTTTATAGCCGCGCGGAGGGGGGGGGGGGGCGGGGCGGCGGCAGACGCGTGCCGGGAGACGGCGAGTCGCCGGGCTATTTACTGCGCCGCCCGTGGGGAATCTCAGCAAAAGGCTGACGGGCGGCAGCCTTGGCATTGATTCGGCGCGGGAAAACAAGGCGAAGAGGCGGCGTGTGCCGCTGACTCGGCGGTCCCACCGGGCTTTCGCGCCAAAAACGCTTCCCCCGGCGCCCCCGGGCGTGCCGGATTCGGCGTGGGTCTACCGGCGCCAATTTCGGGCCGAACCGGCGAAAATTGGGCTTCTGGGGCGTGGCTGGGCCTTTTTTTAGCACCGGCGCTAAAAAATGGCCTCTGAAGGGCCTGTTGAGGGTGCAGCTGGAGATGCTCTTAGCTTCCTTATTTGTCGATCCATTGTCACCATTCAGTCAAGAGGAGAGATTGATGACCGATCGATTCGATTCGCCATGGCCGTGTTCCTCCTCCTCCTCCTCATGGTTGCTCTCGCCAGCGTCCGCAGCAACGAGAAGGCCACCGTGGTGATGAGGTTTGTGTCAGCACCACTAATCTTGACGACGGCGTCGTGCGGCAAGCTGAAGTCGCGTTCGTGCGTGAGCGGCGGCCGGGCCGTTGTGCAGCTACATGCATGTTTGTTTTGCTGGGTCAAACGGCCGTTGTGGAGATGCAGCACAATCACAGGACGTGTGCATGCGTGTAGTTAGTGGAGAGCAAAAGAAGGATCAAGCCGTTGTGTGACTTGGCTGGCGTGTGTGCGTAGTGGGTTAGCTAGTGCGTACGTGCGCGTGGTGGCCCTGATGTGTGTGGCCGTGTGCTATTTAGGGATCTCCAATGGAAGGTGCTTTGGCTGGTCACAGTGGGGAGTAATTTAGACTAGTAACATGCATTTATTATTACTCTATGTTACTACTTTCATAATGGGTAGTAACATATGAATGATAACATACAAGCCTTCATTAATGAGAGTACCTAGAACTCATCTAGATGAGATATAATATGGTCTCATTCACCTGAAAAATAAGAACAGATACAAGCCACGTCAGCACACACGCATCTTATAGCATCACATCCAATGGCTATAAAAGATGAATGAGACCAAATTATATCTCATCTAGATGAGTTCTAGCAAAACTGTTCATTAATTGAGACATAGACTCATTTTACTTCGGGGTGTGTTATATTACAGTAACATATTATGTTACCACAAGCATCTCTTCCCTCATTAATTCCATGCCACATAAGCAAAATTGTCTTGGGATATGTTATGTGACTACCTAAGTTACTCCCACTATGACTAGCCTTATCTGGGCGCTTAATAAACATAAAAAAACAAATACCAAAAAAAATAAAAAGAGCTAAGCGCCAAGTGTTTCAATGCAAGGCTCTAACGACCGATGAAACAGCGCTTAGTCTTAGCTCGTGAAAGAAAGAGGCCTACCGTTCGCCTCCTAGTTTTGCGCGACGCGGCAGCCGATGCCAGGATTAAGCGTCGTAACTAACGATTGACCGGGAAACAAATCCTAGCGCCCGCGTTGGAGATGCCCTTAAGCAGCTAGTAGTGGCAGTGAGGGGTGTCAGGGAGCTAGAGATGTAGTCGTGTGTGGACGCGTGTGTTCTCAGCTAGGTTGTGTTGCCGAGGCAGAGTTCGTGTTCAGGGAAAAAGAACGCCGTTCGTGCGGCGAGGCGGCGTTCGTCGCCTGAAAACCCACCAGTGTCCTCTCCTTCCATCTCCGTATGTCCGAGTGTGTGTGAGAGAGATAGGTTCATCGGGCGGTCGTGTCGCCGGAGGCTACTCGGCATTCGTCGCCGGACCGGGCATGTCCCAACAGTTTCGAGCTCACACCATGACGGTCCACTTCGAAGTTCTGTAGCCTGCGTGCATGCATGCTGGTTTCTTAGTCAAGAGTCAAGACTCCTTAGAATAATGGCGCCACATGGATCAGGAGGCTGTCTACGTGCTACGCTGCTCCTTTTTCATTTCATGAGTGAAACAAGCTAGATGTTAGGTAGTTTTTTAGGGAAAATATTACCATTGAATGTTTATGAAGATTGTCTGTGTGACCAAGCTTTATTTGCTTCTTCAACGTAGTAGTATTATTTTGTGATAAACAATGTTTACGATACATTTGGATGTAAACAATCTTTACTACTTGTTGACATCAGTTTTGGCTTGCACAAAAAACCCCTTTAAGATGACCTTGACTGGAAATGTGATTAACATAAAGCTGTGTGCCTCAAGTCATCATTTTTGTAAGGGCCGCCATGGTCATCGGTCTGTAGTGTCCAAAGCCTCTGGAGAGCCACCCGACGTTAATCTTGTTCCCCAATGCCGCAAGCGCTTCGGCGTCGCTGCCGTCGACGATCTATTTCTTTTTCGTGAGAAAACGATTTCAAAACTTGAGCATGGACTCGCCTAGTTACAGCCTACTAGGGCCATGTCATCAGCATACGGGGGACTTGACATACGTGCCCTGAAAGTTTGCCTTGAAAGTTACATGCCTCTTCGAGGCAAACAACTTTGATTTTTACATTAGCTCAATCTGAGTTTGTATGGGCACGGATAACCAAAACAATGAGCTGCATGAAGATTGGGCCTGGAGGTTATGGGCCAGCCTGAAGCTTCTGGGCATTTTTGTCCGAATTAGGTTATACTTCTGCCTTTGGATGGAAATGCTAATCCTTTTCTTTTAAAGAAATTCACAGTTATACAACAGCCGGAGTTACTTGATTCTAATACTTTCACGGTTAGGTTATATTTTGGCTTTTAGATCAGTGGCCAACCCACCAGCTCCATCTCGCATCTCGCTCCCGCACCTAACCCTATCTCGCTCCCGTGCGGCGCCGCAGCGGCGCACCGGAGCGCCCCGGCCGGCCGCCTCCTCCCGTTGACTCCAGCACCTCCTCCCCGCGCCGCCGCCGCCAGGGGCGTCGCAGGCAAAGCTTGTGTGCTACAGCGGCGGCGGCGGTGTTTCTCCTAAGCCTGCGCTTAGGTCAGGACGGCGGCGGCCCGTGATGGCCGGATCTACGGCAGTGTGTGTGAGGCGGCGGCGGCCAGGCAGGCGGCGGCAGGTCCAACGGCGGCGCTCGATCTGGGCCCAGATGGGCTTCGGCGGGCCACAACCTCGTGTACCGTCCCGTCAATGGCTTGCTGTCCGTAGGATCGACCAGCAACTCGAGGACGTCGGGGGGCTGCAGCCCTGGGCGTGGCGGTGGTGGCCACCTCCTCCGCCGGAGATGGTCGGCATGAGGCTGGGTGGTCGGATATCCAGATCCGTCATCTAGTCCCGGCTGCGAGTTGGGGAAACAGAGTTGCCGGTGAAAACCAAGCCGATGGCGGGCGACGGTGGCGTCTTGCGTCGTTACCTTCATGAAGGCATCGTCTTGTAATTTCTGTCGACTCACTCATGCTGCTTCGGGGGAAACCCTAAAATCTGGTCATCCAGATTGGACGATGGCTGTACTGCGGTGTCGTTCCTCTCTTGGAAACATCGTTTGTGGAGCAGTGCTGGAAGACAGGGGCAAGTGGTGGAGCGGCTAAGTCTTGCACGGAGCTTCGGTGGAGATGCCAAGTCATGCCTGGCCGACAGGTGATACGCAGTGTCATGCCTGGTCGGCAGGTGCTACGCACGACAGATCTTCCAGAGTCTTCGCGTCTGGATGGATGTGCGCAGGGCGGTGGCGCCGTTGGGCGCCGTGGTGGCGTCGACGGATGTCTGGACTGGCAAGGATGATGTGGATCTCTATCTTGAAGATGGGTCAGTGGTGTAGGGGAACGCAGCAGAAAAAAAAATTCTGACCTACGCACCAGCTCAGGACCACTATGGAGACTGCATACAAGGTTTGATCTTTTCGTTACCGACTCGTAGCGCAGCGGAAGTAGAGTCGATGACGATCGGCGGTGCAGATCCCCGCAGTTAGGATTTACAACCTCCCAACCGCGAGGATGTATACCCTCATCCGCCACTCGGACAGCCCTCCGGGAGGCGGTTGGACGGTCCCCCGGACGGTGTCGCGGACAGCCCTTCGGGAGGACCTTCGAAACTCGGACGGTCACTCGGACAGCCCTTCGGGAGGACTCACAGAACTCGGACCGTCACTTGGACAGCCCTTTGGGAGGCACTCTCGAACAGCCTCTCGGGCATTAAGATCGAAACTACGACCTCTCTACAGAGTTGCACACATACGGTGTCATCTATCCGGCAGGGCTTCGCCGTCCAGAACTAGTTCCCACCGGAACCCAGACAGCCTTTCGGCTCTACGAAACTCTTTTCGTGGGAGGGAGAGAGAAGCCAGATCATTGCATGGCATGAGTATGAGAGCAAGGGATGAGTGTGGAGGGCTGCCCCTCCACTTCTATTTATAGGAAATCCCAAGGGGTAGGGTGGTTTTACAATAAAACCCAAAAGTACATGAATGAAGTCCTTCCACCAAGGGCATAAGAGTGAAACCAAGGAACAAGAGGGGCTCCATGGTGGAGCCCCAAGTGTGGCCGGCCACACCCCTTGGGGGGCCCCCAAGAGGGCCTCCCAATCCATCCATGTCTTCCCTAGATCTTTTGGGATAAAGCCCAAACAAGTGGCTTTCCAAAAAGTAACCCAAAAAGCACTTTTACTATTCACGATGACATTTTTCAGCATCCGTTCGAACTGAAAATATTTATGTGGGCTTAGAACATTTCCAGTACCCACCATAATAATTTTCAATGGGTTCTAGAACAATTCCAGTTTAGTGATTTCATCTGCGAAAAGCATCTCAAGCGGTTCCGGCAGCTCCGGAACATTTCCGGTTTTCATCTCGGAAAATTCCCTGAAGTTTCCAGAATGATTCTGGCACACTCCAAGAATTATCAGGCATGTGCCGAAACCAATTTGACTTAATGGAATACCCCGAAACAACTTTTCAGTTTCACCGGAACTCATCCGGTGACCTCTCTTTGCAGAACTTTTCCGCTGTCCGAAACTTTTTCGGTGTCCGAAACTTTTTCGGTGATTTTCCCTCAGACTCCCTGTCTAGTATTCAGCAGATAAATGACCCTTAAGCATGTGACCCTATAGGTTCGGTGAAGTATAGACATGACACGGAACCCTTTCCGATCAATGATCAACATCGGAGCCGTGGACACCCATATTGACCCCTATACCCACACGAATGAATATTCGAGTGAACCTCCAGTTGCCGTGTGCTATTCCTGTTGCTTCACGATATGTTACAAATACCCGAGGTGAGACATGATGGCATCCCCATGGGTCAACAACTTGTCCACTATACCAGTTACCTCGTTACCGGTATTTGTTCTCTTTTCTCGTTACCGTGTTCCGGCATCCCCGTGATCAAATCACAAAGTGTCTGGCCAGACGATGATGGATACCGTAACACCGAGAGGGCCCGGAGATATCTCTCGATCGTCTTACTTGGCATACTTTTCCATGAACCCGTAAGCCGCCGTAATAGCCACCCATTTACGGATGACGTTTAACAAACCCCAAAGTTCATGAAGCAAGCATGAAGAAACTCGATACTCTCATGGTCTAAGGAATCATGCAAACGTTAACCATCTCTGTGTTATTAACCATTAACTTGTGACGAATGTAACTCATAGCATAACATCAATCGGGTCGATTCAACACAAATGTTCTTCTAACATTGTGCCCTCAAAGCTGCTGGCATAGACATGCCCATGATTGGAAAAACATAATCATCATGCAACACTTGAGCTAGTCTTAGAGGCATGACTAGGAATACATTTTACCGTTTATTATTCCACACGTGCACATGGGTTTTTCCCAGAGCCTTTATGGATATACGGGCTCGGAAACCATAGCAGTTATAGCATGGAACATAAACATAATAATGAGCATGAAGATAAATAATAACATTTATTTTTGCCTCTAGGGCATATCTCCTACAGACTCCCACTTGCACTAGAGTCAATAATCTAGTTAATGCTAATGCACTTTACACCTGTGGCACACTGGTGTAAATATGCTTCGCTTGTGGTATAGCCTGATGTCCAACGGATCTGACGACTTCAGCTCCGTGTGTATCTTTTCATATCCTCGCGTTTTCACGCTTTCACAAAATTCATATTTTGTGTGGACTTGGTTTTGTATGTATGTGAATCACAGGTCAAACCTGGATTCCTCAGACTGAGTTATGGAGCAACTACCTGCAGCAGTATCCCATTGACAAAAGCCATCTTGGAACCATACTAAGTTCATGAATGAACTATATGATTCAACATCTTCTTTGTCGCTTTTAAAAGCGGCAACATACTTTGCCTCTGTTATAGAATTCGCCACAGTAACTTGTTTGGAACAATTTCTTACTACCGTGCCACCATATTGTGTATTGCACAAAACCATTAACTTAAATCGAAAATCGCTTGGAGCATGGATGAAGACTGTATCGATGTAATCTTTTACAACGAACTCTTCATGATCTCCGCTTGCGAGAAAACATGTCATCAGTGCTACTATAGTACTCAATGACCCTTTTTCACTGTTGTCCCATGATCAGTACTTTTGCTCACTTTGGTATCTATACTCGCAAAAACTTTGGGAGTATTGGACATATCTGGTTTGTTTTTACATACCATGGAATACATTATTAATCCAAACACAAGTGTGTGTGGAATCTCCATCATGTATTTTGCTCATCAGGGTTTTTGGGACACCGAGTCTTGCAAAAACTCCTTCCATGTGACTTCGGCAAGAATTACTCCTTGACGTTTTTAATGCTAAAAGGTTTTAACATCTTGTCAATATGTATCTTTGCTCAGCCCCATTAGGTAAATCTATCTCCATAGATCATCATGCCTAATATAAAGGCTATTTAGCCCAAGCACTTCATCGAAAAACTATTTTCAAATGAAGTCCTAATTCATGTCAAGAAATTTATTTCCAATTAACAATGTGTCAAGCACACAACGTTTTTAGAAATTTAATTATGCTCCCACTTACTTTCTTGAATCATAAGCATCTTCGTTACCCATTGATGAAGTCAAACCCCTTTGACTATTTCATCAAAACACGAAGATTCCAACTCCATTTTGCTCTCTTCTGTCCATTGCTGGAACTCTGAAGTTTGCATACTTACTAGCATCCTCTGGATTGACAAAATACCTTGGACTGTAACACATGCAAGTCCTTGGTTTCATTTCCATCAGATGGAAATCCTATTGTCATCCATGTTTCATATCTCATGATTGAAATATGTATTAATTGCTAGTTCAACCCGAACCGACTTTAAGCATCGCTACGATGAAACAACCTCATCGTAGTCAACTCCTTGAACTTGTTATTGCAACAAGTTGAGCTTTATGGATAAAACATTTTTATCCATATCAGTTTTAAGTTCCATAAATATTCGTTAGACTCTAAGTCTTCCGAAAGGTGTATCAAGGTTTTAATCTTGAATCACTTATATGGAAACTAACTCGGGTTCTATTGGCATTTAGCCAATTCCGGAGTCAGGGCCCATCAACGCTTCCTTGTGTATTGTAGGTATATTGTTGTCTAACAACAATATCTCGTTTGTGCACCTGAGAGGTTTGCACGAGCTTTTGCCTACGTGGTTCAGCTGCAAGTTCGACCGAAGTCCATACATTTTATTGTAGAGACTTCCGTATCAGTCGCAGTAGGAAACTCTGGAATTACTTCCAAGGTCTCTTTTCTTTGATCTGATGACGAAGATACTGTTATCTTGTCGAGTTGCATTGTTCTCCCACTCACCTTTTTGAAAGAACCATTTTCTTCAAAAAGCATACCATTCTTTGTGGCAAACCTATTTGCCTCGGTATAGTGAGGGAGGAATACCCAATTACTTGGGATAACCTACAAAGTAGCACTTGTCTGATTTGGAATAGGTTTGTAACCTTTTACACAAGCCCCATATTCCAAATGTTTAAGAAAAGATATAACATGGTTGGGCGTACCATACCATGGCCTCATTTCAACAGACCTGATGGAGCTCTTTTCAGTGTAGAAGCCGCAGTCTCTAAAGCATCACTCTTTACAAGGGGTAATGGCAAATTTATTTATGTCATTTTTTATATTACCATGTCATAAATGGTTCGATTACATCTTCACGGACTTTCCACTTGCAGTGGTGTTCCGGGAGGTGCAAGTTATGAAACCCCTTTCACAACTCATCAGACATTCGCTAAACTTGTAACTCAAATATTCCTTTCTGCAATCGAATTGTAGAAACATAATTTTCTTGTTACAATAACTTCTACTTCATATTTGAAAACCTTTCGAATGATTTCAAAAGATCCAGACTTACGTCTTATCAAGTAAATATCCACATATCTACTTGAGTCATTTCTGAAAATAGATAAATCCACTACTTGCAATAACATTTATTGAACTACATACATCAAAATGTATGATCACCAATAAGTTCTTTGCTTGTTTCTTATGGCCTGTGAATGGTATTTTAGTCACTAAACTTTTCGAAGGAAATTTGCAAGTGTCAGATGATTCAAAATCAAACGACTTCAAAATCCATCATAATGGAATTTATCCATGCGGGTTTCTCCAATGTGACTAAATGTAGTGCCACACTTATGTGGTATTCTCTTAGTCTTACGACATTTAGCGTCAGTGTTATGGATGTATCATATTACCTTCAATATTCATAACATACATCCCATCGAGAATGGAAGCACGACCCTTCATGTTATTCATAATACTGAACAACAATTGTTCTTTTATGAACAACCCTTTTGCAACAAACATTTTGCAATGGGCTAGAGTGTATGAAACTCTAAAATGAATTATGAAAGTAAATCCAGAGGTAATATATTAATATCATTATTCATAACATACATCTCATTCTCAATGAAAGTATGGCCCTTATGTTATTCATAAATTCGAACATAAAAAATTCTCTTATGAACAACCTTCTTGCAAGATACCTTATGCAATGGGCTAGTGTTTGTAAAACTCTAAATGAATTATGGAAATAAATACAGACAGTAATACACCGATGGAAGGTATAGTAACATTTACTATGTTCCCTGTGTATACCTAAACCTCATCCCCGGCTAGTCTTTCAGGCCATAGTAGTTCTTACATCGAGTTGCAACAGAATGCAATCGAGCGGGTATTTTTTTGTGATTAACTCACAATACCCAAGAATCAGTGATTAACAATTTAATCATAATTCCGAAGAACTATATCTTTGACCAGCTTTCTATACATAAAAAACTTGTATGACATTCATACATGAGCTGGATATTCCAGTCTTCTTTCTTATTGCCATTATACTTCTAACAGTTTAACTTTTAGTATTTCTCCTACTCTCAGAAGAAGCACCCAACTTAAGAGTGGCGTTAGCCCTGGACTTCCTAGGCGTGAAAGTTTCACTAACACCCTTCGGACACTTCCTTTCTCTTTAAGTTGTTTGTTTTATTCACCTTTTATCATATGACAGGCGTTCTTCTGGATCCCTCTCTTATCAGTCTAATGCATAGTAAACTTCTTTACTAATAGTTTGCAAACAAACATTGCTTTGGATATCTCATATCTTTTAGCCTTTGTCTGTCTCTGAAAATGATTTTCAGATTCCATGAATATCACATAACTATCCAAACATTCGAAGTTCGGGTCTCATGGAAGCAAATGTATTGCACTTGACTGAAAACGGAATTCTAGCTTTTGGATCGAAGGACGAGAGTCACATGATCCATAGCATAAGCGAGAGAATACCGAAAGTATGCGATAGGACAAAGTCCTTCTCGGCACTCTTGAGGACAATCCTCACATTACGTTACCAACCGTAAAGTTTTAACCAGATATTTAACAGTTATTCAATTTTAAATAGGGAAGGTGGAAATGCGAGCCATAACTCTACAACTATTATGCAAATCACACTTAGACACTGTTCAAAATTAATTGCACTGAGAATTAAACAAGTTAATTCAAAAGTGCGCTCCCACTCAAATCAATATCTCTCATAATTGATTGTGAGTGATTCAAGATCCAGACTTCAATTCATCGCCATAGAATCATCATCTCATGACGGGAATTTTAATCGGTAGGCCAACTTGCTGATCACATCTCTATGTGACTCTTGTTCATCTTTCGATGCGTGTGTTCCAAGCTCAGGACGATCCTGCCATGAACGTTAAGACAACCAAGTGATCTTGCTGCGAGGTCTGACCTCACCCGCCTCACACATCCCTAATCATTCGTACCCATGCAACCATGGCGCACCCCGAATAGTTAGGTGCCGTGACGGTGCTACACTTGGGAGAACACTAACTACTTGATATTTTTGTGAGAGATCACCCTAATAAAAAGCGACTACCGCGCAATCAAGAAGGGTGCATCATAAGGTATAAACATCTCAGGCAATTCATAATAGCATGATATGGTATAGCCCTTTCTGACGGAGAAGTCTTGTATTTCTTCGTCTTCGGCATTCGCGTCGGTGTTCACCTTTGCAAAGATTGCCACCACCTTGTCGATGCACCAGATAATATTGCTCTCTCTATAGCTAATAAAATAATGCATTACTTAAGGTTGACACGCAGGTCAATAAAGTGACAATCATATGGCTCCAGCCATCATGCCGAATCATGACACGCAGGTCATGTTAATCAATTTACATCATATAGTCATCTCATACATAATGAAATTATTATGAGCACTGCTATACCACATCATATGCACATGCAAACCCTCCTGCAAAACCAAGTTAGACGTGTCTAATCGGTTCAAGCAAAAACTTGTTTTACGTGGCTTCTAAGGTTTCGAAACAAACCGAAGCTACCAACGTCCATCATCAAGTATGATAATCCAAGTCGCTAGATTAACATCGCGGGGTGTATGAGACACGAGATAATAAAATCTCGAGCCCCATACTGAACTTCGTCATACGCATGACCCCCGTGCAGATCATATCTGCATTGCCCTTTCGTCTGCGAAATTTCATCTTTCTTTTTAACTACGATGGAATTCAATGAACTGTTAGCACTTCGTTGATCAATCAGGATCGCGGATTGCCAGAACATTGAAACTCCACCATGCTGTTATCAAGATCAGAAATATGCAAATTCCAGGGAAGCAACAAGAATATCGGGTAACAGATTTCATCTGCTACACGCACAAATAATTTTCAGTAATAGAACCCATCTACTAACTAATTATATTGTGCAACACCCATACATCTCATGTATTCTAGATCGCAACATCCATCTACGCATAGCACGGCTCATGATGCCACTGTAGGGGAACGCAGCAGAAAACCAAAATTTTCTGACCTACGCACCAGCCCAGGACCACTATGGAGACTGCATACAAGGTTTGATCTTTTCGTTACCGACTCGTAGCGCAGCGGAAGTAGAGTCGATGACGATCGGCGGTGCAGATCCGCGCAGCTAGGATTTACAACCTCCCAACCGCGAGGATGTATACCCTCATCCGCCACTCGGACAGCCCTCCGGGAGGCGGTCGGACAGTTCCCCGGACGGTGTCGCAGACAGCCCTTCGGGAGGACCTTCGAAACTCGGACGGTCACTCGGACAGTCCTTCGGGAGGACTCACAGAACTCAGACCGTCACTTGGACAGCCCTTTGGGAGGCACTCTCGAACTGCCTCTCGGGCACTAAGATCGAAACTACGACCTCTCTACAGAGTTGCACACATACGGTGTCATCTATCTGGCAGGGCTTCGCCGTCCAGAACTAGTTCCCACTGGAACACAGACAGCCTTTCGGCTCTACGAAACTCTTTTCGTGGGAGGGAGAGAGAAGCCAGATCATTGCATGGCATGAGTATGAGAGCAAGAGATGAGTGTGGAGGGCTGCCCCTCCACCTCTATTTATAGGAAATCCCAAGGTGTAGGGTGGTTTTACAATAAAACCCAAAAGTACATGAATGAAGTCTTTCCACCAAGGGCATAGAAGTGAAACCAAGGAATAAGAGGGGCTCCATGGTGGAGCCCCAAGTGTGGCCGGCCACACCCCTTGGGGGCCCCCAAGAGGGCCTCCCAATCCATCCATGTCATCCCTATATCTTTTGGGATAAAGCCCAACTAAGTGGCTTTCCAAAAAGTAACCAAAAAGCACTTTCACTATTCATGACGACATTTTTCAGCGTCCGTTCGAACTGAAAATATTTATGTGTGCTTAGAACATTTCTAGTACCCACCATAATAATTTTCAACGCGTTCTATAACAATTCCAGTTTAGTGATTTCATCTGCAAAAAGCATCTGAAGCGGTTCCGGCAGCTCCGGAACATTTCCGGTTTTCATCTCGGAAAATTCCCAGAAGTTTCCAGAATGATTCTGGCACCCTCCAAGAATTATCAGGCATTTGCCGAAACCAATTTGACTTAATGGAATACCCCGAAACAACTTTTCAGTTTCAACGGAACTCATCCGGTGACCTCTCTCTGCGGAACTTTTCCACTGTCCGAAACTTTTTCGGTGTCCGAAACTTTTTCGGTGATTTTCTCTCAGACTACCTGTCTAGTATTCAGTAGATAGATGACCCTTAAGTGTGTGAACCTATACGTTCGGTGAACTATAGACATGACACGGAACCCTTTCCGATCAATGATCAACATCGGAGCCGTGGACACCCATATTGACCCCTATACCCACACGAATGAATATTCGAGTGAACCTCCAGTTACTGTGTGCTATTCCTGTTGCTTCGCGATATGTTACAAATACCTGAGGTGAGACTTGATGGCATCCCCGTGGGTCAACAACTTGGCCACTATGCCAGTTACCTCGTTACCGGTATTTGTTCTCTTTTCTCGTTACCGTGTTCCGGCATCCCCGTGATCAAATCACAAAGAGTCTGGCCAGACGATGATGGATACCGTAACAACGAGAGGGCCCAGAGATATCTCTCCATCGTCGGAGGAGCAAATCCCAATCTTGAGCTATCAAGTTACTTGACATACTTTTCCATGAACCCGTAAGCCGCCGTAATAGCCACCCATTTACGGATGACGTTTAACAAACCCCAAAGTTCATGAAGCAAGCATGAAGAAACTCGATACTCTCATGGTCTAAGGAATCATGCAAACGTTAACCATCTCTGTGTTATTAACCATTAACTTGTGACGAATGTAACTCATAGAATAACATCAATCGGGTCGATTCAACACAAATGTTCTTCTAACATTGTGCCCTCAAAGCTGCTGGCATAGACATGCCCATGATTGGAAAAACATAATCATCATGCAACACTGGAGCTAGTCTTAGAGGCATGACTAGGAATACATTTTACCGTTTATTATTCCACACGTGCACGTGAGTTTTCCCCAGAGCCTTTATGGATATACGGGCTCGGGAACCACAACAATTATAGCATGGAACATAAACATAATAATGAGCTTGAAGATAAATAATAACATTTATTATTGCCTCTAGGGCATATCTCCTACAAGTGGTACGATGATGATAGCGGCTTCTAAAACATGTGCATGTGGTGTGCGTTTTAGGTCTGCTACACCGGGTGTTGGTTCCGATACGTTATGTGGATGGATCGGCGACGACACCGATTTTAGATATGGGGACGTTATCCAGTTTCTAGGTGTGAGCGGTGGCTTCTGCTGGCTTGAGTATGTTCTTGTCAGACCTTTGTTCAATAACTAATAAAGATGGCTGTATGCATGGATTGATGCAGAGGCCGGGATCTAACCTCCTTTTCAAAAAAAAAAAAGATCGGTGGCCAACGAAGGTGCGCGACCGGCTTTATCACGTACGAAGTACTCACATACTCACATCACATCCTGCACGTCTTCTATCCACGCGCCTGCTGCAGCAAGTTTAAAACATTGGCAACATCAATCGGTCAAAAGGGCGCCCAATCGATCAGATAAGTCACATGATTTCTCTTCCACTCACGCAGCTTTCAGTTGTGCAATGCGATCGGCGTTGCCACTGCTACCACACCATATATACTTAGTGTCCTTGTTCAAGAGATGGATCGTTGTACACTGTACTTAGCTGCCATGGCTGTTAGAATTAATGGGCTAGGCCCATAGCAATTTCTAAAATCTCAAAGGCCATGTGTAAAATGGCAAGTAGTGGTGCTAAAGTTTAGTCCCACCCTGAAAGTTGAAAAAGAGTTGGACCTCTTTATATAGTGGGTTCTCTCCATCACTGTAAGTGATATGTGAGAAGAGAAAGGAAAGACCACACGCCCGCGCTCGCTCGCCTCGCCTCGCCGGGCCGTGGCGAGGCGAGGCGAGGCGGCGCGTACGTGTTACATGCGCGTGAATGGTCCGCCAAAATCCGATCCGTCTCCTTGCAGGGGCGCAGCTTCCTTTTGCCGTTTTATTTTTTATGTCTTGGCAGACAAGTTTTTGATTTCTTGTGATCGCGACACAATACCGCCTCTGGTACCGGCTGCGGTCAAAGACACACCGAAAAACACCTAGGGTTTTGCCTCATCTCGCAACTTGCACCGCCGTCATAGTCTACTTCATCCCAAACGCCGGCGTGCATCGGCGCGTGGGAGAGCAGGTCTCCGGAACCGTTAGTCCTTGCGATCCTGCACCGGGAGAGGACGAATTAGGTTTTTGGGAAGCGCTCTGCGCGACTGCTCAAATTCGTCATCACGGGTCGTCTTCCGTCCAAGTCGGGCGGTGCTACTCATCGTCGTCTTCATTGCCGTCAGGAGCAGATCGTCGCCAACATCGTCATCAACACCGTCGCACCAACAATAGCTAACGAACAGTACGTCCAACATCATCTGTTCATGTCTGTTTCTACAGCTATTGTTTTATGTTCGCTGCTGTTATGCATGTCTTGTTGGTCTTCTTGTTTGCTAGATTGTTGCATGCTAGTATCTGTTCTAGTCATGAATTATTTACTGGAATTAATCATGAACTTGCCTAATTTTCCAACAATGACTGCCTTCCACCTCCTCTTCGTCGTCGTGCTTGCGCTCGCCGCCAGCAGCAGTGCCAGCGCAGTGGCCGCTGCGGACGACGATGACGTGCGGCTGCGGCAGGAGGCCATGGTGCAGGCCCTCGGGGTAGTCATCCGCTTCGACCTGGCCAACACTGACCCCGAAGCAGTGAGGCAAGTCAAGCGGGCGCTCGCGGTTCTAGACCGTGAGGTCCAGGCCCACCCCCAGCGGTGGAAGACCATCTTCAACGCCGTTGACAAGGCCATGGATAGCGGCGCCGACGACCGCAGCAGGGAGGAGGCGTCCTCATTGGCCAAGGAGCTGCTGGAGCAGGAGTTCGGTACGTGTCCGAGATGCCTCAAAAGTGACCTTGGAGTCGAAGATCTGTAAAATGCATGCCAGTTTACCACCTCTGCCTTTCTTTTTCGGCCTTAGCGTGCCATGTCTGTGTTGTTGTTAGTTATGGCGCTCCCGTCCGTGCGCTGCGGCATGTCGCAGTTGTCGGAGCTCCACCTTTACTTTTCTTCCTGTTCCTTCTTCATGCCTTGGGCTGTCTGTGATTTTCCTTGCTTGCTTGTACCCAGTATTTCATTAGTCAGCGAGGTGGCTTCTTCTGTTACTCTGTTAGTGCTCCCTGTGTTCGTCCGTGAATATCTAAGACAAGTTGAAGCTGCATAGATTATTGTGTACTCCATCTCACCTAGGACATGTACAATTAGATGTTCGTGAATCCGCTGCTTCAAATGCTGAAAATGTGTCCCTCCAGGTTTATCGGCCTCAATAGGTCAGAACTACCTTTTTGAGCTTAGTATATCCACACTTTATAGAATAGTAATAGTACTAGGGAGGTTATGTTTTTAAGGTTGGTTATGTTTTCACAAAATACTACTCCATAGTAGCGACCAAACAGGAGGTCACCTGGTTTAAGTAGCACTGACTTTGAAAAAAAATCTCTAAATAAACTCCTTACTTCATCTCTCTGTCAAAAAAATAAAAATAAAAACTCCTTACTTCATCCTAGATGTCCTTTCAAATTTGTATCTTTCCTATTAGTGGTTCTCATATTTGTACACTATTTGACATGCCTTCAGCCAGGAATATTATGGTTCTCAAAATTATAGTGAAATTCATATTATTTTTTATTAAACAATATTTTTTTCAACCTCTAACAGACATTCTATAAACTAGATGATACCGCACATTGCCGCAGGAACACTGCTAAAAATAGGTAGGTTGAAGATATGGTTAATTAGTCCAATGAAATGAATAATTGCGAGATTAATTATTCGTATATGGTAGCCGCACATGATTTGTTGATGTGGAAGGGCCGCATGCATGGGAAAATATGTAGTGACTTGACAGCTTGTTGGTGTGGCGGATATGCATGACTTGTTGATGTGGAAGGGTTGTGCGCTTAGAAAAAATAGTTAGTGAGAGATGCACGTATTAAAGAATTTAGAGGATGGAGTATGTTGTGGACCCACCAGCGATGGAATATCTAATTAAGTTTAGTCAACCCGTAATCACAATATTTTTTATTGCTAGACGGACTTAAAACATGAACCGTCGAAAAAGTTATTTATCTTAGGCATAGGTGGCACATCATTTACAATTGGACATATGAGCTTATGTTGTGACTAGGCTTTTACAAAAGTGCTTGCTCCATTGTTGGTAATGTTCGTGCGGGTGAAAGAGTGACACCATCGCTACTCCAGTCCAATTGCAGCCACTTTATCGAAGTCTTTGGAGTATTTCTTCGACCAGAGATTGATACAGTGAAGAAGGTGTTTACAATAGATTTCATTACAATTCTTAGTCATAGGAGTTACTTAGTATTTTCTTGGATCTTAGGTCCAAATCAGTGTACCTGTAATTGTTATGAGTATGAATAAAGTTACAGGTGTTTCTCACAAAAACATTGCTTCCTCCACCACTAGGCAAGGAGTGCATGGTACAGACCTGTAACATCTTTTTTTGGGCCTATGGCTATCAGGGTCAATCGAACCTGATTAAGGGCATCTCCAACGCAGAACCTCAAAACGCCCGCATATGTCTGGACTGCGTGGTTCGGACGTGGTGTGTTATCCAACGCGGTCCTGTGTCGATCCGCCGAGACGTCCGGATCACGTTTTTTTCCGCAAAAAGAAACCAAACGTTGGGGTTTTGCCGGAGTTCGGGCACGAGACACATCAGACTCTTAATCACCAAGAAAGTAAGCTCATTTGGCAGGATGTGCATTGTTTTGTTGATCATTGCCCTGATGTGGAAATTTTTTGCGAGATATGCATAGTTTTGTTGTCCACTAGCCGGATGTCCATAGTTTTGTCAATCACTAGCCGGATATGTGTAGTTCTGTCGATTACTAGCCAGATATGCATAGTTTTGATGATCACTAGTGCCCCCACCCCCTCTGGCAGTTCTTTGCACTAGTATTTTCAATTTATTCCATAAAAAATCTCCTAAAGTTTCGTCCAATTTCGAGAACTTTTATTTTTGCAAAAAAATAACACCAAGTTAGTTCTGCTGAAAACAGCGTCAGTACGGGTTAGTTTCATTCAAATCATGCAAATTACAGTCCAAAACAAGAGCAAAAGTGTTTGGAAAATAGATGAGACATATCAACTTTCCCAAGATTAACTCATTGTTTGTCCTCAAGCAATTCAGTTGACAAACTGAAAGTGATAAAGAAATTATTTTTTAAACTCATTTGTTATTGTTAATGTATATAAGCCTATCTAGCAATCAAGTTTTTAGCTAAGATCATGAACTAACCACATCCATGATAACATTTAGATTTCATAATTACTCATGTCAATAACGTAATTAGCTAGGGAGCAATAATACTATATCTCAAAATACCAACACTTTCGCTAGCCCTTTCTGAGACCTCAAAACATAAATGCAGAGCATCTTCGAAGTTGAAGCGGCGAATAAACATTGTAGTTCAGGATAGAAAACATCCAATCATGCACACACCCAACATTAATTGAACCAAGAGCATGTTACACCAATAATGACAATAGTGCTCTCAAGGTTGGTTCCGGAGTAAGAAGGTGATGACTCGGCAATAAAAGTAAATAGATAGGCCCTTCGCGGAGGGAACCAGAGATTTGCAGCGATGTCAGGGCTCATTGTTTAAAACAGAGATAATTTCATTTTGAGGGGTGTGCTTTTGATGTCAATGGTTTACGACAAAGTTTCCAATATCTTCCATGCTAAACACGCTAACGGCAGTTCCCATGCAAAAGGTTTTTTAGTCTTTCCACCATACTAACACAAACCATTGCTGGCCATATCCGCGGGTGCCTGCCAACTTTCAAATTTCCGGGGGAGTGTTTTTAGAAATAATTCAGGATTGGACATGCCTGTTACCAGCCTCCATCAAAATTGACGAGTGAATAAACTCTTGTCACGAGTAAAATACTCTTAGGATGGAAGATATTAACCACCCCATCGCTCCATGAGCGGTACGGGCACACAAAACATATGTTCATTTGAAGATTTAAAGATGGCACATGCAAATTTACTTGGAAAGGCAGGGTAATACTGTATATGGATAGATATGGTGGACTCTTACGACATAACTTGATTTCATTATTTGGGATGCACAAGCAGCCTTTCCTCTTATAGTACATGCAAAAGCTAGGAATAGATTAATAAGCGACTAACTAAAGGGCGACAATGATCATAATCATGCATTTTGAATAAGTAACATTGAGCAAGAGCTTGATGAGGATATAGACACTCTGAACATAAATATCATGGAGGCAATATTGGGTTTAATTCAATTACATGCGGAAACATGTGTCAAGTCTAGCCACTCTAATACTTTAGAGGAGGATACCATCCTAACATACCAGATCATGATCATTTTAATGCATGTTGACACACAAGATAACATATTATGCACTCCTAGCTACTTAAGCATGGCACGAAAAACTATGAAATGTAATCATCATCATACACATGTTTTTCCATGAATAACTGAATCAAGATCACTATGGTAAACATATTTACAAAAACAAAAAACAAGTAGAGTTCATACCAACTTTCCTTTACCACGATCTCTTTATCAAATCATCGTCATTATTTTCTTTTACTTGTACGACCGAATGGTGTGAAAAATATAACATAGTGTAAGAGTGTCGTGGACTAAGCTGAAATCTTCAATGACTATATGCACGTGAGAAGACAAGGAAATTTTTGGTTTTCCTTTAGATCAACAATAAAACACATAAGAGCCAATAGGAAATTATTTTTAATGTCTTCTCCTTTTGAAACAAGACTCAACGAGGCGCAAGAAAATTCAAAGAAATGACAAAGAACAAAAGAGTAAAAAGAGACAACGGAGAAGAAATGAATGAGAAATTAGAGAAATCTTTTTATTTTTTCTGAAGTTTTTAACAAAAAAGATGAGTTCAAAAAACCATACTAAAATATTTTTGGAGTTTTTAGTTTTTTTAGAAAAAAAAGAAAGAGGAAACAGGAAAAGCGAGAAAATATTTACACTGAAGAACTACCACTCAAATTACAAAAGAAGAAACGATAATTCTTTTTGGTTTTTCTGTTTAATAAAAACTAGGTAGCAACCGAAAAAGAAGTGATATATATTTTTTCTTTTTAAAAAAAATATCAAACACGCAAAAGGAATTAAAATAAAAACGAACATGGTTATACAAAGAAAACGATGAACAGCGATAGGTGTAATGAGTGTGGTAGCACGAATGAAATGTCCCCCAAGCTTGGGCGCTTGGCCTAACTTGGTCACTCCCACTGCCAGTTTGGGTAGTTTTCCAGATGGTAGCTCGAGTTGGCATTCCGCGCATCCGCCGCTACTTGACAAGCAGCTGCCTCCACATCTTGCTGCGCCCTAGCTTCTTCCAACGTGACATAATACTGCCCTTTCGTCTGGTAATCAAATAAAGCAGGAGCAGGCAAAGTAATAGGGACGACATCATACATATCAAAAGTTAGCTTGTATTGATACTCGGGAGTTCCTCGTGCAATATATTTGTAGCCTCATAATCTAGAAAAGTAGTGGGCAATTCTTGATCGTGGGTTTAATGGGCACTCCAAGATGAGTAGCTATATGTGTAGCATAAATCTCCATAAAGATCACCATCTCTAGAATTTCTACCCAGGCGACGTGCAATTATAGCACCCATATTAAAAGTTCTGTTGCTATGCAAAACACATTCAAGGATACTTAAATCAGGCGCACAGGTGGCACTGAGCCACTGAGATCATGTTTAGCAATCAAACATCTTCCTATAAATAAAGCAAAGTAATGAACAACAGAAAAATGCATACTTCCAATTCTACCTTGAGTTACTCCCATGGTTTTCCATGGAAAATGCTACTAAGAAATCTCTCACAATCTTTTTTATGGGTTAATAGAAGGTTCCCCAACATGAGATTTTGCAGGCATAGCAAAACTCATGAAGATACATACTATAAGATTTATCATAAAGGTTGGAAACAATTCGAGGTGCAATACAGCGAGGCACATACTTGAAGATCGGTTATACCGGCATTTTTATGAATTGGCAAACTCTTGCTTGATGTTGAAACTTACCATGAAGGTCTCACATGGCCATTGACAAGCTTTCACATGGACCAAGTAAATTCAATGCATCAAAACTACTTCGGACCAAGTAAATTCAACATGCAAAATCATTTTTATGGTCACTAACAGTAGCAAGATAAGCAAAGTATAAACCACTAGATCAAAAACTAATTGGACCATTGCAGAAGTCACATACCAAGGAGCAATTCCTCCAAACAATTTTGGAAATGGAGCCCCAAATAAAGAGATAAAAGACTATGCATGTATGATCAAGAAGACAAGCAAAGAGGCAAGTCCAAATTTTTCTGGAGGTAAAAAAGACTGAAGGCATGGGCACCTAGTGACTGGGTGCCTGTGGGACCCACAAGCTCACATGGCACGCCCAGAGGGTAGGCGCACTATACAGGCTTGTGGCCAGCAGGTGCACCCGTAGGGATGTGTTAAGTGCCAAAAAATTAAATATTTAAAAAAATCTATTCAAATTTTCTGGACATTCTAAGAACTTTTATTTCTGAGTCATTTTATTAGATAGAAAACTCAAAAAAGCAGACTAAACATGGTTTTCTTAGGCATTAAAACTTTATCTATACCTATATATATATATATATATATATATATACTAATAAAAGAAATAGGTATTCTTAGTCCGTCATGTTGCTTTGCAGAAAACCCCTTGAGTTTTCTTGTAATAAATCCACGAATACTTGTTTGAGTTGGGAAAAAAGGTCATAAAATAAAGGAGCCAGCCGGGGGTCGAACCTGCGACCTGCGCAAACAAACCCGAAACCAACAACCACCTGAGCCCAATGCACTTTCTGCTTGATCGGACAGAGTTTCGTTTATTTAAATTGATTACTCTTAATCCACTTAAAAAAAGGTTAATAAAAAATAGTAACATGAGTTGCTAACTTGCCAAGCAAATTTTCTTTTGAGGATCACTTGCCAAGCGATCTGTTGTGAAGAATTACAACCTGTATATTATTTACACATTATACCCCGGACCGAGTTATATATGAGTCTGATTTGCATCCAGCGTCTTTTCCTCCCAACAAATATTCACGCTAGCTATTGTTTACCAAGCGTATAATTTCTGGTTTCCGTACGCTTTTTGGTTTTGGTTGCGTGATTTCTTTCTCTCAGGTCTCCCGTAGCGTGACAGAGATGGATACACGTCTCTACTTTTTGTGTTTGGACTACCTGATACCGTCTACAAAACTGAATTAAATATTCAGATCAGAGCTCTAAGAAGCTACCTATGCTTTCTCTGTATAATAGGCACGCACGGTGTGAATCCATCGACATAGTATGTTCGTCAACACATTGACCCGATCTGGCCGTGCGAACGATGGCCATTTGTCGGAAAATTACAAGATCTGGATGTCGCCCGGCGAGCCGGAGCTGAACGACGACCTGCTCGTCGATGAGATCTTGCCAGTCAGTGCCATCATGCGTGTCCGAGAGGTTTAATTGGCGTGGAACGCAACGCTTATCTCTGACCACTTCGTCACAGCCCATGTTACCAGAGTACCCTTCGCGCGCCACCCCAAGATCATCGTCTTCTCGCCAACCAAGTGGGGCTCCACCACGTCCTTCTACGTGTGCTTGCTCCTGGTGGACGGGAGCTCGCTCGTCAGGTGGTCACCGTCTCCGCTTGCAAGCTGCTCACCATGCTGCGTGGGCGGGCTCGCCAGGGAGAGGGTATCTGGAAAGCCCTACTGCGGCCTCCCACAACAGCATATGATCCTGGCTCCAACTCCAAGTAATGTCCGCACACGAGGTCCTGATCCCATCTAATCATCCAGTGTGCCGGAGCACAACGTCCATGGCCAAGTGAACAGCAGACACAGCTCCAGGGATGGCATCAACATCAGAATGTGCTTCTGCTTGTTGTACAACACTCTGAAGCCCCAAAAAGAGCCGCGGGGAGCATGGCAAAAGCGTCCTCTCAGAGAAAATAATGCAAGTTCTCTCACAAAATAGTACTACATGACTGAGTTCTTTCAGCTTTTAATTGTGGTAATCCAATTCATAGTTTGGCACTTTTGCTTTCTCCATATAGTTAACTAACAAGGACATTGCCATCTATGAATACATGAACAAAACAAATTGGTTGCACAACGCTAATGTACTTTTGTAGTAGCTAGCTGCTAGGTCATGCTATTGCCGCTAATGTATAGATGTGATATACATGTAAATGCCATGCTACTGTCGCTGATGTATATATCTAGATGTGTTAATGTGTATGTAGTAGTGTGAATGTGTTAAAAACTAAAAAAAATCTCTGAAAAAGCTCAATGTGCATATATGTAGATGTGTTAAAATTTCAATGTTTTTTGTTCTTTGTCCGTTTTCACCATTGATAGTCTTTTAATCCTGCATCTCCAGTCGCAACGCACGGTCAATTTTCCTAGTTGAAACTAAAAAAAATAACAGAGGACAAAATAGAGTCACAGAAATTATACAACAGAGTTAATTGATTCGAAAACTTTCATGATTAGGTTATATTTTGGCTTCTAGATCGGTGGCCCACGGTACAACAAGAGGCGAGGGTGGGCGGCCAGCTTTATCACGTACGAAGTACTCACATAGTCACATCACATCCTGCTGGTCTTCTCTCCACGCGCCTGCTGCAGCAAGTTTGAACATGGATCAGATGAGTCATATGATTTCTTCTGCCACTCATGCAGCTTTCAGTTGGCCAATGCCATCGGCGTTGCAAGTGCCATCACATCAGATATACTTAGCGTCCTTCTTCAGGAGATGGATAGGTGTACACTGTACTTAGCTGCCATGGCCAGGTTCCACTTCCACCTCCTCTTCTTCTTCGTCATGCTTGCGCTCGCCACCAGAAGTAGCACCAGCGCAGTTGCCGCTGCAGACGACGACGATGACGCGCAGCTGCGGCAGGAGACCATGCTGCAGGCCCTCGGGGTGGTCGCCCGGTTCGACCTGGCCACCACCGATGCCGAGGCAGTGAGGCGGGTGAATCGGGCGCTCGCGGTGCTGAACCGTGAGGTCGAGGCCCACCCCCAGCAGTGGAAGCCCATCTTGAAGGCCCTCAACAAGGTGATGGACAGCGACGCCGACGACCGCAGTAGGGCAAAGGCGTCTGCCGAGCTCAAGGTGCTACTCGACCACGAGCTCGGCCCGTGCCCGGACAGCCTTCGAAGGGACCTCGGAATCGGTGATCTGTAAAGTGCATGCATGCAGTCGCCAGTTCGCGACCTCTGCCTCTCTCTTTCTCCCTTAACGTGCCAGTCGCCAGTGTGGTTGTTAGTTGTCGGAGCTCCCGTCCGTGCACTGCACCCTGTCGCAGTTGTCAGAGCTCCACCTTTACTTTCATTCCTGTTTCAGCGTGGTGGTTTCTTTTGTTACACTGCTAGTCCTCCCCGGCCGTGTTCCTCCATGAATAAATGACAAGTTGAGCTTGCATAGATGGTTGTGTTTTGTGTGCTCCATCTCATCTAGGACGTACACTGGCTCATAAGATAGTCTTATCCTAAGGCTAACACGCAATCTAGAAATGACAATAAAAATATGATGTAAAATAAGTTATTTTTTACTCTTGTCATTAGTAACTAACATGCTTAAATATGCGGTTAGAGATAAGCCTTTTTTCTACTTTCTCTGTTCACCCCCTCAACACTTATCCTATATGTGGCGCTCTTAACATGTCACCATTGTACACATCCTTAAAGGCCCGGAAGCACAAGCATTAATCCTTTGAATGGTGCGCCACGTACGGTACCATGGTCAATGGATCGGGAGGCTCTAGGTGCTGTAGGCTGCTATATTTATTTTTTGGCTCGCCATTTGGTCCTGCTGCTTTGCTCATGAAAAAGAAAGCCACACAGTATTTTTGTTAATTTTGACAAAAAAAAGTGAAATAAAAATGATCATAAAGTTTTAAAAAAATTCTGATTTTTATAAATTGTTGACAATTTTATGAAGATAAGTTCATGCACTGAGAAAGAAAACAGTATCTATCTATCTATTATATATAAAAAGTACTTTACGGTTTAACCAGAAAAAAAAGAGTTTTACTAGAAATTACCACAATAATTAGAAACATCCAAGCGTTAATTTAATAGACTAAATTTTTATAGCCATTAGATAAGATTGTACGTCAGAATAATTACCCACGAGTGCCATTATAATTATAATAGAAGAAAACGTTTTCATCCCTCCAGCTAAGCCTTGCCGTATAAAGGACGTGGACATTCTGTTTTATAAAAAAGATACGTGCACATTCAGTTCAACAAAAAAAAACAGGACGTGCGCATTTCATTTAAAAAAAAGGAACGTGCACATGTACCAAAGAAGTACGTGCGGTCACCTAAAGAAAACGTGAGCTGAATATTTAAAACAAAAGACGTGCACTGAAGGTAAAAAAAAATGCGCACTGATAAGTTTTTAAAAAAAAAGTCCTGATGCCTAGCTTGCTAGCTATAGGCATGCATGCATATAGCTGGAACAAGAAAACGTGAATGTGTGGGAGGCCCTTCATATATCCATGTATGTGTGCCCCAAACTTTCTCATGCTAAATCGAGCCCCAAACCTTCCTCTTCTCCCGGTTACGGTGATCCTGCCACTCTGTCTATTTGTTCGCCCATCCTGATTGGACATTGTAGATGTTGGTATCGGTGGTGTAGCAGCAAAGAGCTTGCATGGACACAATGATTTCTGTAGCTCCTCGCCTCGTGGAAGAGCAGTTCATTGGCGGCCTCATGATCGACGTAGAGTTGCATGACGACAGAAATTTCGCAAACTCCTGGTGGCCTCATGATCGACATAGAGTTCATTGGCGGCCTCATGATCGACATAGAGTTCATTGACGGCCTCATGATCGACATAGAGTTGCATGACGATCGTATCTAGAAAATATTCATGGTTACAAGAGTGAGGTTCGTCATCTGCACCATCAAATACAGGTACTTGCTTTTTCCAATTTTCTCGAGATTCTTGTCTTGTGGATGAGCAGTTCACTTGCGACCTTATGGTTGATATGCGGTCATGGAAACCAAGCACTAATTAATACAGAACGTGCCGGCCCCTAAACATGGTAATGAATGTTGAACAGTAATCGAAATGTGAAGTTACGGGATGGGAAGGCTGAGTTTGGCGAGATAGACCAAACAAGCAAATTGTGATTTCGATTATTGGCATATATGATGTAGATGGTGAATGAGTGAGCCTGAATCCTTGAGCTGTAAATTAACTTCTTATTTATTCTTTCTTTCTCATTGTCATTTTATTTTTAAGCGGTACCATTAATCTCACACATGTAGGCAAGGTAACGTTGGACAATAGACACAGTGGAGCTGTAGCTAATGGAAAAGTGAAAGTGCAAGTTCAAGTGGCCTGCCTGGCTCCAAGTTGGTCCTACTTGCCATCCGGCCGTGGACGAGCAGTTCATTGGCAGCCTCATGATCGGCCTAGAGTTGCATGAAGACGAAAATTTCACAAACTTCTTGCTTCACGGACGAGAAGACTATACTATCTAGAAAATACTCATGGTTGCAAGAGCAAGGTTAGTCATCCTCACCATCAAATACCGCTACTCGCTTTTTCCAATTTTATCGAGATTATTGCCTTGCTGATGAGCAGATCATTTGCGACCTTATGGTTGATACGCTGTCATGGAAACCAAGCAATAATTAATACAGAACTTGCAAGCCCCTAAACTGAGTAATGAATACTGAACAGTTATCAATCAACATGAATTTACGGGATGGGAAGGCTGGGTTTTGCGAGATAGACCAAACAAGCAAATTGAGATTTCGATTGGTGGCGTATGTGATGTAGATGATGAAAGAGTGAGCCTGAATCCTTGAGCTATAAATTAACTTCTTATTTATTCTTTCTTTCTCATTGTTCTTTGATTTTAAACCGGTACCATTAATCTCACACATGTAGGCAAGGTAATGTTGGACACTAGACTCAGTGAAGCTGTAGTGGGTGGCTGAAGCTGATGGACAACTGCAAGTGGCCTGGCCGGCTCCAAGTTGCTCTTACCCGCCATCCGGCCTTCGCAAGCTAGACCATTTCATCCGTGATGAACATTGTTGCTTCAGATCATGGCCGTTAGCTAATACTGAACTTGGCCGGACCTAAACCACGCTTTGAATTATTAGTCTTGAACTTCTTGTCATGATAATAGGTTTAAGCTATATGTGTGATGGCTAATGGTCGTATACTATGTGGTGTCAAGAAATGGAATCTATTATTAGACTGGAATAGTCAAACATTTAGAGTAAAAAATGTAGAAATCAAATAATTGGTTGGTGCAAATATATACTCATAAGTCATAACATACATAACTATTGTATATTGAAGACACCTTTTTTTCTTAAACACTCATTTATGTAATCAGGAATCAGTGGCCGATCTAAAAGATCACATAAACCCCACAATATAAACTTTGATGTCGTGTTTCTTTAAGGTTACACGAGAAATTCTGAGTAGTTCATCATCTAAACATTACCTTAATGTATTGATCTAATTATCATGTACAAATGATGCATATGGTCATAATGTGGTGTTCCATGGATTAGAAAAAAATCATTATTCCGATAGCTAAAGCATACTAAAGATTATAAGATGTCCTTTTTAGAGATAAAGCTGTTGTTTGCTGCCACATGGTACCTAGAATAAGATGGATATAGAATGAGGATGAACCAAAAAAATATTGGTTCCTCCTAGAGTAATAGACTTACAAGCCCATAGAGTTGATTGGTTCCACTAATATTTATTATGATTAAGCTTTTTGGCTTTGTGCCATTGCAGATGGTGGCCAACTATGGTGGCTTATGCTATTGAGTGGGATCAAGGGACATAGGAAGATCAAGTGAAACAGGGGGAATCATGGTGGAAGCCAGTATATCCCGTATTTCGTGTAGGAGCACCTTACTTGATCGTGAAGTTTCCACCTTATTGGTTCATGGTTGCAACCATAGTGCAATGCTATCAACAATGTAGTCGGCATTCACTTTTCTTTCTATTTTTACTCCTTCCATAGTCATATTAGATTATAATTGGTGAATATTGTAGGTACACACATCTACAACTAACAGATTAATATGTCTATTGTACACAACATGAGAAAATATACATACACCTATCTTTGTTTAAAACCCCAAAACAAATCAACATGGTAAAAAGGCTAGAAAGTGATATAGTATAATTGCAAAATATGACTGATTATGACAGTAACAACGCATATCTAAGAGAAGACTATGTTTGCAAGAGAAGTATATTTTTGAATGTTATATTTTGTTCCAATTTTTTCTTACAATAAATAAAAAAGATATGTTCTAATTTAAAATATTTATAAAATTCTAGCCCGCGCATCAAGCGGGCCACTCTACTAGTTTTTAAAAAGTTCATGAGTTGGAAAAGTATTCGTAATTTTTAAAAATATGCACAAATTAATGTTCATGAATTTCAGAAAATAAAATAGGAAAAATAAACAAGAAAAGAAAGAAAAATGGGAAAAGAATGCCACCAGATAAAAACACTATGTAATATGTTTGTGAAGATTGTGTCATGAGGGCATCTACACCAGCCATGCAGGAAAGCCTAGCACAACGACCAAGGAGAGCAAGGCGCCACCTCCTCCTGATTAAGGAAACACTTGTTACAGGAAAGCACAATCACAACAGGCGTCGACACGGAAGTGGAAGGCTCAGACAACTGCGACAGGCCGCAGGTAGCACAAGGACTAACAACACCACACCACAGACAGAGACAGGGCACCCTAAGGCCCAACGAAAAAAAAGGCAGAGGTGGCGAACAGAACTGGCTATGCATGCATGCATGCATGTCACGCATATTCGAAGTCGATCTTGACGGCGTTGGGGCCTTGGCCGAGCTCGCGGTTGAGCAGCTCCTTCGCCACGGCGAAGGCCGCCTCCTTGCTGCGGCCGTTGGCGCCGCTGTCCATCACCCTGTTGACGTTCGTGAAGATGGGCTTCCAGTACCGCTGCGCCTCCCGGTTCACCACCGCCAGCGCCCGCTTCAGCGTCTCCTGGTCGGTGGTTTCCGGGCTGTAGCGGGACAGCACCTTGACGGCCTGCGACATGGCCACCTTCCGCAGCTGCACGTCGTCCTCCTCGCCCGCACGGGCAGCTGCGCTGATGATGCCGCTGGCGGCGAGGGTGACAACGAGGAAGAAGAGGAGGTGGTGGAACGTTGACGCGGCCACGGCAGCTAAGTATAGTGTGGACACCGAGTCACGGATCCATCTCTTGAACAAGGAGGCCGAGTATATATGGTGTGGTGGAAGTGCCAACACCGATGGCATTGCCCAACTACGGCTAGTGGTTAGTTGGTGCAATGCATGAAACCAGCGTGACTGACCCGGGACTGATGGCGCGGTTTCTTTCTTTTTTTTTTTTTTTTACTTCACGAGAATGTGATGTGAGTACTACGTACGTGATAAGCTGATCCGGCTGGTCGACTGGTTTCCCTCTGGTTTGCTTCACAAATGTCAGGCGGTATGAATTATAGTGCTCCAGATAGTAAGGAAGCGCGGCTTGCGGCGTGTGTTGCCTATGCCGATCGATCACTCTTCCAGGTTTATGCAGCTAAACATGCACTTCGGCTGTGGGGAAATACCATTTGGTTTCTGAGTGTATGTACACCATATATGAAAAAAATGATAATTAAAAAAGGTCAAATATTTTTGGAAGTATTTATACAATAAACTTGACTTTCTTTTGCATTTGTATGTAAATTTTCACGAATATAAAGCCAGCGTTGACTTCAGGGCAAAAAAATATTTGTTATTATAGGTCACTATTCACACTATTTTGACCGAAATTTGTCTTTTTTGAAAAGAAGTCAACGAGACTTTTTTTTTCTTTTTTGGAGTTTTTTTTCAGTAGAACGGAAGATTTTTTTTTTCAAAACGGAGGCAAAGATTGCCTCATCTATTAAATAAGCAGAAGAGAATTGCCCAGTTAATTACGAAAACTGGGCAAAAACCGGAACAACAAGGGCCAAGCCCACTCCCATAGACTGAAACACACAGGGCAAAGCCCACCCTTATCGACAACATGTCGACCTGCGGCCAGACAACGCAGCTCCGACTCTGACGGAAAACTCAGAAGAACGAAACCAGGCACGGCTGGCGATACGGAAGATCGCCGAAAGGGCCGCCTGCAGCCAGTCATCGTACACCACAGGGCCCCGCCATCGCAGCTTCGACTCCACAGCAACAAACAAACCGAGGCAATACGTGGACACGCCGGAGAAGAGCCGACTAACGCAACCATTGCCGCGTCGCCGACATCGCTCCCACCATCATCGTTGCCACAGAAGTCTGGTCGCCACAGTGATTCTCTCGGGGCCGCCGCCTCGACATCCACCGCTCCGTCGCGCCCAGCGCAATCAACCGGCACCGCCTTCCGGGGCCGCCGCCCCGACATACCACCACTCCCCTCGAGCAGCAATGCCGCACAACCCAGCTGCCCGCAGCCCACGCTGCTCAGGGCAACCGCTCGCAGACCACGAACGTCGCACCACATCCGGGGCCACCGCCCTGACGTAAAGTCAGACCGCCCCATCTAGAGCGCGTCGACCGGACCGACAAGCCTGCCACCCAAGTGGCCCAACATTGCCACCCAAGCGAAGGCCGAGCCACCGCCCCGCCCCATGGCGCCGCCCCACGCATCACTTTTCGAGGCCGCCGCCTCGGCGCACATTAGGCGTCCAGGGCCGCTGCCCCGGCATCCACCAAAACCGGCGAAGGAGAAAACCAGACGCACCGAGCACAAGCTAACTCTCCCAAGCAACGCCCCCAAGGGGGAACAACGAAGACGCCGCCATCGCCCGCTCCGGAAACATCTGGAGCTTAGGTTTTCACCCGGAGAGCCCGAGCCTCACGTAGAAGAAGATGCGTTCCACAACGACGCCTCCAAGGAGGGAAACGACGCCCGAAAGCGACGTCGTCGACGGCACCGACAAAGTCAGGTCAAGGCTTTCGCCCAGAACACACACATCCCTATGGAGGCCTGCAGATCTGATCCACCCAAAAGCGTGGAGATCGTTGGAGCCGTTCCTATTGCGCCTTGAAATCTCCAACGTCGACCACCAAGCTTCACCGCGCAGCACCCACAACAGCAGCACCTCAAGCTACGAATGAGAAGCGAGCGCACACGTCACCACGGCCAAAACGCCATGGCTCCCAGCCCGGGGCCGCCGTCCCGGCTTCCTCCTCACCCCGCAGCCCGCATATCGTCGCAGCCCTCCGCCCGGCTGCTGGTCCCTCCTCCACCTTTGCCCGAACGCCTGCACACCGGTGGCCCCTACGGCCCGGGCCGCCGGACCGGCCAGAGCCAGATCCGCGGCCACCACCTGCGCCCAGCGATCCGGATCCAGCGAGGCCTGTCGTCCCCTACCACACAGCTCCCACCGCCGACCACCACTACCACAACCACGCCTCTACTCGCCGAGCGAGCTCCGCGGCAGCCGCCAGAACCGCGCATCGGCTGCAGGCCCACCCAGGCCCAGATCGGGCCCGCGCACGAGCAGACACTACCGCGCGCCCGCCGTTGACGCCGAGCAGCCACCGCGGCCCTGACGAGAGACCGCGCCACCAGCACCGGCCCGCCCAGTCCCGCCGCTGCGCCCCGCCCGCAGCGCAGCGCCCCTGCCAGCCGGGGCGACCCGCGCCGCCACAGCCGCGCTAGGAGGGAAGGAGTCCCCGCCGCCGCCGACATGGGCCAGGCTTCGCCCGGCGGTGCCCTTTGGTGGCGGGGAGGGGATGAGGGGGAGGAGGAGGACCTGGGGGCGGGGAGAAGGGAGTTTATTTCAAAAATATTTTAAAAAATTGTTGACTTTTTATTTAATTACTATTTGTTTTCATATAGGGTGTATATACATCCATAGACCAAAAGTTCCCCTCCTTCGGAAGTAAAGTTACTATTATGCACTTTGGCCCAAATCAACTAATAGATACATGCTTTGAGGAAGCCCAAAATTTTGGAACTTAAAAATCATATTTCTGCCGCACTGCAAAACATGACACACATAAAACACAGTTCAGACGTAGACGATCACAAGTATATGAGAAAACAGGTGCCCTAGACGATGGGATTCTAGCTGAGTTTCTTCCATGTTTTGCCCCAAGCTTTCTTTTTATTGAGAAACAGAGTACGGACATAGATGATCACAACACCTCTACACTCACTCCTATGAATACACACACGTAAACCGTACCCATATGAGCATCTTCGAGTAGATCTTGAGATTGACGAGGTCATTACATACACCTCGTAGTCGATAGGCATGTCATACCACACAAGAATAGAGCCGCAAAGTCTAAAATAAATAAGAAAAAATGCGAGCAGTTGTGTCAAGTCTAAACTTCAACCCGGGCGAACACTGGCGGGGCGTCATGGAGATGAAACTGGGCTACGACCCCCCTTACCGAACTGAACTTTTTTCACTACTAGTAATACTTATGATATGGCCCAGCCCATCAGGAGACACGCCACAGGACACAGCCCACTTGCAGCTCCGTTTGGCAGCAGCTCGAGCGACACCTTGTCCCTGACCCTGAGAGCATCTCCAACAGCCACTAGTGGAAAATAGGGCTTTAGTGCCGGTTCCTAAGTGCTTTTAGTGCCGGTTCAGTAACTGGCACTAAAGGGTGGGGACTAAAGCCCCTCCTCTCTTGTAGTCCCGGTTCAACACGGCCCGTGACCAAAGGCCCACCAAGTGACACGAGCCGGCGCCGGGGGCTGGGGGATCTTTAGTCCCGGTTGGTAACACCAACCAGGACTAAAAGGATTAGGGGTTTATGAATTATGGTTTTTTTTTATTTTTTTGTGTTTTCCATTTAATTCTTTTTCATTTCAAACATATTTTACGCTATTACATACAATACACGTTATGCATATATATATAAATAGAATTTCTCGTAGAACCGATCATATATATATCATTGAATTTCTGGTACGACCATTCACATACACACACACACATATATATATATAGGGTCGCGCTATTCGTCACCCTGGGTGAGGAATAGTTATTCTTCACCCCCTCTCTATTTTGAGGTCAATCCACCGTATTTTTAGGTTTCGTAAATTTTGTCTTATTTCATACGTAAAAAGAGAACGTAAAAAAATATATACTCGTCGTAAAAAATATTTTATGTTACATAAAATTACGAACGTAAAAACATAGTGTAAAACATACATAAAATGCGTTATTTCTGGTCTTATAACCTATTTTATTGTTTTCTTATACCAAATTTTACGTAGTAAATCAATATGAATGTAACTATTTGTATTCCAAACGTAATTTATTTATGAAGCGATCGTAAGATTACCTCGGATGAAGAATAACTTATTCTGCACCCTGGGTGATGAATAGGATTACTATATATATATATATATATATATATATATATATATATATATATATATATACAATTTGGAATTTCTCCTACAATTTACGGATCATTACATGGAGGCATTAGGTGTAATGATATTCTCCTTTGGGATTTATGACCTCGTCGAGCAAAAATCCCGCTATTTCCTCTTGAATTGCTCGTACGCGATCCGTTGGTAGGAGCCTGTCCCACATCTCCGACATCATTAAAGGAAGGAGATCAATATGAATGTATTAGTTGTGTGTATATGTATAATATAATGATATAAAAATTATGAATAGTGTTCTGCCAAACGTACCCAAAGTTGTCTATCATCTTTGTTCCTTTAGGACGTCATAATGCGAATGTTCTCGCAAACGTAGTATGCGCATAAATTATTCCCCGGCGCATGGCGCAGGCACTTTACGAGAATAAAAGTCAATCAGATAATAATTAATTAAGCATGATAATGGTATTGAAATTAGAATTAAAGAGATGCACCGACGTAGCGAGCTAGTACTACTTAATTACCTTGGGTCGCACCCATTTCAGCTGTTTTTTCCATTCGCCTTCAACCTCTTTGATGAACTTTTGCCAAGCCCTGCCCGCCGGCAAAGAAAATGAATAAAGGAGTTATTAATTAGTTGATATCAGGAAATGAACTAAAGAGGCCGACATAGTGCGATAATAATTGAAATTATCTGTCGACCATCCCCCTCACGATTGCGTATTCGGATGTTTCTTTATATAGTTAGTCCAGTACTTGAATTTTTTCCTCATCAACTTCAATGATTAGCAGGATCCAGTGGAAACTGCATGCGCACACGTTTGTATAATTAAGCGGGCATGTGCATAACTCATCAACTACACTACTTATCAACATCTAGTAAGCAAAAACAGAATTTGTAGTACAAGACAGTGTCACTCACCCGATGTTGTAAGGAAGTAGTCTTTCTGGTTGGGTGTTTAGTCGCTTCAAAAACTATAGCAAGCATTTCTCTGTGTCTTTTCTCGACCATTCTTGTGACCATGTCTCTTGATTAATGGTATTTGGGTCAATGAACCCAATGCCATAGCGTCCACCTCTTTTCATTTCATAATACCACAGAAAAGAATATAGTGAGAATAATTACAGGCACTAGTAGAAAAAGGCCCATTTGTCCCGGTTCTGGAACCGAGACTAAAGGGTCGGCACTAAAGCCCAACACCTTTAGTCGGCTTTAGTCCCGGTTCGCTTACGAACCGGGACAGATGTGGCTCCACGTGGCCACTGCGGCGAGCCCAGGCAGGAGGGCCTTTAGTCCTGGTTGGTAACACCAACCGGGACCAAAGAGCATCCACGCGTCAGCAGCTCAGGAGCTAGGGTTTTTGTTATTTTTTTTGAAAGAGGGGGGGGGGGGGGGTTGGCGGTTTTGTAGGGTTAATTTAGGGGTTTCATATATTGTGTAGCTAGCTAATAGAGAGAAGTGTCCTCTCTTATCTCCATGCTTGGTCGACGCTACGTACTATACGTATAGAGAGGACTCGACACGCTAGCTAGTAAGCAAATGAAGGAAACCATTAAGTACACAAGATCGTCATGAACATATACAGAGAGAAGTGATCGACCTCCTCCTTCTCCGAGAGATTGGTCGAACAACAAGTTTTCGTATATCTATCCGATGCTACTAGCTACATATATATAATATAAGATCTCTTACAATCCCTAACATGTGATGTTAAGTTTCACATGGTATTCTCCGGCTGGATTGATGACGTGGTCAAGAAAGAATCCCGGCAATTCCTCTTGAATTCCTTTTATGCGATCTTGTGGTAGGAGTTCATCCCGCATCTGCCAAATCTAATTTGAAGAAGGGGGTCAATACAAATATATGAATGAAACTCAACACAAATGATGGTAATAAAATAAAATTGTGAATATTATTGCTTACGCACTTCATACTGTTTTTCAGAGTAGCCCCGCTTAGAGGTCGTCGCGTTGTAGATGTACTCGCAAACGTAGTATCCACAAAAATTATTCCCGCCTTCCTGCCACAACCACTTTACGAGAAATAGAGGTCAATCAAACTGATAATCAAGCATTATAAATGGTATTGATGAAACTAGCTAGAATCAATGGGAGATGCGCGGAACTAGCTAGTAGTATTTACTTTCGGGTGTGTAAATCGCAGCTCCCCCGGCAGTCCCGGAGTTTCTGCGGTGAACACTTGCCAAACTCTACGAGACAAAGAAAATAATTACTTGATATCAGGAAATGAACAAAGTTGCCGATATGGTGCGATAATGATCGATTGAACTTACTTCTGGAGCATTTCAGTCATGGCCGCATACTCCTTGGGATCTTTTCGTCTTGAGTCTAAGACGGTTACTAGTCCCTGCTCAAGCTTAATCTCTAGGAGAATAAAGTGGAAGCTGCGCACACATGCATAACTCATCAATTACATTACTATAACCTCGAGTAATAATGGAAACCGAATATGCAGAAGACAGTAACACTCACTTGAAGTTGTAAGGAAAGAGTATTTTATCTTTGTTTTGATTTTTAAGCAACGATTGTAGCAAGTTGGCCTCGGTTTCTTTCGCATTATATTTAACCGTCCATTCATCTATGAGATTTGTGTTAATGAACCCAATATCATAGCTTTGTGCATTTTTGCATTCGACGATCTTCAATCTGCATAATATAGTGAGGTTAATTATATATACATGCAATGAAAGAGCTGAGCTATATATAGAGACTTAATTACAGAAGTATAGTACTTACAGACAGTAGCAAGTGATGATTATTTTATCGAGGTCCTTTTGATTGAAAAACTGGAAGAACTCCTCAAATGGAACTGACAACAGATCACTTCCAAGGAGGTCATGCTCCTCTTTAACTCTCAGCGTCAAAATATCCTTCCCAGACTTGCACGTGTCCATGTACCACTTATGGAATCTTCGCATCATCGTTGTTAGAGGAGGATCACCTGGTCTGACGAGAGGCTTCCCGTATCGGTATTTGTGTTCGTCCACCTCCATTGTATCAAAATGTGCATTGTCGGGCAGGTAATCACCAGGATTGGTACCGGGCAGCATCCCCGGCAGATTTGCGACGATATCGCTAGACACCTTGAGCGGGGGGCACGATTGGTTTGCCTGTTCGCCGAGCTGGGGAATTTTGTTCCCACTTCTTCGTTCTTGTAACATTTTGTCACTTGAAGTAGTTCCCGACCGGCGCGCTCCTTCCACTGCCTTTTTAAGAGTGCGGACATGGTTGTCATCCGGCGGAGGCGGTGGTGGTCGCTTCAGGTTCTTCAAAGTGCGCTTCAATTTCACCGGATCTATCTTCTCCTCCGGAGGTGGATTTTTCTTTGCAAAAAAGTCCTTCACTTGGGCTTGACAGATCTCCGCGTTTTCCTCCTCGGTCATCTCGTATGGTAACTTCTCTAGAGGCTTGAGAGATGGACCGAATATGTATTGCCTCCCGCCTCTGGCTGTACTGCTAGACGTCGGAGCAGCCGGAGCGGCTGCGGCTGTCTTCCTTCGTTGCTTAAGAGGCGGAGAAGGAGGCGGAGTGCTACGACACGCCGGAGCAGCCGGAGCGGTGGCGGCTGTCTTCCGCTGTTGTTGACGAGGCGGAGAAGGAGGCGGGCTGCTCGGACGCGCTGGCGCAGGCGGAGAAGGAGGCGGAGTGCCGCCAAGGGCCGCAGCAGCCGGAGAAGGAGGCGGACTGCCCTGATCACTCGCCGGAGGAGGAGGAGGCGCAGTGCCCTGACTCGCCGGAGGAGGAGGAGGAGGCGTCCAGTTCAGAAGGTTGATGAGCTCCTTCCGCCATAGACATGGAGTCTTCAGAGCAAGACCCAGCTGAGTCTCCCCTTCACCGGTAGGGTGGTCAAGCTCGAGCTCCTCAAATCCCTCTGTTATTTCATCTACCATCACAACAGCATAGCCTTGTGGAATCGGAAGGCAGTGAAAAGTTGCGCCAGGTTGAGGAGGTGCAACAGAGCCGACAGCCGCCTTGACTTTGAGGTGCTGCCATTGCGTCATAAGGTGGCAATCTTGAGCCTCCGTGATAGCATCCACGGGGTAGCTGGGAGCTGTGAAGTCAGACTGCTGAAGGAGCTCGGTGGAAGCCACGCTGCTTCTCCGCTGAGATGGTGGGGTAGCTTCTGTGGTAGCTCCGGCAGGTCGCTGGCTCTGAACTAGTAGTGCTTGTTCCTCTAGCGCTCGTACCCTTGCATTCAGCTTCTGCAGTTCGGTCAGCTCCACTTTCCTCCTCCTCTCCCGGGTTTTGTAACCGCCTGCGCCGGGAAACGTAACCTTGCATGCAACGGAGCCTGGCGTGCCACGTGTTCGTTCTGGGTGCTCAGGATTCCCGAGGGCCTGTGTGAGCTCGTTTTTCTCTCTGTCGGGAACGAACGTCCCTTGCTGCGCTGCGGCGATATACTTCTGAAGCTTCTTGACGGGTATTGCAAATTGCTCCTTCGTCCAACGGCACTTCCCTGTTTCAGGGTCCAAGGTTCCCCCAACCCCGAAGAACCAAGTCCTTGAACGGTCTGGCCAGTTCAATGTCTCTGGTTCGACCCCTTTATCAAGCAGGTCCTTCTCAGCCTTGTCCCACAATGGCCGGGCTTTGAGGTAGCCACCTGACCCCGTGCGATGGTGATGCTCCTTCTTTGCAGCATTTTTCTTGTTTGTCGCTGACATCTTCTTACTCTTCTCCGATGTCTTGTGGGCCACAAATGCGGGCCAGTGATCTCTTATCTTCTCTAATCGGCCGGTGAATTCTGTAGTCTTCCCTTTGTCGACAAACGTTGATTTCAACTCATTCTTCCACCTCCTGAATAGATCTGCCATCTTCTTAAGAGCATGAGCCTTGACCAATGGCTCTATAACTGGCTTATCCGGATCCTCCTCTGGTGGTAGGGTGAAATTTGCCTTCAGCGCGGTCCAAAGATCATCTTTCTGTCTATCGTTGACAAAAGACACTTGAGGGTCTTCGCTCTTAGGCTTATTCCATTGGTGGATGCTGATCGGGATCATGTCCCTAACAAGAACCCCGCACTGAGCAGAAAATGCTTCCTTGGTCCGGCTGGGTTCAATCGGTTGGCCATCAACCTTGATTGCTGTGATCGTGAACCTTTCATCCTGGCGCAACCTTTTCTTCGGGCCTCGTCTAGAAAAGAAGAAAGAAGAGAGTTAATATGTGTACATACCAAAACAATTAATGCATCAATTAGCTAGTCAGCACATGCTTAATTAATATATATACCTCGCCGGACTTTGCAACATCTCCTTCCTCTGTTCGCTCACAGGAGCAGTCATCACGGTCTCCTTCTTCCACCGGCATTCCGTCACCGGAGCCATCATAATCATGTCCTTCCACCTCCATTGTTCGATCACCGGAGCCTGCTTCACCCTCTCCTTCCAGACCATCGGTGTCGTTGAGAAACGACAAGACATCACCTCCGCCGAGGATTATGTCCCCCAACAACTGTTCTGCTGCGATGTCTCGGTGCTCCATAGTTTCTGCAAATATTACAACATGGCAATTAATATACAAACATGACAGATGGATATATTAGTGCAAACTTAGACTTAGCTCGCTCGACGCTTCTACGGTTTGGGGTGGCCTCGACAACGCTTCTAGGGTTTGGGGTGGCCTAGGCAACGCTTCTAGGGTTTGGGGTGGCCTCGACAATGCTTCTAGGGTTAGGGTCGGACCGCCTCTCTCATGAATGTCCGACGTCCGGACCGACAAGGGATTTAACAAAATGACGCCATTCTGGATGTGCAGAAAATGGTCCATATTTTTCCTGATCTCATCTACCCTTCTATATGTCACGTTGTCTAGTGTCAAAGAATTCAAGAAAACCTTGACTTCATCATTAGCCGGAAATGATAGGCGTATAATGGTACGAAGCTCTTCAAAGTTGTTTTGGAACGGAGTTCCCGATAGAATAATTTGCTTTTTGGTACAAAGTTCAGCAAGAGCCTTCTGAATATCGCTATTTGGAAGGCCTTTGCTGAAATTCGTACCAAAAGGCGAATTATTCTATCAGGAACTCCATTCCAAAACAACTTTGAAGAGCTTCGTAGCCTCATACGCCTGTTACTTCTGGCAAATGATGAAGCCGTGGATTTCTTCAATACTTTGACAGACAACGTGACATATAGAAGAGAATATATATATAGATGAGATCAGAAAAAAATTGGATCAACTTGTGCACATCCATAATGGGGGCATTCTTGATAAATCTGGACCCTCGACCCCTGGACGACCCTCGACCCTCGACCCCTCGGCGACCCTCGACCCTCTACCCTAGTTCACGACCCTCGACCGCTCGGCGATCCACGACCCTCTACCTAGTTCCCGACCCTCGACCCCTCTGCGTTCCTCGACCCTCGACCCCTCGGCGTTCCTCGACCCTCTACCCTAGTTCCCTACCCTCGACCTCTCGGCGTTCCACGACCCTCGACCCCTCGGCTTTCCTCGACCCTCTACCCTAGTTCACGACTCTCGACACCTCGGCGTTCCTCGACACTCGACCCCTCGACGACCCTCGACCCTCGAACCTTCGGTGACCCTCGACCCCTCGATGACCCCTTGACCCTCTACCCTAGTTCACGACCCTCGACCGCTCGGCGATCCACGACCCTTTACCCTAGTTCCCGACCCTCGACCCATCGGCGTACCTCGACCCTCTACCCGTCGGCGTTCCTCGAGCCTCTACCCTAGTTCCCGACCCTCGACCCCTCGGTGTTCCTTGACCCTCGACCCCTCGGCTTTCCTCGATCATCTACCCTAGTTCACGACTCTCGACCCCTCGGTGTTCCTCGACCCTCGACCCCTCGACGACACTCGACCCTCGAACCTTCGGTGACCCTCGACCCCTCGGTGACCCCTCGACCCTCTACCCTAGTTCATGACCCTCGACCGCTCGGCGATCCATGACCCTCTACCCTAGTTCCCGACACTCGACCCCTCGGCGTTCCTCGACCCTCTACCCTAATTCCCGACCCTCGACCCCTCGGCGTTCCTCGACCCTCGACCCCTCGGCGTTCCTCGACCCTTGACCCCTCGGCGTTCCTCTTCTTCTCTTTTTTTTTCTTCTTCTTCCTCTTTTTTTTCTTCTTCTTCCTCTTTTTTTTTTCTTCTTCTTCCTCTTCTTATTTTTTTTCTCCTCTTCTTCTCCTTCTTTCTCTTCTTATTTTTTTTTCTCCTCTTCTTCTCTTTTTTCTCCCCTTTTTCCTCTCCTTTTTCTTCCCTTCTTCCTTCTTCCTCTTTTCCATAATTATAAAAAGTTTAAAAAATACATACATACATACAAAAAATACATACATACATATAAAAAGAAAGCATATGTATATAACCAATAAAAACATATATATAAAAAATTAGCAATGCGGCGGCGGCGGCGGTGCTCACAGAGGAGTCGGGGCGGGCAGGGGCGGGCCGGGCGGCGTTGGGGCGGCGTCGGCGTCGGGCCGGGGCGGCGTGTCGGCGTCGGGGCGGGCAGGGCGGTTGGGGCGGCGCGGACCGGGGCAGTGACGGCGTGGGGCGGCGCGGCGCCGGCGTTGGGGCAGGGGCGGCGCGCAGCGATGATGTCGGGGCAGGGGCGGAGCGCGGCGACGGCGTCGGGGCAGGGGCGCGCGCGGCGACGAGGGCGGCGCGGACCGGGGCGGTGACGGCGCGGGGCGGCGCGGCGACGGCGTCGGGGCAGGGGCGGCGCGGCAACGGCGTCGGGGCAGAGGGGCAGCCTGGCGGCGTCGTTGGGGCAGTGGAAGAAGAACTGAAACAAATTTTTTCACAAGTGCTGGCTTATATAGACGAGGCATTGGTCCCGGTTCGTGGCACCAACCGAGACCAATGCCCCCCTTTATTCCCGATTGGTGCCACCAACCGGTACCAAAGGTCTCTTTTCGGTAGCCCAAAGGGCGGGAAACAGAGACCTTTGGTCCCGGTTGGTGCAACGAACCGGGACCAAAGCCCGCTTTGGTCCCGGTTCGTTGCACCAACCGGGACCAAAGGCCTTGTGCTGCCCGCAGCCAAAAGTTTAGTCCCACCTCGCTAGTTGAGAGGGGCTCGGAGTGGTTTATAAGCCCCACTGCGGCTGCCCTCTCGAGCTCCTCTGAAATGCAGGCTCACGGGCCTAACTTGACATTCCGCTGCCTGTGGGCCTACTGGGCCTTCTGCGGGCCTGAATCCTACCCGTGGTTGGGTTTCTAGTCGTATTCAGGCCGTGGTGGCCCAGTAGGTGGCATTTTTTTCTATTTTTTCCAGTTTTTCTGTTTTGTTTTTTGCTTTATTTATTTTCTTTTGTTTTTTGCTTTATTTTTTAATTCTTTTTGCTTTTAGGTAATAAATATTATAAACTTTCTGTTAGTTCCATTAGTTTTCCAATTCGAATAGTTTAAATTTGAATTCTTTGAAATTTGTGTGAATCACTAGTTTGTGATTAACTTTACTATAAAAATAGATTTTTGAGTGATTCTTTTTCCTGCTATTTAATATTACTGTGTTTTATCATTATATTCAAAAATAGTTTTTGTTATTTTAGTTTCTAACCAAAAAAATATTTATGATAATTCTTTTTGCTATTAAAGTTTCTAACAAAAAAAGTTCTTTTTATAAACTCTTTTTGCTTTTAATGTTTTGAACAGAAAATACTTTGCTAATTTTAGTTGCATAAATTTTAGTTGATTCCTTTTGCTATTAGAGTTTCATTAAAGTTTTCTAGTTCATTCTTTTTTCTATTAGAGTTTCATTAAAGTTTTCTAGTTCATTCTTTTAGTTTATTATTTTTGCTATTAGAGTTTCATAAAAGTTGAGAAGGTTACGGCAAAAACTGGATGCACTTCGTGTACAAAATGGACAATCTCTTTCGAAGTATCAGGGTTTCGGACGAAAACTCATCTGTTACAAAGGGATTTCATTTTTTTGAACTTATTTGAACTCCAGACTTTTTATGTGTTCAAAATGAACCATTCAAAGCCACATCATCAATTTTCAACCCTTTCTGACTTCATCTGTTATTTTTTGATGCATTTACTGATTTTTTTGAGCTAAATGACCCTGAAATTGAAAAGCACTTCAAATGAACTCTGAAGAGGTTGAAAATTGGCATGATATCATCATTTCACCCACATAGCATGTGCTAAAAAGTTGAGAGGGTTACGGCAAAAACTGGATGCACTTCATGTACAAAATGCACAATCTCTTTCGAAGTATCAGGGTTTCGGACAAAAACTCATCTGTTACAAAGGGATTTCATTTTTTTGAACTTATTTGAACTCCAGAATTTTTGTGTGTTCAAAATGAACCATTCAAAGCCACATCATCAATTTTCAACCCTTTCTGACTTCATCTGTTATTTTTCATGCATTTACTGATTTTTTTGAGCTAAATGACCCTGAAATTGAAAAGCACTTCAAATGAACTCTGAAGAGGTTGAAAATTCGCATGATATCATCATTTCGCCCACATAGCATGTGCTAAAAAGTTGAGAGGGTTACGGCAAAAACTGGATGCACTTCGTGTACGAAATGGACAATCTCTTTCGAAGTATCAGGGTTTCGGACAAAAACTCATCTGTTACAAAGGGATTTCATTTTTTTGAACTTATTCGAACTCCAGACTTTTTGTGTGCTCAAAATGAACCATTCAAAGCCACATCATCAATTTTCAACCCTTTCTGACTTCATCTGTCTTCACTTTTTCTTCGCTTGTGTCCTTTGCTTTTAGCGCTGTAACCATGGATATTCTTCATCGCTTAACAGGGTGCTTGGGTCAGCCTTGACTTTGAAGGGAGGAATTTCATGAAACTTTTCATAATCTTCAGACATGTCTGTCTTACCCTTTATATTCGACGAGAAGCCAGACGGTACCTTCATACTGAGCAAGCATTCAAAGAAGATTTCCTTCTCTTCTTTGGTAAGATCGTAGCTGGCAGGACCTTCATACTGCTTTGGAGGCATGCCGTCTTTTTCGTGCCAACGTTGCAGGTCCTCCCGTGCCTCCGGTGTATCTTTTGTCTTTCCATACACGCCCAAGAAGCCTAGCAGGTTCACGCAAAGGTTCTTCGTCATGTGCATCACTTCGATTGAAGAGCGGACCTCTAGGTCTTTCCAGTAGGGTAGGTCCCAAAATATAGATTTCTTCTTCCACATGGGTGCACGTCCCTCAGCGTCATTCGGAACAGATAGTCCGCCGGGACCCTTTCCAAAGATTACGTGTAAATCATTGACCATAGCAAGTATGTGATCACCGGTACGCATGGCGGGCTTCTTCCGATGATCTTCCTCGCCTTTGAAATGCTTGCCTTTCTTTCGACATTGATGGTTGGTCGGAAGAAATCGACGATGCCCCAGGTAAACATTCTTCCTGCATTTGTCCAGGTATATACTTTCGGTGTCAGCAAACCAGTGCATGCATGCGTGGTATCCCTTGTTTGTCTGTCCTGAAAGGTTACTGAGAGCAGGCCAATCATTGATGGTTACAAACAGCAAAGCATGCAGGTTAAATTCCTCCTGTCTGTGCTCATCCCACACACGTACACAGTTTCCATTCCATAGCTATAAAAGTTCTTCAACTAATGGCCTTAGGTACACATCAATGTCGTTGCCGGGTTGCTTAGGGCCTTGGATGAGTACTGGCATCATAATGAACTTCCGCTTCATGCACAGCCAAGGTGGAAGGTTATAGATACATAGAGTCACGGGCCAGGTGCTGTGATTGCTGCTCTGCTCCCCGAAAGGATTAATGCCATCCACGCTTAAACCAAACCATACGTTCCTTGGGTCACCTGCAAAGTCAGCCCGGTACTTTCTCTCGATTTTTCTCCACTGCGACCCGTCAGCGGGTGCTCTCAACTTCCCGTCTTTCTTACGGTCCTCTCTGTGCCATCGCATCAACTTGGCATGCTCTTTGTTTCTGAACAGACGTTTCAACCGTGGTATTATAGGAGCATACCACATCACCTTGGCAGGAACCCTCTTCCTGGGGGGCTCGCCGTCAACATCACCAGGGTCATCTCGTCTGATCTTATACCGCAATGCAACGCATACCGGGCATGCGTTCAAATCCTCGTACGCACCGCGGTACAGGATGCAGTCATTAGGGCATGCATGTATCTTCTGCGCCTCCAATCCTAGAGGGCATACAACTTCTTTGCTGCGTACGTACTGTCGGGCAATTCGTTATCCTTTGGAAGCTTCTTCTTCAATATTTTCAGTAGCTTCTCAAATCCTTTGTCAGGCATAGCATTCTCTGCCTTCCACTGCAGCAATTCCAGTACGATACTGAGCTTTGTGTTGCCATCTTCGCAATTGGGGTACAACCCTTTTTGGTGATCCTCTAACATGCGATCGAACTTCAGCTTCTCCTTTTCACTTTCGCACTGTCTCCTTGCATCAACAATGACCCGGCGGAGATCATCATCGGGCACATCGTCTGGTTCCTCTTGATCTTCAGCTTCCCCCGTTGCAGCATCATCGTATTCATGGGGCACATAGTTGTCATCGTCCTCTTCTTCTTCGCTGTCTTCCATCATAACCCCTATTTCTCCGTGCCCGGTCCAAACATTATAGTGTGGCATGAAACCCTTATAAAGCAGGTGGGTGTGAAGGATTTTCCGGTCTGAGTAAGACTTCGTATTCCCACATATAGGGCATGGACAACACATAAAACCATTCTGCTTGTTTGCCTCTGCCACTTCGAGAAAATTATGCACGCCCTTAATGTACTCGGAGGTGCGTCTGTCACCGTACATCCATTGCCGGTTCATCTGCGTGCATTATATATAATTAAGTGTGTCAAAAACCATTACAAAACATCATGAATAGATAAGTGACCAAATTAATAGAAGTTCATCATCACATTAAAACCAAAGTACATACATAGTTCTCATTGAACAACATATAGCTCTCCAGAGCATCTAATTAAACCATACATTATTGAAACTATGTAAAACATTTCAATGCAACAACAAATGCGATCATAATCGCAACCAAGGGAACAATTGATCCAACGGCATAATGATTCCAAGCCTCGGTATGAATGGCATATTTTCTATACTTTCTAATCTTGAAGCGCATTGCATCCATCTTGATCTTGTGATCATCGACGACATCCGCAACATGCAACTCCAATATCATCTTCTCCTCCTCAATTTTTTTCAATTTTTCCTTCAAGTAATTGTTTTCTTCTTCAACTAAATTTAACCTCTCGACAATTGGGTCGGTTGGAATTTCCGGTTCACATACCTCCTAGATAAAAAAAATCTATGTCACGTTGGTCAGCATAATTGTCATAAACAATAAATGAAACAAATAGTTATAAAATATAATATATACCACATCCGAATCATAGATAGGACGAGGGCCCACGGGGGCGGATACCAAAACCATCGCACTATATAATAACAAACAATAATAAAAGTAAGAAAATTATACAAGTATCTATCTAAATCATACAAGTAAGAATTTTTTTCTTTTAGAAAGAAGATAAGAACAAGAGGCTCACCACGGTGGTGCCGGCGACGAGATCGGCACGGCGATCGACGGCGGTGAAGACGGGGACGGGACGTGATGGACTGCTAAACCAAGACAAATCTTGAGGAAAATGGAGCTTGGAGGTCGAGTTTGGAGAGGAGAAAGCTTAAGTAGTGTGGCTCGGGCATTTCATCGAACACCTCATGTGCATAGGAGGTGAGCTAGAGCACCACAAAGCCCTCCCGTCGCTGGCCAGAAAAAAACAGAGCAGTGGAGTGCTCTGCTCGCGGGCGAGGGGTATATATAGGCACAACATTGGTCCCGGTTTGTGGTTGGAACCGGGACTAAAGGCCACCCTTTGGTCCCGGTTCCAGCCATGAACCGGGACCAATGGATGTGGGCCAGGAGCGAGGCCCATTGGTCCCGGTTCGTGTCTGCAACCGGGACCAAAGGGTCCAGACGAACCGGGACCAATACCCCACGAGGCCCGGCCGGCCCCCTGGGCGCACGAACCGGGACGTATGCCCCCATGGGTCCCGGTTCGTGACTGAACCATGACTAATGGGCTGGGCAGGCCTGAACCAAAGCCATGTTTTCTACTAGTGAGGTAATGAACGAGCACAGCTAGCTAGAGACTTAAACTATAGAAAGAAATCACTTACGGACAATAGCAACTAACGATAGATTTGTCGAGTGCATCTTGATTGAATAACTGAAACATTTCTTGAAGCTCAACCCACAAATCTTTTGCATGGAAGTAATGCTCTTCCTTGACTTCCACCATGAGGGACTCTCGCCCGTTCTTTACTCCTCTCAGGTACCAATCATGCAATTGATACATTCTCGTTGATAGAAGCGGGATCTCCTCAGGCTTGACAAGAGGTTGCCTGCGGACAAATTTCCATTTTAATTCCTCCTCTGTAAACATTTGAAATTCCTCGATGCCTAGGAGTTGTTGAACAGTGACACCGGCCTCTTTATCCTGCTTCTATGATCGTCGGTTATTACCAGCTGTTCGGCGATACTCCCATGTGGTTGTACAATGAGCGGGGTGATCAATTGCACTGCCTGTTCTCCCAGCTGGGGAACAGTTTTTCCGCTTTTTTTGCCAACTGCTTGGCTCGAGCTCAAGCTCGACTCCTTCCCTTTTTGTGCATGATATATCTTCTTGATAGAGCGCACATAGTCTGAGTCCCTATGCTTCATAGCCAGTTGAGCATTATCAATAAAGTGTTGTATGACTTTCTCAGGTACTTTCTCCTTTGGCGGTGGGGGGGGGGGGAGGTTTCGGTGCAGAATGGGCCTTCACTTTGGCATCCACTATGGCCGTATTTTCCTCCTCAGTATAGTCGTAAGGCAACTTTGGAAGAGGCTTGAGGCTTGGACCATATTTGTATTTCTTGCCTATTGTACCGCTAGCCGCCGTAGCTGCGGTGCCTCTCTTGCACTGTTGCTGAGGCGGTGGAGCCCACTGAGGCGGCGGAGACGGCTGACGTGGTGCCGGACTTGTAGGAGGAGGAGGAGGCTGACGTGGTGCCGGACTTGGAGGAGGAGGAGTCGGCTGACGCGGTGCCGGACTTGGAGGAGGAGGAGTTGACGGACGCGGCGCCGGACATGGAGGAGCAGGAGTCGACTGACGTGGTGCCGGACTTGGAGGAGGAGGAGTAGGCTGATGCGGTGGCGGACTTGTTGCAGCAGGAGTCGGTGGCCTTGGAAAGATGATGCAATCCTTTTTCCATAGAATGATACGATGTATGGCCTCTCCCAGTGTGCGCTCCTCATCACCTCCAGGAATGTCAAGCTCTAGCTCGTAATATCCTGACATCACTTCATCAACCCCGACATGAGCATAGCCAGCTGGAATCGGATTGCAATGGAAGGTTGCTTCAGGGGGATTTGTTAAAACATAGCCGTCCGCCACCTTCATGGATATGTTCTTCACTTTCATGTGTAGCTCACAAGTAGTCCTATCTTTGATATCATCCACAGGGTATGTAGCCAGCAGTGCATCATCGGCCTGGGTGGAACCCACGCTGCTTCTCGGCATAGATGGGACGGTGCTATCCAATGATGGATCTGCTTGCTGCTGCGGCTGAGACGCCCTTTCCTGGCTAAGTGAGTCGATCTGCTCCTGCTGCCGCCTGAAAGCGCGTTCCAACTCTACATGCTTGGATTCTACCAGTTGAAGGCAGTCTGCTTCCTCCTTCCTCTTCTCCTCCTCCAGCTTCCTCTTCTCCTCCTGCTGCTGCCTCTTTCTCGCACGGCTTCTGTAATCGGTGTTCCAACCCGCAAACCCCTCAAACCACGGAACAACGCCTTTGCCTCGTGTTCTTCCCGGGTGTTCAGGATTCTTCAGGGCACGCGTAAGCTCGTCGTTCTCTCTGTTGGGCGTGAACAACCCCGTTCGAGCTTATTCTATTGCAAGAAGTAAACCGTCGGAGGCTTCTTTAAGACTTGCCCGCTCCAAAACCAGCCCTGCCTTTGGGTCCAACTTCCCCCCATGCGCATAAAACCAAGTCCTGCACCTTTCGGGCCAGCTCAATGTAACTGGAGTGACCCCCTACAAATCAATTAATACATGTAATGATCACCGGATGGCTTATATGACAAATATACCTCACCGGTCTTTGTTATTTGAAGAACATTTCCTTCGTCATCATTGTTGTGTCCTTCATCTATTCGTTCATCTTCATCAAACATCATACCCTCACCGGAATTGTTCAGATATTGCGAGCCGTCATCATCTAGGCTCAGGGAGCGTATGATGTCAAACAGAGTCTCTTCACCTTCTCTGCACCTTTTATTTAACTAATCCAGAAGAAAGATAAAATAATTTAGTATTCAAATTAGAATGCATGCAATCAATAAGGAAAAACTGAATCATAGTAGATAGTATGCATCTCGAATAATCCAGATAATTAATATGCATCATCGAATATAATCTCGAATACATCGTCTCGAATATTATCGAATAATATAATCTCGAATACATCGTCTCGAATATTATCTCGAATATATCACTAGCTAATACAGATCGAATATTATCGAATAATCTAGTTCACTCGCGGTTCCAGAGGCGCAGGCGGTGGACACCCAAAGAGAAGGAACCATCACAGGATCATAGCTCGGGTGAGATCCCTGAAGAACCTGCCAGGTATTGGAGAACCTAATGTCCAACGCAGCCATGTAGCGACGGACGTGCTCGTCCTCCTCCCTGACACGGTGACGTACCTGACGACCCACAAGTAAAGGGGATCTATCATAGTCCTTTCGATAAGTAAGAGTGTCGAACCCAACGAGGAGCAGAAGGAAATGACAAGCGGTTTTCAGCAAGGTATTCTCTGCAAGCACTGAAATTATCAGTGACAGATAGTTGTATGATGAGATAATTCGTAACGGGTAACAAGTAACAAAAGTAAACAAGGTGCAGCAAGGTGGCCCAATCCTTTTTGTAGCAAAGTACAAGCCTGGACGAACTCTTATGTAAAGAAAAGCGCTCCCGAGGACACATGGGAATTGTTGTCAAGTTAGTTTTCATCATGCTCATATGATTCGCGTTCATTACTTTGATAATTTGATATGTGGGTGGACCGGTGCTTGGGTGCTGTCCTTCCTTGGACAAGCCTCCCACTTATGATTAACCCCTCTCGCAAGCATCCGCAACTACGAAAGAAGAATTAAGATAAATCTAACCATAGCATGAAACATATGGATCCAAATCAACCCCTTACGAAGCAACGCATAAACTAGGGTTTAAGCTTCTTTCACTCTAGCTACCCATCATCTACTTATTACTTCCTAATGCCTTCCCCTAGGCCCAAATCATGGTGAAGTGTTATGTAGTCGACGTTCACATAACACCACTAGAGGAATGACAACATACATCTTATCAAAATATCAAACGAATACCAAATTCACATGATTACTTATAACAAGACATCTCCCATGTCCTCAGGAACAAGCGTAACTACTCACAAAGCATATTCATGTTCATAATTAGAGGAGTATTAATTATCATTAAGGATCTGAACAAATGATCTTCCACCGAATAAACCAACTAGCATCAACTACAAGGAGTAATCAACACTACTAGCAACCCACAGGTATCAATCTGAGGTTTTGAGACAAAGATCGGATACAAGAGATGAACTAGGGTTTGAGAGGAGATGGTGCTGGTGAAGATGTTGATGGAGATTGACCCCCTCTCGATGAGAGGATCGATGGTGATGACGATGGCAATGATTTCCCCCTCCCGGAGGGATGTTTCCCCTGCAGAACAGCTCCGCCGGAGCCCTACATTGGTTCTGCCCAGGTTCTGCCTCGAGACGGCGGTGCTTCGTCCCGAAAGCTTCCTTCTTATTTTTTCCAGGTCAAAACACACCATATAGCAGAAGATGGGAGTCGGAGGCCTGACAGGGGGCCCAGAAGGTCGGGGGGCGCGCCCTCCAACCTTGTGGCTGGCTGGTGGCCCCCCTCTGGTTCTTTATTCGCCCAATATTTTTTATTAATTCCAAAAACATGCTCCGTGAAGTTTCATGACTTTTGGAGTTGTGCAAAATAGGTCTCTAATATTTGCTCCTTTTCCAGTCTAGAATTCCAGCTGCCGGCATTCTCCCTCTTCATGTAAACCTTGTAAAATAAGAAAGAAAAGGCATAAGTATTGTGCCATAATGTGTAATAACAGCCCATAATGCAATAAATATTGATATAAAAGCATGTTGCAAAATGGACGTATCAACTCCCCCAAGCTTAGACCTCGCTTGTCCTCAAGCGAAAAGCCGATATCGAAAAATATGTCCACTTGTTTAGAGATAGAGGTGTCGATAAAATAAAATACGGACATGAGGGCATCATGATCATCTTTAGAACAACAACATATATTGTCATATAATTCCTTATGCTAAAGTAACAATTCGTTCACAAGGTAAAGTATGAATCAAAAACTTTATTGAAAACTAACAAACTATGATCTCAGTCATTGAAGCAATTGCAATTTATCATAACATCGGAAAGAGTCAATATAAGAGCTTTTCAGCAAGTCCACATACTCAACTATCATTTAGTCTTTCACAATTACTAACACTCACGCGATATTTATGGGTACAAAGTTTCAATCGGACACAGAGAAAGATAGGGGATTATAGTTTCGCCTCCCAACCTTTTACCTCAAGGGTAATGTCAACAATAATACTTTATGATAACCTACATCCGAGTGGATATATATATCTGGATCTTTCTCCAACACATAGTGCTTGCCAAAGGAAAAAGTGTAAAAAGGAAAGGTGATGATCACCATGACTCTTGTATAAGGGTAGAAGATAAAAGTAAAAGATAGGCCCTTTGCAAAGGGAAGCAGAGGTTGTCATGCGGTTTTATGGTTGGATGCACAAAATCTTAATGCAAAAGAACGTCACTTTATATTGCCCCTTGTGATAAGGACCTTTATTATGCAGTCCGTCGCTTTTATTTCTTCCATATCACAAGTTTGTATAAAGCTTATTTTCTTCACACTAATAGATCATACATATTTAGAGAGCAATTTTTATTGCTTGCACCGATGACAACTTACTTGAAGGACCTTACTCAATCCGTAGGTAGGTATGGTGGACTCTCATGGCAAAATTGGGTTCAAGGATGTTTGGAAGCACAAGTAGTTTCTCTACTTGGTGCAAAGAATTTGGCTTGCACGAGAGGGAAAGGCAAGCTGAACATGTTGGAGGATCCATGAAAATATAACTTCTATTCGGATATAAGAAAACATAACCCATTATGTTGTCTTCCTTGTCTAATATCAACTTTTTAGCATGTCATATTTTAATGAGTGCTCACAATTACAAAAGATGTCCAAGATAGTATATTTATATATGAAGCCTCTCTTTCTTTATTACTTCCTATTAATTGCAACAATGACCAACACTTTGTTTGTGAACTCTCAACAAATTTTATTCATCATACTCTTTATATGTGAAGTCATTACTCCCCATAAGATCAATATATGACCTTTTTATTTCTTTTTATACTTTCTCTTATTTTTATTCCCTCAAGATCATAGCAACAAAGCAAAGCCCTAAACTCCAAACTACTTTTTATTATATATAGCTCACGGACTCGATTACATAGAGGGAACATAAAACAAAACTCAAAGCTAGATCATACTAAAACTTTATTCTTCTAGATCAAGATATAACCAAAAGGATCGAACTAAGAAAAAGATAAAGATAAAGATGTGATGGTGATACGATACCGGGGCACCTACCCCAAGCTTGGCAGTTGCCAAGGGGAGTGCCCATACCCATGTATTTATGTCTCTTTCATCGGAGGTGGTGATGTGATATTCTTGGCGATGATGCCCCTTAGGATGTGATTCTCTTCCTCCGTTGATTGCCCAAAGTGGTCAGCTTCACTGTATGCTCTTGGGCCCGGTGTCGGGTGAGATACACGACTCTTCCCGACCGACTCTTGCGAAGACATCTTGCTCTAAATCTTCTGCTATTCCTTTTTGGAGTCTGAGATATAATGTTTGATTCTTTGACCGTTTACCACCTTCGGATTTGTGCCTTCAGCGTTGTTGATTTTGATGGCACCGGAACGATAGACCTCCTCGATAATGTAAGGACTTTCCCATTTAGAGAGAAGTTTTCCTGCAAAAAATCTTAAACGAGAGTTGTATATCAAAACACGATTACCTACATTAAACTCACGCTTTTGTATCCTTTTGTCATGCCATCTTTTAACTTTTTCTTTAAACAACTTGGCATTCTCATAGGCTCTCCATTCATCAAGTGAGCTTATGTCAAATAACCTCTTCTCACCGGCAAGTTTGAAATCATAGTTGAGCTCTTTAATTGCCCAATAAGCTTTTTGTTCTAATTCAAGAGGTAAGTGACAAGCCTTTCCATAAACCATTTTATGCGGATACATACCCATAGGGTTTTTATAAGCCGTTCTATAAGCCCATAATGCATCATCGAGTTTCTTAGACCAATTCTTTCTAGATATATTAACAGTCTTTTGCAAAATCAATTTAATTTCTCTATTGCTCAATTCTACTTGACCACTAGACTGAGGATGATAAGGAGATGCAATTCTATGGTTGACATAATATTTAGCAAGCATTTTACGGAAAGCACTATGAATAAAATGTGAACCACCATCAGTCATCAAGTATCTAGGGACTCCAAACCTCGGAAAAATAACTTCTTTAAGCATCTTAATAGAAGTGTTATGATCAGCACTACTAGTTGGAATAGCTTCTACCCACTTAGTAACGTAATCAACAGCAACTAAAATATGTGTATACCCATTAGAGGAAGGAAAAGGTCCCATATAATCAAAGCCCCAAACATCAAATGGTTCAATAACAAGTGAATAATTCATAGGCATTTCCTGACGTCTACTAATATTACCAATTCTCTGGCATTCATCACAAGACAAGATAAACTTACGAGCATCCTTGAAGAGAGTTGGCCAATAAAAACCAGATTGCAATACCTTGTGTGCAGTTCTATCTCCAGCGTGGTGTCCTCCGTAAGACTCGGAGTGGCACTTGCGTAGGATCCGTTTCTGTTCATGCTCAGGTACACAACATCTAATAACACCATCTACTCCTTATTTATAAAGGTGTGGGTCATCCCAAAAGTAATGTCTTAAATCATAGAAAAACTTATTCTTTTGCTGGTATGTGAAACTAGGTGGTATAAATTTAGCAACAATGTAATTAGCATAATCAGCATACCATGGAGTCTTACGAGAAGCATTTATGACAGCTAATTGCTCATCAGGAAAGCTATCATCAATAGGCACTGTGTCATCAAGAACATTTTCTAACCTAGACAGGTTGTCTGCAACGGGGTTCTCAGCTCCCTTTCTATCAATAATATGCAAATCAAATTCTTGTAGCAAGAGAACCCATCTAATAAGTCTAGGTTTAGCATCTTTCTTGTCCATAAGATATTTAATAGCAGCATGATCAGTGTGAACAGTTACTTTGGAATCAACAATATAGGATCTGAACTTATCACAAGCAAAGACAACTGCTAAAAATTATTTTTCAGTAGTAGCATAATTCCTCTGGGCACTGTCTAGAGTTTTACTAGCATAATGAATAACATTTAATTTCTTATCAACTCTTTGCCCTAGAACAGCCCCAACAGCATAATCACTAGCATCACACATAATTTCAAAGGGTAAATTCCAATCAGATGGCTGAACAATAGTTGCAGAAATCAAGGCTTTCTTAAGTATTTCAAATGCTTGTACACAATCATCATCAAAAACAAAAGGAACATATTTTTGCAAGAGATTAGTGAGAGGCCTAGAATTTTTAGAGAAGTCTTTAATAAACCTCCTATAGAAACCAGCGTGACCAAGGAAACTTCTTATACCTTTGATATCTTTAGGACACGACATCTTTTCAATAGCATCTACTTTAGCTTTATCAACTTCAATACCTCTTTCAGAAATTTTATGCCCGAAGACGATACCTTCATTAACCATAAAGTGGCAGTTCTCCCAATTCAAGACAAGATTAGTTTCTTCACATCTATGCAAAACTCGATCAAGGTTGCTTAAGCAATCATCAAAAGAAGTTCCGTAAACAGAGAAATCATCCATGAAAACCTCAACAATCTTTTCACAAAAATCAGGGAATATAGCAGTCATACATCTTTGAAAGGTAGCAGGTGCATTGCATAAACCAAAAGGCATACGTCTATAAGCAAAGGTACCAAAAGGGCAAGTAAAAGTGGTCTTTTCCTGATCATCCTTTGACACAGGTTTTTGAGAAAAACCAGAATAACCATCTAGAAAGCAAAAATGTGTATGTTTGGATAATCTTTCTAGCATTTGATCAATAAAAGGTAGAGGATAATGATCTTTTCTAGTAGCTTTATTTAATTTGCGAAAATCAATTACCATTCTATAACCTGTAACAATTCTTTGTGGGATCAATTCATTCTTATCATTAGGAACAACAGTAATACCTCTGTTCTTAAGGACACAATGAACAGGACTTCCCTACTGACTATCAGCAATAGGATAAATTATACCTGCCTCCAGAAGATTTAGTATTTCATTTCTTACCACTTCTTTCATCTTAGGATTTAACCGTCGTTGGTGATCAACAACTGGTTTAGCATCTTTCTCCAATTTAATTTTGTGCTGGCATAGAGTGGGACTAATGCCCTTAAGATCATCAAGAGTATATCCAATAGCAGCACGGTGCTTCTTCAGAGTTTTCAATAATCTCTTTTCTTCATGCTCTGAAAGGTTAGCACTAATAATAACAGGATATATCTTCTTTTCATCAAGATAAGCATATTTCAAAGTATCAGGTAATTGTTTAAGCTCAAACACGGGATCTCCCTTGGGTGGAGGAGGATCCCCAAGGATTTCAACAGGCAAATTGTGTTTCAAAATAGGCCCTTGCTTAAAGAATATCTCGTCTATTTCCCTTCTTTCATTCATAGACAAATCATTTTCATTTTCTAGCAAATATTGTTCTAAAGGATCAGTAGGAGGCACGGCAATAGAAGCAAGACCAATAATTTCATTCTTACTAGGCAATTCTTTATCATGGGGTTGTCTACAGAATTTAGAGAAATTAAAATAATGAGACATATCCCCTAAACCAACAGTAACAATATCTTTCTCGCAGTCTATCTTAGCATTAATAGTATTCAAGAAGGGTCTACCAAATATAATGGGACAAAAGTTATCTTGTGGGGAACCAAGAACAAGAAAATCAGCAGGATATTTTATTTTCCCACACAAGATTTCAACATCTCTAACAATTCCAATTGGTGAAATAGTATCTCTATTAGCAAGCTTAATAGTAACATCAATATCTTCTATCTCAGCAGGTGCAATATCATTCATAATTTCTTTATATAAGGAAAAAGGAATTGCACTCACACTAGCACCCATATCACATAAGCCATGATAACAATGATCTCCTATTTTAACTGAAACAACAGGCATGCCATCAACGGGTCTATGTTTATCTTTACTATCGGGTTTAGCAATTCTAGCAGCTTCATCACAGAAATAAATAACATGCCCATCAATATTATCAACCAATAGATCTTTAACCATAGCAATACTAGGTTCAACTTTAATTTGCTCAGGGGGTGTAGGTGTTCTAGTATAACTCTTACGAACCACAGTTGAAGCTTTAGCATGATCCTTTATTCTAACAGGAAAAGGTGGTTTCTCAATATAAGCAGTAGGAACAATAGGATCAACATTATAAGTAATAGTTTCTTCTTCAACTTTAATAGGTTCCACTACTTTAACTTCAATGGGAGGATGATATTTAAACCACTTCTCCTTAGGGAGATCAACATGAGTAGCAAAGGATTCACAGAAAGAAGCTACTATCTCAGAGTCAAGTCCATATATAGTGCTAAAACCATGAAAAGCATCAGTATCCATAAAAGATTTAACACAATCAAACTTAAGGTTTATACCTGACTCCTTACCTTCGTCGAGGTCCCAATCTTCACAGTTGCGTTTAATTATTTCCAATAAATCCCATTTGAATTCAATAGTCTTCTTCATATAAGAACCAGTACAAGAAGTATCGAGCATGGATTGATCATTATGAGAAAGCCGAGCATAAATTTTTTGAATAATAAGTTGTCTTGAGAGCTCATGATTGGGGCATGAATATAACATTGACTTAAGCCTCCCCCAAGCTTGAGCGATACTTTCTCCTTCATGAGGCCAAAAATTATATATATAATTCCGATCACGATGAACCAGATGCATAGGATAAAACTTCTGATGAAATTCCAATTTCAATCGGTTGTAGTTCCATGATCCAATATCATCACATAGCCTATACCATGTCAATGCCTTCTCCTTCAAAGATAAAGGGAAGACCTTCTTCTTGACTTCATCCTCGGGCAAACCTGCAAGCTTAAATAATCCACAAACTTCATCCACATAGATTAGATGCATATCAGGATGTAATGTTCCATCTCCTGTGTAAGGATGAGCTAGCAGTTTCTCTATCATACCCGAAGGAATTTCATAATAAATATTTTCAGTAGGTGCAGTAGGTTGAGGAGCAACTCTTTGCTCTTCCGGTCGAGGTGAAGATACCCCGAACAAACCCCTCAAAGGATTACTTTCCATAGTAACAAGTGCCAGTAAATTTCAGCACACTATATAAATGTTTCCTTACCAAATTCCACTCACCAAAGGCGCTTCACTACCCGGCAACGGTGCCAGAAAAGAGTCTTGATGACCCACAAGTATAGGGGATCTATTGTAGTCCTTTTGATAAGTAAGAATGTCGAACCCAACGAGGAGAAGAAGGAAATGACAAGCGGTTTTCAGCACGGTATTCTCTGCAAGCACTGAAATTATCGGTGACAGATAGTTGTATGATGAGATAATTCGTAACGGGTAACATGTAACAAAAGTAAACAAGGTGCAGCAAGGTGGCCCAATCCTTTTTGTAGCAAAGGACAAGCCTGGACGAACTCTTATGTAAAGCAAAGCGCTCCCGAGGACACATGGGAATTGTTGTCAAGTTAGTTTTCATCATGCTGATATGATTCGCGTTCATTATTTTAATAATTTGATATGTGGGTGGACCGGTGCTTGGATGCTGTCCTTCCTTGGACAAGCCTCCCACTTGTGATTAACCCCTCTCGCAAGCATCCGCAAGTACGAAAGAAGAATTAAGATAAATCTAACCATAGCATGAAACATATGGATCCAAATCAGCCCCTTACGAAGCAACACATAATCTAGGGTTTAAGCTTTTGTCACTCTAGCAACCCATCATCTACTTATTACTTCCCAATGCCTTCCCCTAGGCCCAAATCATGGTGAAGTGTTATGTAGTCGACGTTCACATAACACCACTAGAGGAAAGACAACATACATCTTATCAAAATATCGAACGAATACCAAATTCACATGATTACTTATAACAAGACTTCTCCCATGTCCTCAGGAACAAGCGTAACTACTCACAAAGCATATTCATGTTCATAATCAGAGTAGTATTAATTATCATTAAGGATCTGAAGAAATGATCTTCCACCGACTAAAACAACTAGCATCAACTACAAGGAGTAATCAACACTACTAGCAACCCACAGGTACCAATCTGAGGTTTTGAGACAAAGATCAGATACAAGAGATGAACTAGGGTTTGAGAGGAGATGGTGCTGGTGAATATGTTGATGGAGATTGACCCCCTGTCGATGAGAGGATCGATGGTCATGATGATGGCGATGATTTCCCCTTCCCGGAGGGATGTTTCCCCGGCAGAACAGCTCCGCCGGAGCCCTAGATTGGTTTTGCTCAGGTTCCGCCTCGAGACGGCGATGCTTCGTTCCGAAAGCTTCCTTCTTATTTTTTCCAGGTCAAATCACACCATATAGCAGAAGATGGGTGTCGGAGGCCTGACAGGGGGCCCACAAGGTCAGGGGGCGCACCCAGGGGGTAGGGCGCGCCCTCCAACCTTGTGGCTGGCTGGTGGCCCCCCTCTTGTTCTTCCTTCGCCCAATATTTTTTATTAATTCCAAAAACATGCTCCGTGAAGTTTCAGGACTTTTGGAGTTGTGCAGAATAGGTCTCTAATATTTGCTCCTTTTCCAGTCCAGAATTCCAGCTGCCAGCATTCTTCCTCTTCATGTAAACCTTGTAAAATAAGAGAGAAAAGGCATAAGTATTGTGCCATAATGTGTAATAACAGCACATAATGCAATTAATATTGATATAAAAGCATGATGCAAAATGGACGTATCAGTACCACCTCCGGCGGGGCCGGCTGCTTCCGCACCGAAAGTGGCCCACGCGAACACCACCAAAGAAGCTTCGGGTCGATGATGGGAGCCTGGTTCCTCACCAAGCTGCGCGCCCCGGAAGGTAGCACCTCCAAGTGCCAGCCCGGCGGAGCCCAGTCCCGGACATGGCGCCTCTGAAATAGTATGTCATCGCGAACGAGTCGACGACGAGGATGCGGGCAAGCAATCGTAGATGTCGAGAACAAAGTCTAAAATAAATCAAGAAAAAATGTGAGCAGTCGTGTCAAGTCTAAACTTCAATCCGGGCGAACACTGGCGGAGCGTCATGGAGATGAAACTGGGCTACGACCCCCCTTACCGAACTGAACTTTTTTTACTACTAGTAATACTTATGATCTGGCCCAGCCCATTAGGAGACACGCCACAGGACACAGCCCACTGGCAGCATTGTTTGGAAGCAGCTCGAGCGACACATTGTCCCTGACCCTGTGAGCATCTCCAACAGCCACTAGTGGAAAATAGGGCTTTAGTGCCGGTTCGTAAGGGCCTTTAGTGCCGGTTCAGCAACCGGCACTAAAGGGTGGGGACTAAAGCCCCCCTCCCCTTTAGTCCCGGTTCAACACGGCCCAGGACCAAAGGCCCACCACATGGCACAAGCCGGCGCCGGAGGCTGGGGGACCTTTAGTCCCGGTTGGTAACACCAACCGGGACTAAAAGGATAAGGGTTTATGAATTATGATTTATTTTTCCTTTTAATTTTGTGTTTTCCATTTAATTCTTTTTCATTTTAAACATATTTTATGCTACTACATACTGTACACGTTATGCATATATATAAAAATAGAATTTCTCGTAGAACCGATCATATATATATCATCAAATTTCTCGTACAACCATTCACATACACACATATATATATACAATTTGGTATATACAATTTCTCCTACAATTTGCGGATCATTACATGGAGGCATTAGGTGTAATGATATTCTCCTTTGGGATTTATGACCTCCTCGAGCAAAAATCCCGCTATTTCCTCTTGAATTGCTCGTACACGATCCATTGGTAGGAGCCTGTCCCGCATCTCCGACATCTTTAAAGGAAGGAGATTAATATGAATGTATTAGTTGTGTGTGTATATATTAGATAATGATATAAAAATTGTGAATAGTGTTCTGCCAAATGTACCCAAAGTTGTCTATCATCTTTGTTCCTTTAGGACGTCATAATGCGAATGTTCACGCAAATGTAGTATGCGCATAAATTATTCCCCGGCGCCTGGCGCAGGCACTTTACGAGATTAAAAGTCAATCAAATAATAAATAATCAAGCATGATAATGGTATTGAAACTATAATTAAAGAGATGCACGGACGTAGCTAGCTAGTACTACTTAATTACCTTGGGTCGCACCCATTTCAGCTGTTGTTTCCATTCGCCTTCAACCTCTTTGATGAACTTTTGCCAAGCCCAGCCCGCCGGCAGAGAAAATGAATAAAGGAGTTATTAATTAGTTTCTTTATATAGTGAGTCCAGTACTTGAACTTTTCACTCATCAACTTCAATGATTAGCAGGATCCAGTGGAAACTGCATGCGCACATGTTTGTATAATTAAGCGGGCATGTGCATAACTCATCAACTACACTACTTATCAACATCTAGTAAGCAAAAACAGAATTTGTAGTACAAGACAGAGACTCTGGTTGGGTGTTAAGTCGCTTCAAAAACTATAGCAAGCATTTCTCTGTGTCTTTTCTCGACAATTCTTGTGACCATGTATCTTGATTAATGGTATTTGGGTCAATGAACCTAATGCCATAGCGTCCACCTCCTTTCATTTCATGCGTCTTGAAGCTACGTCGGTATTTTCCCAAAGAGGAAGGGATGATGCAGCACAGCGGCGGTAGGTATTTCCCTCAGTGATGAAACCAAGGTTATCGAACCAGTAGGAGAACCAAGCAACACAACGTAAATAGCACCTGCGCACAAATAAAAAATACTCGCAACCCGACGTGTAAGAGGGGTTGTCAATCCCTTTCGGGCAATTGGCAAACGGACATGAGAGAGTAGTAAATATTGATAGATCAAACGCCAAATAAAATAAAGTGCAGCAAGGTATTTTTGTATTTTTGGTTGAATAGATCTGAAAATAAAAGCAAAGGAAAATAGATCGCAATGGCAAATATATTAAAGAAGAGACCCGGGGGCCGTAGGTTTCACTAGTGGCTTCTCTCGAGAAAAATAGCAAACGGTGGGTGAACAAATTACTGTTGGGCAATTGATAAAACTTCAAATAATCATGACGATATCCAGGCAATGATCATTATATAGGCATCACGTTCAAGATTAGTAGACTGACTCCTGCCTGCATGTACTACTATTACTCCTCACATCGACCGCTATCCAGCATGCATCTAGTGTATTAAGTTCATGGAGAAATGGAGTAATGCAATAAGAACGATGACATGATGTAGACAAGATCTATTTATGTAGAAATAGACCCCATTGTTTTATCCTGAGTAGCAACGATACATACGTGTCGGTTCCCCTTCTGTCACTGGGATCAAGCACCGTAAGATTGAACCCACTACAAAGCACCTCTTCCCATTGCAAGATAAATAGATCAAGTTGGACAAACAAAACCCAAATATTGGAGAAGAAATACGAGGCTATAAGCAATCATGCATATAAGAGATCAAAGAAGACTCAAATAACTTTCATGGATAAAAAAGATAAATCTGATCATAAACTCAAAGTTCATCGGATCCCAACAAACACACCGCAAAAAGAGTTACATCATATGGATCTCCAAGAGACCATTGTATTGAGAATCAAATGAGAGAGAGAAAGGCATCTAGCTACTAACTACGGACCCGTAGGTCTAGAAAGAACTACTCATGCATCATCAGAGAGGCACCAATGGAAGTGGTGAACCCCTCCATGATGGTGTCTAGATTGGATCTGGTGGTTCTGGACTCTACGGCGGCTGGAATTGATTTTCGTCGACTCCCCTAGGGACATCATCGGAGAGGCACCAATGGAAGTATCCACTTCCATTGGTGCCTCTCATATTCTTTCCTTTATAGCATGGACATTTGGACTTTTATATGATTCAAAGCAATAGTCTAGTTTTGACATGATGAATTAAATACTCAAGCATATCAACAAGCAACTATGTCTTTCAAAATATCAACGCTAAAATAAGTTATCCCTAGCCCATCATGCTCAACCATAGATCCATTCATGAAACACACTCGCATATTAACTACACCCAATGCTCAAGTACGATCATAGTGCCTCCTAGTTGGTGCTTTATAAGAGAAGATGGAGACTCAAATTAAAAATTGCATATAGTAAAGAAAGGCCCTTGGCAGAGGGAAGTAGGGATTTGTAGAGGTGCCAGAGCTCAAAGCGAAAAACTTAGAGATAAAAACATTTTGGGAGGTGTGCTTTTCCCACCAACGAAAACGACTTAGAGTTCCCAACACTTTCCATGCTAGATATATCGTAAGCGGTTCCCAAACAGAAAATAAAGTTTATTCCTTTTCCCACCATTTCTTTCACTTTCCATGGCTAGCCGTATCCACGGGTGCCCTCCATACCAACACTTTCCATGGAATTTATTATTTGACAACACAAAGTAAATTCATTTTTCATTTCGGGACTGGGCATCCCTAATACCTTTGCCTTACTCTCGTGCAATGACAAGTGAATAAACACTCATCGTGAGAATAACACATCTAGCATGGAAAATATTAGCCACCCCTCACCGCCTCGCGAGCGGTACAAACACACAAAAGAGAAGTTTATTTTGAAAATTAGAGATGGCACATACAAATTTGCTTAGAATGGCAAAAGAATACCGCATATAGGTAGATATAGTGGACTCATATGGCAAAACTGGTTTAAAGGGTTTTGGATGCACAAGTAAGATCATACTTAGTGCAAAATGAAGGCTAGTAAAAGATTTAGAAGCGACCAACCAAAAAACGAATAATCTCATAAGCGAGCATTAAGCATAATTAACACCGAATAATGCACCACAAGTAGGATATAATTTCATTGCATGACTATTGACTTTCGTGCTTGCATAGGGAATCACAAACCTTAACACCAATATTCTTACTAAAGCACAATTACTCATCAACATAACTCACATATCACATAATCATATCTTAAAACTATTATAAGGAATCAAGTTTATTTTGTCCAATGATCTTCATGAAAGTTTTTATTATATCCTTCTTGGATATCTATCACTTTGGAACTAATTTTCATGTGTTGCTTTTGATAAGCTCAAACAAATATAAGTGAAGATCATGAGCATAATACTTCTTTCTCTCAAATTAATTTAAGTGAAGCAAGAGAGAATTTCATAAAAAAATTACTAACTCCCAAATAAATCTAAGTGAAGCATGAGAGCATTTCTTCAAAAATACTAAGGCACACCGTGCTCAAAAAGATATATTGAAGCACTAGAGCAAATCCATAGCACAAAAAAATTTAAGTGAAGCATAGAGAGCAATTCTAACAAGTCATTGCATAATTTTGGCTCTCTCAAATAGGTGTGTTCAGCAAGGATTCATAACTTAGAACACAAAGAAAAAAAAAGCAAAGACTCATATCATACAAGACGCTCCAAGCAAAACTCATAGTATGTGACGAATAAAAATATAGCTTCGAGTAAAATACTGATGGTCGTTAGAAGAAAGAGGGGATGCCACTCGGGGCATCCCCAAGCTTAGTTGCTTGCTTCTCTTTGGATAATAGCTTGGGATGCCATGGGCATACCCAAGCTTAGGCTCTTCTTACTCCTTATTCCTTCATCCATCGTAAGATAACCCAAAACTTGAAAACTTCAATCACACAAAACTCAATAAAACCTTCGTGAGATCCGTTAGTATAAGAAAGCAAATCACTACTATAAGTAATGTAGAAAACCAATTCATATTTTATTCTTGCTTTATATCTACTGTATTCCAACTTTCCTATGGCAAAAACTCATCAAAGAAAACCATAGAATCATCAAAACAAGCACACAACACAAAGAAAACAGAATCTGTCAAAAACAGAACAGTCTGTAGCAATCTGGATATTTCGAATACTTCTGAAACTCCAAAAATTCTTTAAAATTAGGACAACTGAGAAAATATGTATATCAATATTGTGTAAAAAATGCAAAAATTTTTGTCTCTGCTGTGAATTTCCAAAATTGTTTTACTGGATGCAGAAGTTTCTGTTTTCCAACAAGATCAAATCAACTATCACCCAACATAATCCTAAAGGCTTTACTTCACACAAACACTAATTAAAACACAAAAAATACAATTATAACAGTAGCATAATTGTGCAAACACTCAAGAATAGAAAGCAAAAAGCAAAAATAAATTTTATTCATTGGGTTGCCTCCCAACAAGCGCTATTGTTTTACGCCCCTAGCTAGGCATAAAGCAAGGATCTAAGTTTTGTCATCTTTGTTCTTGTTTTCCTTGGAGGTGTTTTTCTCAAGAGGCTTTGCAAAAACAACATAAAACACATTATCCATGGAAACTTTAGCACAATCAAGTTGCTTATCATCATATCTGTGACACCCCCGACTCAATTGTGCACTAATCATACACGCAAACATGCACGATCAAGCACAGGGACTCACGGGAAGATATCACAACAGAAGTCTAACATAAATAAACAGACATACACAATATTACAGACCAGGGATCACGAAGATCCGAATACATAAGTCAATCATACAAATATTATCTGAGTACAGACATAGTTAGACAAGTTTTGCCTTAAGAAGGCTAGCACAAACAACGACTCTAGATCGAAAGGCGTAGGCCTCCTGCCTGGGAGCCTCCGATCCTACTCCTGGTCGGCTGGCTCGATCCAGTAGTACATGCCGTATGGACCCTCCTGGTAGTAAGCTCCTGTGGTGGCATCTGGCTCCGGGGCTCCATCGTCTGAGGTATCATCAAAGTGGGGTATGGGGAAAAAGAAGTAACAAAGCAACCGTGAGTACTCATCCGAAGTACTCAGCAAGCAAGGATCTACAATACATATGCAACATTATCAACGAGGAAAAAGCTGTATATGTGGACTGGGCTGCAGAAATGCCAAAATAGAGAGAAGGCCTAGTCCTATCGAAGACTAGCATCTTCAAACATCTTCATGAGCCACCATCTTGCAGCAATAGAAGAGAGTATAATAGCATTTTATTAACACTACAAGAAATATGTCAACTTGCGACCATCACTATTGGTCGCTGAATGGTCCTTGTTTTTCATTTGCGACCTTTTTGTGACCAAAAACAGATGGTCAAAAGCTGGCCGTCGTAAACTGAAATTAACGACCTTCTTTGTGATATGTAAATGGTCGTTGGTTCTACGATCAAATTTTTGGTCACTGGCAGCCTCCCCAGGCCACGTAGGATCCAGCGTGGCAAGCTGACGTGGATAAGAATCAGCTCGGTCCAGTTCGGTGTTTTACATGGGCCGAGCCCATTAATTCAGCCTTTTTAATATTTATTTTTCCTGTTAATTTTCGCTAGCTACATGGGCTTGGGCCATTGGTTCGGCCTTTTTTTCTTTCTGAGATGCAGCCTTTTCACTTTCTATATAATTTCGGTTTTCGGGTTTTCTTTGTTTTTTTGTTACATTCAATTTTTAGATTATTGTAGTCAACTGGGTGCACATTGTCAGATTCTTCTAGGCACTAGGTCCCAAACATTAGGTTTTAATTTTTCACAACTTGTAACTCAACGATATACCAATCACAGAACACATTTAAAATATATTCAAATAACAGCCAAATCACCAATATACCAATCAAGTTTATTACATTCCACCAATCACAATATAACCATACAATATTACACCAATCACAATGTGACGACCCCGGCTTAATCGTGCACTAACCATACACGCAAATGCACACGATCAAGCCTAAGGACTCACTTGAAGATATCACAACACAACTCTAAAACATAAATAATGTCATACAAGCTTTATATTACAAGCCAGGGCCTCGAGGGCTCGAATACATAGCTCGATGGCATACAAGCGTCAGCGGAAGCATCAGATATCTGAGTACAGATATAATACAGAGAGAGAGAGATAAGCCTTCACAGAGGCGGGGTAAAATAAAATACTATGATCGAAAGGCGTAGGCCTCCTGCCCTGGACCCTTCGATCCTACTCCTGGTCGTCAGTCGGCTCCTCGTAGAAGTAGTACTCGCCAGGCGGGTAGTAGTACTGGTCGTCGGCTGGGGCATCTGGCTCAGGGGCTCCGTCGTCTGGTGGCATCAAATGGAATATGGGGAAAAAAAAAGTAAAGCAAACGTGAGTACTCATTCGAAGTACTCAGCAAGCAAGGATCTACACTACATATGCAACATTGTCAACGGAATGGCTGTATATGTGGACTGGGCTGCAGAAATGTGAGAATAGAGGGGGAAGCCTAGTCCTATCGAAGACTAGCATCTTCAACAATCTTCGACAGTCTTGCAGCATTAGAAGAGAGCAGATCAACATAATGTATAGTAGTAGTAGTAGTATCATCAACCTCGACCTGAGATCCTTTCTCGACTCCCTGCGAGAAAGCAATCCCAGAGCCGTACCATCCAGTTCTCATCACATGTTCTAGTTGTACCGATCGGGATACAACTCCGAGTGTCCGTTACCGTAGGACAGGCTATCGATAGAAGTTTCTTCCCTGCAGGGGTGCACCAACTTACCCACCACGCTCGCTTAACTCCGGCCGGACACACTTTTCTGGGTCATGCCCGGCCTCGGCTAAGCAACACGCCGCAACCCGACCGAATACCTAACAGAGAGGTCAGCACGCCGGACTAAACCTATGCGCCCAGGGGTCTTGGGCCTTCGCCCCGGGAACTCCTGCATGTTGCGTACGCGGCTGAAAGCAGACCTAGCAACCCCTTATACAAGCGCGATTGCGTTCCCAGTCCAATTCAGCGCGCGCCGCTCAGTCGCTGACGTCCATTAAGCTCCGGCTAAAGTGTACGACGCAGAACGCCCATACTATGCCCACGTGATGGTTAGTGCTATCAGGCCAGAGGCCCCTCGGATCAAATATCCAAACCGTAGTGGATTAGGTGCACGCGGAAACGAGCAGAGACTCACGATCGATGTGACCCCATCGCCCCGTCTCGAGGACTTGTGGCAAGGGCTAAGAATGCCCGGCCACGCCTCGTAGTTATCTCACGGGCACCATCCAGGTCAACCCGACTCCACATCACTTCGCGTTAAGCTCGCGCGGGTACCCCTCAGGGCCGACCCGTCTTTAGTATCATGGTTTAGTGCAAGTCAAGTCATCAACAGTAACTGTGTGTCTGACACCAGGGGAGCCCTGAGGAATCGCCCTCGATGGAACCCCACCTGATGTTAAAGTCAAGGTGAACGAAGGAGGAATCACCCTCGAGATTCACACTTGAGGAGTTGCGCGACGATGTCGTTATTGGGGGTGGTGTAGGAGGAATCACCCTCGCTTAGCACGACCGAGTAACTAACCTACAAGGTTAACATCAGAAGTGGTGACGAGGTATCACCCTCGGCACTCGATAGTAACCCAGCAGTGTCGAGCAACATAGGGAGAGGTGATGTGCGGTGCCAGGGTCTAGTCTTCAATCCTGAAGATCGGGTCTTCTGATATCCAGCAGGGCAGTCGGGATCAAGTGGGGGTCTCTGTCGTGTCTCTACCCAGCCTATACTAATCAGTCTAGCATAACCAGAAAGGTAACAAGGCAGGTTACAATAAACAGGCTATGCAACAGATATAGGAAACAGTAGCAGTAGCAGTTCTAATGCAAGCATAAGACAGAAGAGAATAGGCGATATAGGCATGCTCAAAATGGGGGTGCTTGCCTGTTTGCTCTGGGGCAAGGGCAAGGTCGTCGGTGGTGTCGTCGGGGACGTAGTCGTACTCCTGAGCTGCGTCTGCCTCGGGAGCTACGTCAACGTCGGGGTCTATCGAGAGAGAAGAGGGGGAAGAAACAGGTAAACATAATGCAGACAAATGCAATACGGTGCGTGTGATGCTATGATGCAGTGCAGGGTTACCTAATTATGCATCTAAGTCATTTTAGTTATTTTTAGAATTAATCTGGGATTTAATATCCGACGTGTGTGCACTATTCATCTGCTGGATTCGGGTCCGGAGTTACGAGTTCTACTACGTCGGGGGTTCCGATGGAGAAACAGACGGCATGATCAGACTCGTCTCGTCGTTCTAAGCAACTTTCATGTTTTAACTTTTTCGATCCGAGCTACGGTTTAAAAGTTATGATTTTTCGAAGTTTATTTGAATTTCTGGAATTACTTTAATTATAGAAAATGAATTATGATGTCAGCATGATGTCACTGTGACGTCAGCGGTCAACAGGCGCTGACCAGAGTCAAATATGACACGGGGGGCCCACATGTCAGTCTCTGTTTATCTTAACACTGAATTAACTTAATCCACAGGGTTAATTAGGGGGCGGGCCCCACTTGTCAGTGAGACATTAGATTAATCTAATTAATTTTATTTAATTAACTGTTTAATTAGTCTAATTAGCCGCCGGGGCCCACACGTCAGTGGCACTGTGCTGCCACGTCAGCGCGTTGACTGGTCAAACCAGTCAACGGGGGCCCCTGGGCCCACGGCCAGTGTCGCTGACCGGTGGGGCCGACCAGCCACGTCGGCGCTGGCGCCGGAGTTGCGCCGGCGACTAATTGCGCGGCGGCCGATCGCCGGAGACGGCCGGAAATGCTCTACGGGGCACCGTTCGACCCGTGGTTAGGTTCTTTCGAACGGGCGTTCAACGCCACGTCCAACCGTGGCGGTGGCGCAGCCGAACTTGGCCGGAAATGGCGCCGGCGACGAGCAAAAGCGGCGGCGCATTCGGGCCTACGATGAAAACGAAACTACGGCACGCAGCAGCTCGAGCGCGAGGCCTAGGCGTGTTCTACGCGATGCGGTGAGTGCGTTCGACTCGACTCCGAGCTCGTTGGGTCACCGGAGGCTTGCCGGCGACGGGCTTCGCGGCGACGGGCTCGGGTTCGCGTGGAGGAGCTGCCAGCACGTTCGTGCGGAGCCACAGAGAGATGTGGAGGGAGGAGTGGCTCACAGTGAAGGCGCACGGTGGCCGGAGACGAGGAAGATCGCCGGAGCCGAAGCGGAAGGTGGCGGCGTCGTGCAGCGTCAGCGGGGCCCCTCGGCTCCACCCGTATCCTCCATTAGATGACGAAGACGACGGCGGAGCTGACCGACACGGTGGACGAGCGCGGGGTCGCCGGTGGCCACGACTGAGCAAAGGCGCGGCGTCGACGACGCTCGGTGGCCGGATCTGGAGAAGGGGAAGAGGCAGAGCGGAGCGAGCTGGGAGAGGTGAGGAGTGATAATGGGGACCAGGGGAGCTGGACGGGGCTCCTCCTTATCCTCCCCCCGTTCCTGTTTCGTCGATGGCTGCCCCGGTGTCGCGCGCTCGCCGGCGGGCGCACGCTCGGCCAGGGGCGCGCCGACACGCTTGAGGAGGGAGAAGGGGTGGGCTGCTGTTGGACTGGGCTGCACACTGTGCACTTAGGCCCAGCCAACAGTAGCGTTCTCTTTTTTTTCTCTTCTTCCTTTTCTTTTATTCTTTTTCTGTTTCAAAATGATTAGACCAGTTGTGCTCTTTTGAAAAATGTGGAAGTTGGCCCAAATATAGCAATGCAATATTATCTCTCACCAAAAAGTGGTTTGGACAGATTTGGAAGCCATTTGAATTTGTAATGATTTTTAAATGAATTAATATTGCTGTTTTGGGTGCTGTTTCATCTTGTTTGAGTCACTTGTCCAACTCCAAATATTTTGATATTGGTTTTAGAAATGTTCCTGGATTATTTGCCATTTCATGAACATTTTCCCAACAGAGTTTGACCAGCTTTATATTTCACTTTTGAATTTGAGTTGATTTTCAGATGTGAATTTGAGTTGGATCATTAACCCATATGACTTGGCACTGCAAATGATCATGACTTGGCAGTTTTAACAGAGTGTCACAGAGCTTATTACAAGGGGGTGTTACAAGTTCTCCTCCTCTAAAAGAAACTCTCGTCCCGAGAATTTAGGAGGTAGAAGGAAAGAGTCCGGGATATTCTTCCCGAAGATGATCCTCGCGTTCCAAAGTGGCTTCATCTTCAGTGTGATTCGACCACTGCACTTTTAGGAACTTGGTCGTCTTCTGATGAGTTCGACGTTCAGATTCGCCGAGGATGCGGATCGGATGCTCCTTATAAGAAAGATCATCTTGTAGCTCGAGCATCTCATGATCCACTACTCGGTGCGGGGATTCCTTGAAGCACTTACGGAGTTGCGACACGTGGAAGACATCGTGAATATGGGAGAATTGCGGTGGCAACTCCAATTTATATGCCACCTGTCCACGTCTAGCCACGATGCGGAAAGGACCAATATAGCGAGGAGCTAGCTTGCCCTTGATTCCGAAACGACGGGTGCCCTTCATTGGAGTGACACGGAGATAAGCTTGACCACCAGGTTGATAGATCACACCCCATCGCTTGCGATCATAATTGCTCTTCTGGCGGTCCTGAGCTGCTTTGAGATTCTCCCGGACAATTCTGACTTATTCTTCGGCATGCTGAACGATGTCCGGTCCAACGAGAGGTCGTTCCCCAGTTTCTGACCAATTCAGAGGGGTTCGACATTTACGACCATAAAGAACCTCAAAGGGGGCCATTTTCAAGCTGGCTTGATAGCTGTTGTTATAAGAGAACTCGGCATACGGGAGAGATTCCTCCCATTTCTTACCGAAGGATATAACACAAGCTCGAAGCATATCTTCAAGCACTTGATTAACGCGCTCAACTTGACCATGGGATTGGGGATGATAAGCTGAACTCCAGGTGATATGAGTTCCCATTGCTTTCTGGAAACTTTCCCAGAAATGGCCAGTGAAAATGCTGCCACGGTCTGAACTGATTTCCTTGGGAATACCATGGAGTGAAACAATTCTGGAGATATATAGCTCTGCTAACTGACTAGCAGTAATAGTCTCCTTAACTGGCAGAAAGTGTGCAACCTTGGAAAGTTCGTCAACGACGATAAGAATAGCATCGTGACCCTTCTAAGACTTAGGAAGACCAGTAATGAAGTCCATTTGCACTTTATCCCACTTCCATAGAGGAATAGGGAGCGGTTGCAGAATTCCAGCAGGTTTCTGATGTTCTGCCTTCACGCGACGACAAACGCCACACTCGGCAACATAACAAGCAATACCTTGCTTCATTCTAGACCACCAGTACCTTTGACGAAGATCTCGATACATCTTGGTACTGCCCGGATGGATAGATAACGGTGTATCATGGGCCTCCTTCATGACTTTGTCAGTCATCAACTCGAAGCGAGGTACTACAATGCGGTCTCGGAAGTACAAGGTTCCATCTTCAGCAATCGAGAAATCCCTGTACTTTTGAAGGTGAAGCTCTTTCTTCATTAGACCAATTTCAGCATCTTTGGCTTGCGCAATCTTGACAGCTTTCTCAAGATCTGGCTGTATCACAAGGTTATTAAGAGAACCTTGCGGGACGATGCAGAGATTCAGCTTGCGCAATTCTTCATATAGCTGGGGTTGAGCTTGCTTTACCATGAGGTTGCTACAGTATGACTTGCGGCTCAAGGCATCAGCCATCACATTAGCTTTGCCAGGAGTGTAGGAAATACCACAGTCATAATCGGTGATTGTTTCCAACCAACGCTGCTGGCGAAGATTAGGTTCCGGTTGAGTGAATAAGTACTTCAAGCTCTGATGATCGGTGTAAATCTCACACCGATTACCAAGGAGGTAATGACGCCACTGCTTCAAGGCATAAATGACAGCAGCAAGTTCAAGGTCATGCACTGGGTAATTCTCTTCATGTGGACGCAGTTGTCGCGAAGCATAAGCAATTACTCTTCGCTCTTGCATTAGGACACATCCTAGTCCTTGGCGAGAGGCGTCGCAGAAGATCACAAAATCTTTGCGAGAGTCTGGAGGAGCAAGGACTGGAGCAGATGTCAGTTTGTCCTTGAGGGTCTGGAAGCTTTCCTGACATTTGTCTGTCCACTCAAACTTAACACCTTTGTGGAGTAGATTAGTCAGGGGCTTGGCAATCTTGGAGAAATTTTCGATGAAATGGCGACAATAACTTGCAAGCCCGAGAAAACTTCTGACTTGCTTGACATTCTTCGGAGGTGTCCAGTCAAGAATAGCCTGAACATGCTCCGGGTTAACTGCGATACCATCCTTGGAAATGACATGTCCAAGGTAGGTTACCTTAGAAAGCCAGAACTCGCACTTAGAGTACTTGGCATATAATTGGTGCTCTCGAAGTCTCTCCAGAACAAGGCGAAGGTGCTCAGCATGTTCTTCTTTGTTCTTCGAATAAACCAGAATATCATCCAGATATACCACGACGAATTTGTCGAGGTAATCCATGAATATGTAATTCATTAAGCGGGAGAAGGTAGCTGGAGCGTTTGTTAAGCCAAACGACATGACGGTGTACTCGTATGAACCATAGCGAGTAACGAATGCAGTCTTCGGAATATCCTCTTCGCGGACACGGATCTGGTGATAACCCAACCTCAAGTGGAGTTTAGAAAACACCGAAGATCCAGCGAGTTGGTCATATAAATCGTTGATCCGGGGAAGTGGATATTTATTCTGAATGGTTGCCTAGTTGATAGGACGATAATCTTGGACCAACCTATTCGTTCCATCTTTCTTCTTGACGAAAACAGACGGTGCTCCCGAGACAGAGGAACTAGGGCGAATGAAACCCTTCCTTAAGGATTTATCAATTTCCTCCTTAAGCTCGATGAGGTGGTGCGGAGGCATCTTGTAAGGATGCTTCGGAATAGGAGTGTTGCCAGCCTTCAAGTCGATGACGAACTCGACAGCCCTAGCAGGGGGTATTCCTGGAAGTTCTTCTGGAAAAACATCCGGGAAGTCACAGACCACTGGGATGTTCTCAATCCCATCAAGTGGAGAAGCATTCAATGTGTTCAAGGCATAAATTTGAGCCTCAGCGTTCTGGGTAAGGTGAGCTTGATAGTTCACTATCTCATTCGATGGGTGCAAGAGGTGTACAACTTTAGTGGCACAGTTGATTGAGGCGTATTGAGCCTTCAACCAGTCCATTCCCAAAATAAGATCAATCTTGGAAGATCTCAGGATTATGGGAAATGGCTGAAATTTCAACCGCTCGATCTCAATTGTGACTTCGGGGCTGAATAGGGTGGCTTGGCACTGGCCCGCAGGAGTGTTCACTGCTAACGGTTGATGCATCGTTTCACATTTAATGTCATGCATGAGTGCAAAATGTTCTGACATGAATGAATGCGATGCTCCTGAATCAAATAAAACAGATGCTGGAACTGAATTAATGAGAATTGTACCCATCACAGTGTCTGGTTGACCTGGAGCTTCGGACATGTTGACGTGGTAGTACTGCCCACGACCATAAGAAGGTCTGACATTGTTGTTGCGCTGCTGAGGAATACCACGGCCAATACCACGGCCAGCAGAAGGAAGAGCCAGTTGATTCTGATTCTGAGAACAATCTCTAGCACGGTGACCTGGCTTGCCACACTTGAAGCATAGTCCTCTGTCAGGACGAGGTGCTGGAGTTCGAGGTGCTGGAGCTGGCAGAGGCTGCCTCGGTGGTAGATGTGGCAGGCGTGGTGCAGCATAAGAGGGCATGTTCGCAGGGGCTACTGAACGGAACATGCCTTGAGGGAACCAGATGCGTCGCTTCTGGGAAGACGAGCCCGAAGATGAGCCCATTTCTCGGGTGCGTCTGGACGCTTCTTTATGCTTCTTCAGTCCAGTTTCAACCATGATAGCCTTATTCACCAAGGTGGCAAAATCAGGGTAATCTTGAACAAGCAGGGCCAACTGTATATCATGATGCAGTCCTTCGCGGAACTTCTCTTGCCTTCGTTCATCAGTAGAAATGTCCTCTTCAGCGTAGCGAGATAAGTCTAGAAAGTCGCGCTGATAGACTTCGACGGTCTTGTTTCCTTGAACAAGGCTACGGAACTCAGCCTTCTTCCTAGCTATGACAGATAGAGGAATGTAGCGGGCACGGAAAGCAATCTTGAACTCTGCCCAAGTGACGACAGTACCAGGCGGCAGAGTCTGTCGGTGAGTGGCCCACCATTGGGCTGCGGGACCCATCAGAAGATAAGTCGCAAAAGTAACATAGTTAACTTCGGCGACACCAGCAGACTCCATCTCATGAGAGATGTCACGCAGCCAGTCATCTGCATCCAGTGGGTTGACTGTGTTGCGGAAAAATGATGGACTGAGCCTCATAAATTCTGGCAGGGTGATGGATGGTGGCTGCTGATTAGCATCAGGACGAGGGAATTGCTGCATAATTCCCGTCATAAACTGACGGTTGAGTTCAAACTGTTGCATCATCGCTGCCATGTAATCAGGTGGTGGCGGCGGTGGTGGGTTGTTGTCAGCCATCCTGCTATTCCAACAGGGGTATTTCAGCAATAGCTTATGCAAGTGTTTAGCAATAAACAAGATGTAACTCGACGTTATTGAAAGAGTACAATAGATGCTAAAAGTAGTCATTAAGACATACAGATCCATACACAGTCAGTTACAATCGGGCAGCATAACGGCGCAAATTGAAAAACTAGAGACACACTAGGCGGCACGTAGGCACGTGGTAAGGAAGTACACAACGTAACATAGCAAAGGCTACATCAGCGTCGGAGAAAACCACTGAAACGGGGTAACTGCAAGTGCGGATGACGAATGTTCGTCGCGGCAGGATCCTGTGCTCCATGTGCACTCTGATGCAGAACCCGGTCTCGAACTGTAAGAAGAGGTCCACGTGCAGGCGTGTGACCTCCCACTGCAGGCCAATCAATACCTGGCGGCATCTCGGTCCTGCGTGGGTAAAGAATATACTCCGGATGTATCCCTGCACGAACAGCTGGTAGCAACTGTGTCATAGCCTCGTAGTAGCGTGCTCGAGTGGCGAACAACTCGACGGCAAGAGCCCGAACAGTGCGATCCAGAGCCTGAGTGCACTGAATTAGAACCTGCGGGTCGTAGCGCCGAGACTCGTACGGGGCACAGATAGCTGTGTAAAATCCAGTAGCATCTCCAACAGGTTCATACGGAATGTACCGAAACATAGAATCATCCAAGTTAGCATTGTGCTCTCCTCGAAGACGTGCGACAGCAGAGTAGGCGGCATCATGTACTGCCATCTCAATCGTCACGCCTATACCGTGAAAAAGGTGTAGCTCGGTGTCTGAGTTGTTCTGCTGATCATAGATCCGAACTTCAGCATAGTACTGTTCCTGGTTGAACTCGCGGTAAACCTCATAGACCATGTACTCGGGATACCAGCGGTAACCCAGTCTACTCAGGAGGGCGATCAGAACAGCTGGAAATCCAGGGGCATCACGAGCCCAAGTGCGACGCACAAGCTGGGTCGTAGGCCGCTGTGGAAACAGTCGATCCATCTGAAACAGAGAGGTTCAGGGTTGTCATAAGACAATGAGAAATATAACCGATCTCGGAAGGAAAGGTTAAACAAAACAATGGAAAGGAAAATGATTATCAGACTAATCAGATCAAAGTCAGGGAAATCGCACTGAATCCAGCTCTCCGGGTGGATAGAATTAACGAGATCCTAAATGTCGGTGTTGGTAAATTTTATAAAACCTGAATAGATGAGAGATTAGAATCCCAAAGTAAAGACGAGGAATAAAAGATCCTAATACCACCCAGTTGGCGACGTGGGCCCGTAAGCCACACAGCCAAGTTAGTAAAACAGTTTTCGACCACTAGACTCAACTTCGGCCAAGGAATTGGGAAGGGGGATACCTAGAGGCAGTCGGCTCTGATACCAACCTGGGGGTGCTTGCCTGTTTGCTCTAGGGCAAGGGCAAGATCATCGGTGGTGTCATCGGGGACGTAGTCGTACTCTTGAGCTGCGTCTGCCTCGGGAGCTATGTCAACGTCGAGGTCTACCGAGAGAGAAGAGGGGGAAGAAACAGGTAAACATAATGCAAACAAATGCAATACGGTGCGTGTGATGCTATGATGCAGTGCAGGGTTGCCTAATTATGCATCTAAGTCATTTTAGTTATTTTTAGAATTAATCTGGGATTTAATATCCGACGTGTGTGCACTATTCATCTGCCGGATTCGGGTTCGGAGTTATGAGTTCTACTACGTAGGGGGTTCCGATGAAGAAACAGAGGGCACGATCAAACTTGTCTCGTCGTTCTGAGCAACTTTCATGTTTTAACTTTTTCGATCCGAGCTACGGTTTAAAAGTTATGATTTTTTGAAGTTTATTTGAATATCTGGAATTACTTTAATTACAGAAAATGAATTATGACGTCAGCATGACGTCACTGTGACGTCAGCGGTCAACAGGCGCTGACCAGAGTCAAATATGACACGAGGGGCCCACATGTCAGTCTCTGTTTATCTTAACAGTGAATTAACTTAATCCACAGGGTTAATTAGGGGGCGGGCCCCACTTGTCAGTGAGACATTAGATTAATCTAATTAATTTTATTTAATTAACTGTTTAATTAGTCTAATTAGCCGCCGAGGCCCACACGTCAGTGGCACTGTGCTGCCACGTCAGCGCGTTGACTGGTCAAACCAGTCAACGGGGGCCCTTGGGCCCACGGCCAGTGTCGCTGACCGGTGGGGCCGGCCAGCCATGTCGGTGCCAGCGCCGGAGTTGCGCCGGCGACCAATTGCGCGGCGACCGATCGCCGGAGATGGCCGGAAATGCTCTACGGGGCAACGTTCGACCCGTGGTTAGGTTCTTTCGAACGGGCGTTCAACGCCGCGTCCAACCGTGGCGGTGGCGCAGCCGGACTTGGCCGGAAATGGCGCCGGCGACGAGCAAAAGCGGCGGCGCATTCGGGCCTACGATGAAAACGAAACTACGGCACGCAGCAGCTCGAGCGCGAGGCCTAGGCTTGTTCTACGCGATGCGGTGAGTGCGTTCGACTCGACCCCGAGCTCGTTGGGTCACCGGAGGCTTGCCGGCAACGGGCTTCGCGGCGACGGGCTCGGGTTCGTGTGGAGGAGCTGCCAGCGCTTTCGTGCGGAGCCACAGAGAGATGAGGAGGGAGGAGTGGCTCACAGTGAAGGCGCACGGTGGCCCAGTGGCAGATTAGTAGCAGCAGTTCACGCCGGAGACGAGGAAGATCGCCGGAGCCGAAGCGGAAGAGGGTGGCGTCGTGCAGCGTCAGTGGGGCCCCTCGGCTCCACCCGTATCCTCCATTAGATGAAGAAGACGACGGCGGAGCTGACCGACACGGTGGACGAGCGCGGGGTCACCGGTGGCCACGACTGAGCAAAGGCGCGGCGTCGACGACGCTCGGTGGCCGGATCTGGAGAAGGGGAAGAGGCAGAGCGGAGCGAGCTGGGAGAGGTGAGGAGTGATAATGGGGACCAGGGGAGCTGGACGGGGCTCCTCCTTATCCTCCCCCCGTTCCTGTTTCGTCGGTAGCTGCCCCGGTGTCGCGCGCTCGCCGGCGCGCGCGCGCTCGTCCAGGGGCGCGCCGACACGCATGAGGAGGGAGAAGGGGTGGGCTGCTGTAGGACTGGGCTGCACACTGTGCACTTAGGCCCAGCCAACAGTAGCGTTCTCTTTTTTTTTTCTCTTCTTCCTTTTCTTTTATTCTTTTTCTGTTTCAAAATGATTAGACCACTTGTGCTCTTTTGAAAAATGTGGAAGTTGGCCCAAATATTGCAATGCAATATTATCTCTCACCAAAAAGTGGTTTGGACAGATTTGGAAGCCATTTGAATTTGTAATGATTTTTAAATGAATTAATATTGCTGTTTTGGGTGCTGTTTCATCTTGTTTGAGTCACTTGTCCAACTCCAAATATTTTGATATTGGTTTAGAAATGTTCCTGGATTATTTGCCATTTCATGAACATTTTCCCAACAGAGTTTGACCAGCTTTATATTTCACTTTTGAATTTGAGTTGATTTTCAGATGTGAATTTGAGTTGGATCATTAACCCATATGACGTGGCACTGCAAATGATCATGACTTGGCAGTTTTAACAGAGTGTCACAGAGCTTATTACAAGGGGGTGTTACACACAATATAGCACTCTACAGATAAAACGCTTAACAAGTACAGGCACGCCTCCAACACCTTAGCGCCTTCAACCTGCAAAACATTACATCCAGCCACATATTAACGATCAAATCAATTCACCCCTTGAAGGCAATAAAAAACTATGCTCATGTATGAACAAAAATAAAATAAACAATCTTTGAGGCCATAGCATGTGCTACAAAAATCTTAACAAATGCATAGATATCCATGTTTAGATAAACTTGAGGTAAATTAGCAGTAAGGATATTAGTTACAAGCTAGGTGTGTAACTGCTGTCAACACCACCACCACCAGAGACACGCAAGATAAGCATCAACACCACCATGATCTTGATATTAGAGACCCCATATCACCAGAGCATCACAGGAGCACATATATAAAGCAAGTACACATGGGCAGCTATTGACAGACCCTAGAACCGCATGAATTTATCACCAGAGAGCTCCAGTAGGAGTTGATGCTTGGTTACAGCATCTAGCAGCAACTAGTAGAGCCCCACATCCAACCCAAATCATGGCCAAGGCCATGTAGGAGCTACATCAGAGAAGAAGGAACGGGGAGGAGCTCACCAGAGGGAGGTTGTAGCCGTAGCAGAGGCTCAGCCACACCACGGCTGTGGTGTGACCATCACCACATCCAGGAGAGGGTCTGGAAGCCGCCGAAGCACCACCACGGGAACCAGGGCAAGCGCCGGGCACAGTGGCGCCACCCCAAGGACATCACCGCACGGACATCACCGGCCTCGCCCTGTTTCAAGAAATGTTCAGAACAACTTTGTCAGACTCGATCAATTCTGAAGAAACCACCTTCGTCGTTAGACACATACATACATACAAGAAGCAAAAGAAGAAGAAACAGAGCTCTACATAATGTTTATATTAAATGAGCAAGACACAGGAAGCAAGACACAGGAGAACTTTAGCTTTACATAATGTTTACAAGAACAGGACCCTAATACAGGATTTAGCTTGTCCTCAACACTGTTAACAAGGTACTGAAAGTAGCTATGTGCATCAGCCTCACCAAGTCTTATCATGAATTGGTTGCTTTTACAAATTGTACTATATTTCTGGACAGCAAACTAAATAGACGGCTGCTCTCAAACCGTACATCCAAATGAAGCAAATAAGTACTCTACGGAAACCTTAGAACATGCTTTACAACTCATATGTAGAGGCTAACTTGAAATTATGAGCATAACGAACTCGTTTTTCAGTTAGAAGCTCGTTGCCCAAAACTGTCAGGTAGTGCAGTTTTTTAACTGAACCAAATTCAGTTTACACAGAGGTAAGTAAGGAACTACTTCAAAAACAACGGTGCTAACTATGTTTACATAGAAAAACGAGTACGGTGTCTATTTGCCAAACTTGCAGCAGCTAAGAATTCATTCCCCACAGAGAAAATGGACTGACTGAGACTATGATATGATTGTCGGCGGCCTACATTTACGGTATCCTATTAACACAGCATAAAGAAAATAGAACATGTCCCGTCGTCATTAGGTTAAATTTCTACTAGTACACAGTGCTAGAATCATACGACCTAAATCCACACGACCTAAATAAATCCCAATCGAACCAAATCCCGCAACATAACCAATCATGGCGGGGGCTCACAACATAAACACAGAAAACACTGGAATCCTAGCCACCGGGGCGCCGGAGCTGCAGAATTAACCTGTATGTGCCCATGGCCATCTCTATGGCGCGTTTGCTGACGGCCGTCTTGAATCGTTCAAGCTCGTCCACAAGAAATGCGTGCCTGAAGCATACTGCCAGGCAATGCTTGTGTGGCCTCGAGCTCGGAGGAAAGCCTCTCAGATACTTCCTTGTTAACTTCACTGACTGGATTTTGATCTGCAGAATCAAGACACTGGACTTGTCAAGCAATGCCGTTTTTGTTCAGAGAAACAGTGGTGACTGCCACTTGCAGATTATTAACAGGCACAGGCCCATGCTCAGTTTACAGGGCCTATTTATTCAGCTAATTTACAGATCACTTGTGTACTGTCTACGAAAATAAACATTTTGGTACCCCAAAGTTGCAGATCAAGTATGATTGCCTAGTTTAAGAGCAGAATTCCAATGGAGACAATGCACATGTAGCAGGTATGTAAAGGACATTTTTCATGAAGTTTATGAATGAGAATATTAGCCTAGTAGTAGAAGCAGCTGTGAAACTACCACGCTAAGATATTACTCCAGATGGTTGGATGAGGTTCTGGTTTGACAACATCTCCGAAATCAAAGGTGAACGAAACCGTGGGGAAGGAGCAATATCCAGCAGCAATCGCTCATTCATTATGTACTAGGAAGCATCGACTGATCTAACCAAGTCGAAATCCATGAAAATCGTCATCCATCTGCCAGCCGTGCTCTGGTTGGTGGGCGCACGCGTGTCGCAGCAAATGGAGGAGGCGAGAGGGGGAGGAGAGGATGATGTACTTACCCACGCGGGCGGGGCGGCGGAGGAGAAGCGGGTGGTGAGCGAAGCGCATGCCGTCAACCTCTTCAACGTCGCCGGAGCGGGGGGTGGAATGGGTGCATCCGCACCTGCCTGCCTGCCTGACTGCCTGCGTGCGGCCGAGACGTTAGCGAGGGGAGGGAGGAGGAAGCGGGGGGAGGGCACGAGCGAGGCGGGACTGACCTACGACGCAGCAGCCGCCGCCGATGGTCGCTGGCGGCAGGAGTGGCGCAGCGCCCGTGGGTCTTCCTCCGCGGCTCCGCGACATGAAGCAAGCGGAAGGAGAAGCCCGCTGCTGGAACGCGCGCATGAAGGGGAGGGTCGTCGCCGGAGAAGGAGCAGAGTGAGGAAGCCCGCCCCTGCTCATCATCCTCGTGTCGGATCCGGCGCGCGGTAGACGTCGCCGGCCTTGGTTCGTGGCGGGCCCTTGACAGCGGGCGAGGCCCGGATAGATCCGTGAGGTCCGCTGCGGGCCTCTCGGATCGGATGTGGCAGCGCCGCCGCCATGGCTGGCCGATCTGCCACCGGCCCACACGCACGACTGTCACCGTCGTCATCGGGGGAGGGGGGGGGCTTGAGAGAGAAGGTGAGGTGAGGGAAGAGGAGAGGATGGCGGCGGCGGCGTATGGATCTGGGAGAGAGGAGGGCAAGTCGTGCGGGGAAAAGTGGGTGGGTGAGAGGGTGAGGGGTGGACGTTGGACTCATACACCGTGGACGGCTCAGATTGCATAGAGTGGGGCGATCCGGGGGAAAGATCCTGATTGGTTCGATACTTTTTTCATTTATAAAAAAGTTTCTAAGTGCTGAAAACATAATAAACTGTGAAGCAACTGCCAGCATTATTTTGTAAAATGGCACCACTAAAATTTTCCCTCAAATTATACCATATTTTATGAATAATTACCAACTTTAATGCATTTCCAATCTTTCAATCTATTTTTGGCCATTTAAACGGGTTCCCTTCGAATCAGCTGGAACTGGGTCAAATTTTAACTACACCTACTTCATATCTTCCTCGTTATTTTTTACAAAAATCATTTTAAGATACACAAGTATATATTTCATCAGAGACGCGCCAAAAGTTTTGCAAGATTCCACACATAGATACAAACGGTCATGCCCGCCGTTTTGACCACATTTTGAAACGGGCATAAAAAATCAAAAAATTGAAAAACCTACGCATTGTGTCATTATATGTGAACAAGTTACCAGAAAAAATAATAAACCTGTAATACGGTAATTATTTTAAAAAAGTGTTCTCAGAAACGAGCTATTATGTGTGGAGATCAATGGCTTTCAAGCCAAATGATCAATGTTATGGCCACATTCATGGCATAGTTTGTTCAAATGATCTCATATTGTGCATAAGGGTGCATATTGGAATGGCAAACAATGTTGCCTAAGGAAGTTTTCATTTTCTTTGGATGAAAAAATCATTTTCCATTTTTTGAGCGCCCAAAATGAGTTTTTTTTGTGAAGAACCTACCAAATAATTGTTGCAAAATTAGACCAAATAATTTTTCTAAAATACTAGGCCATATTTAATGCACAATTGACCAAATGGTTGGGTGTCAAAAGCTTTTATCCACCTCTCATGAAAAAGACAAATTTCCGCCGATTCAGTAGGAAGCGGGTCAAATTTGAACTGCAGCTGCCTCATAGTTTGCTATTTATTTTTTCCAAAAATCATTTTTAGGTACAAAAGTATCTATTTAATCAGAGAAACACCAAAAGTTTTTCAAGATTCAACCACTAGCTAGGAACGGACATGCCTGCCGTTTTGACCGCATATTGAAACAGGCATAAAAAATTCAAAAACAAAAACAAAAAAATGGAAAACCTGCGCATTCTGTCATTATATGTGGCCAAGTTCCCAGGAAAAATAATAAACCTGTAATACGATAATTATTTTAAAAAAGTGTTCTCAGAAACGAGCTATCATGTGTGGAGATCAATGGCTTTCAAGCCAAATGATCAATGTTATGGCCACATTCATGGCATAGTTTGTTCAAATGATCTCATATTGTGCACAAGGGTGCATATTGGAATGGCAAAAAATGTTGCCTAAGGAAGTTTTCATTTTCTTTGGACGAAAAAATCATTTTCCATTTTTCGGGCGCCCAAAATGAGTTTTTTTTGTGAAGAACCAACCAAATAATTGTTGCAAAATTGGACCAAATCAATTTTCTAAAATACTAGGCCATATTTAATGCATAATTGACCAAATGGTTGGGTGTCAAAAGCTTTTATCCACCTCTCGTGAAAAAGACAAATTTCCGCCGATTCAGTAGGAAGCGGGGCAAATTTGAAGTGCAGCTGCCTCATAGTTTGCTATTTATTTTTCCCAAAAATCATTTTTAGGTACAAAAGTATCTATTTAATTAGAGAAACACCAAAAGTTTTCCAAGATTCAACCACTAGCTAGGAACGGTCATGCCCGCCGTTTTGACCGCATTTTGAAACGGGCATGAAAAATTCAAAAAAAATCAAAAAAATGGAAACCTTCGCATTGTGTCATTATATGTGGCCAAGTTCCCAGGAAAAATAATAAACTTGTAATACGGCAATTATTTTAAAAAAGTGTTCTCAGAAACGAGCCATCATGTGTGGAGATCAATGGCTTTCAAGCCAAATGATCAATCTTATGGCCACATTCATGGCATAGTTTGTTCAAATGATCTCATATTGTGCACAAGGGTGCATATTGGTATGGCAAACAATGTTGCCTAAGGAAGTTTTCATTTTCTTTGGAAGAAAAAATCATTTTCCATTTTCTGAGCGCCCAAAATGAGTTTTTTTTGTGAAGAACCTACCAAATAATTGTTGCAAAATTGGACCAAATCAATTTTATAAAATACTAGGCCATATTTAATGCACAATTGACCAAATGGTTGGGTGTCAAAAGATTTTATCCACCTCTCGTGAAAAAGGTAAATTTCCTCTGATTCAGGAGAAAGCGGGTCAAATTTGAACTGCAGCTGCCTCATACTTTGCTATTTATTTTTCCCAAAAATCATTTTTAGGTACAAAAGTATCTATTTAATTAGAGAAACAGCAAAAAAATTCCAAGATTCAACCAGTAGCTAGGAACGGTCATGCCCGCCGTTTTGACCGCATTTTGAAACGGGCATGAAAAATTCAAAAAAAATCAAAAAATTGGAAAACCTTCACATTGTGTCATTATATGTGGCCAAGTTCCCAGAAAAAATAATAAACTTATAATACGGCAATTATTTTAAAAAAGTGTTTTCAGAAACGAGCTATCATGTGTGGAGATCTATGGCTTTCAAGCCAAATGATCAATATTATAGCCACATTGATGGCATAGTTTGTTCAAATGATCTCATATAGTGCACAAGGGTGCATCTTGCAATGACGAACAATGTTTCCTAAGGGAGTTTTTATTTTCTTTGGACAAAAAAAAATCAAATTTCCATTTTTTTAGTGCCCCAAATGAGGGTTTTTTGTGAAGAACCTACCATATATTTGTTGCAAAATTGGACCAAATAAAATTTCTAAAATACTAGACCATATTTAATGTACAATTGACCAAATGGTTGGGTGTAAAAAGTTTTTGATCCACCTCTCGTGAAAAAGACAAATTTCTGCATATTCATTTTCTATTTTTCGAGTTCCCGAAATGAGTTTTTTTGTGAAGAACCTAACAAATATTTGTTTTAAAAAAACTTCTCCATTTTTCAAGAATATTAGACCAAATTTTATGAATAAATTTTTGTATGCTAGAAACATTTTTTATAGATATTAAACGGTTTTTAGTTACATCATTAAAAAATTTAATAAATATTTTGATGTCTAATATTTTGAACACATGTCTACATTTTTTAAGACATATTGTACATATTATTAATTTATGTTTAACTTTTTTCAAATACATGATTAACATATTTTCATATATTCCCAACAAAAAAACATCTTTTCATACACACGTTTTGATGTCTATATTTGTTTTTACACATTGTACATTTTTGTATACATATAAAACATTGTTGATATTGTTTAGAAAATATTTAAATACATGATTAACATTTAAAAAAAAATTATATACATGATAAAATACATGATTAACATTGTTGATATTGTTATTTTCCCATTTTCGTTGGGCCGAATATATGTTTTTTTTTGAGTAATATGAGGGCATCCCACATTTCTTCCTGGATGGGCCGAGGCCTACATGGCAAACTGATTTTTTTTAAAAGGAGGTGGCCTCGTTCCACCGAGGCCCAAGTCCACCTTGAGCGACACCTTAAGTACCAATGCATCCACGTTCACAACCTCATGACCATTTATATTGGTCGAAATCAGATAGAAATAAGGTCGTCGACCACTCTTGTCTGCTTTATGACCATTTGGTGTAAGGCAATTTCAGGGTTTGAGCCCTTCCAAGCGAAATGGCCGTTGATTTACGACCAATTCAGCTGGGGTCACTGGGAGAAGGTCACAAGTTAACATATTTTTAATAGTGTAAACAAACATGTTCAAGCAAAGCCTAGAGAACCTTCGTCGACTCCCTGCGAGAAAGCGATCCCGAAGCTTCAATTAAGAAACAAGTATCCAGTTCAAGTAGTAGATCGGGATACACAAACTGAGCGTCCTTTACCGTAGGACTGGCTATCAATAGATTATTCTTCCCTGCAGGGGTGCACTACTGTTACCCAACACACTCAATCACCTCTGGCCGGACACACTTGCTGGGTAATGCCCGTCCTCGGGAGATCAACACGAAGCAGCGCCCTACCTAGGCTCAGCAGAGAGGTCAGCACGCCGGACTAACCTATGCACCCAGAGGTCTTGCGCCATCGCCCCGGGCACCCTGCGCGTAGCGAGACTAGCCGGGGTGCAGGCGTGACACTGAACTCGTCAGTGAAGTATCCAGCCCAATCCCGACAATCAACCCGCACGGTGAATCGTGACGTCTTAAGAGCTTTCGGGAGAAACGTACATCGCAGAGGGCCCCATAACCATTATCCCACGTGGTGGTAGTGCGTATAGGACACGTCAACCCACTCAGATCTAACACCCAAATCCAATAAGCTCATTTAGTAACACGCGGAGACAATCAGAGTTTCTGAAGCTCCACCACAATATTACACTCGAGTGCCCTTCCGGCACACCCGACATCATAGATCCCCTGCGGGTACCCACCAAGGTCGACCCGCCTATAACAAAGGTCAAAGTAACCGTGTGGTCATAACATCAAGGGGGAAACCCCGAGGAATCACCCTCAGTGGATTCCACTCGACGAAATCATCAGGGTGAACGTATGAGGCATCACGCTCGAGGTTCACACTGAGGGGTTGCACGACAGAGTCGTATCGGAAGTGGAGAAGGAGGAATCACCCTCAATGACCACGACCGAACAGTTACACTGCAGAGTGTTCCTCAGGAGTGCGTTATGAGGTATTAGCCTCGGCACTCGATAGTTACCATGCAGAGTCGTACAACTAAGGGGGGTGAAGTGATGTGTCGGTCTCTGTTCGACGATCACATTGATCGAGTCGTCGATGATCAAGCAGGGGCAACAAGGGTAAGGTGGTGGGGGTCACTGATGGTTCACTACCAACCTATACTAAACAGTTTAACATAGGCAGGTAAGGTAACAATAAACAAGTTACAAAAGTAGGTTATGCATCAGAATAGGAGCAAACATTAACAGTAGCAAAATCTAATGCAAGCAGGAGAAATGGAATGGGCGATATCTGGATGCTCAAGGGGGGGCTTGCCTGGTTGCTCTGGCAAGAAGGAGGGGTCGTCAACGGGCTGCTCGTCTGGAGCGTCGTCGTACCCAGCTGCAACGGCGTCGGTCTCCGCGTCTATCGAGAGAGGAGGGAGAGAGAAACAATAAATTCACGGCAAAATGCAAACAATATGTATGACATGCCTAAATGCTATGCCGAGGTGTTCTACTGCCTAACTAAATGATTAGTTAATTTAGGAGTTAATTTCAATTTATTTAATTAAAGTTGAGCACTATTCATTTATTGAAATCGGTCTAGAAGTTCCATGTTCATCTAGCTAGGGGCATCTGACACGAATACGGAGGGCGTATTCAGATTCGTATCGAAATTCTGAGCAACTTTCATATATAAATTATTTTCATCGGAGCTATGGATTATTTTATATGATTTTCTAAAGTTTTAATCATTTTTTGGATTTAATTATTTATTTAAATTTGAATTATCCAGAATAGTAAATGATGACGTTAGCATGACCTTGGTGTGACATCAGCAGGTCAACAGGGGCTGACCGGAGTCAAACCTGACAGGTGGGTCCAGTGGGACCCACATGTCAGTGACTGAGCTAACTAAACAGAGTTAATTTAATCTAACTAAACTAATTAGCAGGTGGGGCCTAATGTCAGTGAGAGATTAGTATACTAATTAACAGTTTTGTTTATCTACAAAATCATTTTAAATGGCAGGACCCACATGTCATAGACACAGGGCCAGCCCAGTCAGCAGTTGACCCAGTCAACAGGTCAACTGGACCTACTGGTCAATGGCACAGTGGGCCCCACCGGTCAGGCCACGTCGGACGGCGACCGGAGAAGCGCCGGAGCTGGCTCCGGCGAGCCAAAACGCGGTGGAGCACGTCGGGATGTGTTCGGGTTTCGCGCACAGGGGGTTTGCGGGCGCGTGGCTAGGTGCGTTCGAATGGCGGGACGATGCCACGTCGAATGGCGGTGGTGCGAGGGGCTGCGGTGGCCAGAGCTGAGCGCTACGAGCTCACCGGCGGTGAGGTGCTTCGGGCGGTGCTTGTGCTAGTTGCATTGGCAAGTAAACGGGCGAGGCAAAGCGCTAGGGAGGCGCTACGGGCAGCAGCACGGGGCCCAATGGTCGTCGGAACGACGCCGGCGACGAGCTACCCGGCGGCGCGTTCAGGCAAGAAGGGGGCGGCGCCTACAGCTAGCGAACGGCGATGCGAGAGAGAGGGGAGGAAGCGGAGGCTCACAGTGCTCTTGCAGATGTCCAACGGTGGGCTCGGGGAAGGCTCGTGGCGGCGAATCGACGGCGGCGACGCAGACGGCCGAAGGAGGAAGAAGGCGGTGTTCCTGGCGATGGAGGGGGCCTCAGCTCCGGCTCGTTGGGGCAGGCGATGTAGCGGACGGCGGCGAGCCTTGAAGAGACGTCGGGGAGGCAAACGGGGTACGGTGGCCGCGAGGTTCAACGGAGGCCGAACATGGTGGCGCTCAGGTGCGGTAGAAGAGGGCGAGGGAGAGGAAGTGAGGCGGCTAGGGTTCGCTAGAAGGCGATTTTTTTGGGGGGGCGGAATTATAACAAAGATCGTTATTTTTCATGCGAGCGGGAGCGCTGCGAGCGGCCCAGCGACGGGGGGGGCGCGGGTGCGTGCGTGTTCGACAGGGGGGGGGGGGTGAGCAGTAGGAAGGAGACGACGTGGGGAGTGGGCTGGGCCGGCGCTGTAGCAAGCAGGCCCGAGTGCACAGTAGCTTTTAGGCCTTTTTCTATTTTCCTTTTTCTGTTTCCTTTTCAACTCTGTTTTGCTAATTGTTTGTGCACTTAATGAATTTTGTAAAAAGTGTGACCTTGTTCATAAATCACAGTGCATTATATCCTAACACCAAAAACTAGTTTGGGCAAAACATAATTTCATATTTAATTTAGATTAATAAAAGGTTATTATAGGTGGCTGTTTGCTACTGTTTGAGGTTGTTAGAGCCACTTAAACATTCTAAACATTGTTGCTGTTAATTTTATAAATGCCTCTAGATTATTTGCAACATGATGAACAATTTAGTTTGTGATTTGAACAAATTTTATTCTCACTTTAATTTAATTTGAAGTTTGAATTAGGAGTTTGAAATGCAATATGATGTAAACGATGATTAGGCTCTATTAAACTTGCTGACATGGCATTAACTAAGGGTGATCACTGTTGTTAATTACATGGGGTGTTACAATTCTCCTCATCTAACAAGAATTCTCGTCCCGAGAATTAAGAGGAAGACTGAAATAAAGCGGGGTATTCTTCGCGAAGACGATCCTTGCGTTCCCAAGTGGCTTCATCTTCAGAATGATTCGACCACTGAACCTTGAGGAATTTGATTGACTTTTGACGAGTCCGGCGTTCAGCTTGATCAAGAATACGAATGGGATATTCTGGATAAGACAGATCTTCCTACAATTCAAGCATTTCATGATCCACAGCTCGAATAGGATCCTTGAAGCAGCGACGAAGTTGGGACACATGAAAGACATCATGCACTTGAGAAAGATTTGGCGGCAATTGCAACTGATATGCCGCTTCTCCTCAACGGGCAAGAATACAGAACGGGCCAATGTAGAGAGGAGCTAACTTGCCCTTGATTCCGAATCGATGAGTGCCTTTCAACAGAGTGACGCGAAGGTAAGCTTGCTCGCCAGGCTGATAGACCATTTCCTGGTGCTTTCGGTCATAGTTGCTCTTCTGACGAGACTGAGCAGTTTTCAGATGTTCACGGACAATGCGGACTTGTTCTTCAGCTTGCTGAATAATGTCCGGTCCGACGAGTGAGCGTTCCCCAGTTTCTGACCAATTCAGAGGGGTTCGACACTTACGTCCGTAAAGAACTTCAAACGGTGCCATCTTCAGACTAGCTTGGTAGCTATTGTTGTAAGAGAATTCAGCATACGGGCGAGATTCCTCCCATTTCTTACCGAAGGAGATGACGCAAGCTCGGAGCATATCTTCGAGCACTTGATTAACTCGTTCAACTTGACCCTGTGACTGAGGGTGAAAAGCGGTGCTGAAAGACAGATGAGTTCCTATAGCTTCTTGGAAACTTGCCCGGAATCTTGAGGTAAAGAGGCTGCCATGATCCGAACTGATCTCCAAGGGAACACCATGGAGTGAAACAATGCGGGAAACATACAAGTCTGCTAACTGACTAGCAGTGATTGTCTCCTTGACTGGCAGAAAGTGAGCAAACTTTGAGAATCGGTCAATGACGACAAAGATAGCATCATGACCCTTCTGAGATCTAGGAAAACCAGTAATGAAATCTATTTGGACTTTGTCCCATTTCAATTCAGGAATTGCATGGGGTTGCAGAGTTCCATTAGGCCTTTGATGTTCTGCTTTAATGCGGTGGCAAACATCACACTCAGAAACATAACAAGCAATGTCTCGCTTCATATTAGGCCACCAGTATCTGTGACAAATGTCACGGTACATCTTTGTGCTACCAGGATGAATAGACAGAGGAGTGTCATGAGCTTCCTTCATAACGTGTTCCCTCTCATCCTTGAACTTAGGTACGAAGAGACGGCGCTGGAAGAATAGGATCCCATCATCATCAAGATGGAATTCCGACGGCTTTCCCTTTTCGAGGTATCGCTTAATCCTTTCAACTTCAGAGTCATACCGTTCCATAGTCTTAATGCTGTGCTCTAAATCTGGTTCAACAACCAGGGTATTTAGATAACCCTGTGGAACAATATGGAGGTTCAATTTGCGAAGCTCTTCATGGAGAAGAGGTTGTGTTTCCTAAACCATATGGTTGCTGCAATAAGCCTGGCGACTCAAAGCATTGGCCATTACATTAGCCTTGCCAGGGGTATATGAGATATTCATATCATAATCGGCAATTGTCTCGAGCCATCTTTGTTGATGAAGGTTCAGATCTGGTTGAGTATATAGATACTTCAAACTTTGATGATCCATGTATATCTCGCAACGGTTACCAAGAAGGTAATGTCGCCACAGCTTCAGGGCATAAATAACCACAGAAAGTTCAAGATCATGCACTGGATAATTTTCTTCATGAGGACGCAACTGTCGAGAGGCATAAGCAATCACTTTACGCTCTTGCATTAGGACACAGCCTAATCCTTGACGAGATGCATCACAGTATATCACGAAATCCTTTTGGGAATCCGGGGGTGCTAGCACTGGGGCAGATGTTAACTTATCTTTTAGTGTCTGAAAGCTTTCTTGACATTTTTCAGTCCACTCAAATTTAACACCTTTGTGAAGCAGATTCGTCAATGGTTTTGCAATCTTGGAAAAGTTCTCAACGAATCGACGGCAATAACTAGCGAGTCCGAGAAAACTCCTAACTTGCTTAACATTCTTCGGGGGAGTCCAATCGAGAATAGCCTGAACTCGCTCGGGGTTAACAGCAATGCCATTCTTGGAAATCACATGACAAAGATAGGTCACTTCAGATAACCAGAACTCACACTTGGAGAATTTAGCATACAACTGATGTTCCCGTAGCTTATCCAATACAAGCCGAAGATGTTCAGCATGTTCTTCTTCATTCTTGGAATATATAAGGATATCATCCAAATAAACCACGACGAATTTGTCGAGGTAATCCATGAAGATATAGTTCATCAACCGGGAGAAGGTTGCTGGAGCATTTGTTAAGCCAAATGACATGACAGTGTACTCATAAGAGCCATATCGAGTAACAAAGGCAGTCTTCGGAATATCCTCTTCGCGAACACGGATCTGATGATAACCCAACCTCAAGTCGAGTTTCGAGAAGACAGAGGATCCAGCAAGCTGATCATAAAGATCATTGATCCGGGGGAGTGGGAATTTATTCTGGATTGTGGCTTGGTTAATGGGCCGGTAATCTTGAACCAATCGGTTAGTTCCATCCTTCTTCCTAACGAAGAGTGAAGGTGCTCCCCAAGCAGAGGAACTAGGGCAGATGAAACCTTTCTTAAGTGACTTGTCGATTTCTTCCTTAAGCTCGAGAAGGTGGTGCAGAGGCATGTTATAAGGGCGCTTTGCAATAGGGGTAGTGCCAGGCTTCAAGTCGATGACGAACTCGACAGCCCTAACCGGGGGTATTCCTGGAAGTTCTTCTAGAAAGACATCCGAAAAATCTCGAACGACAGGAACGTTGTTTATCCCTTCGAGTGGTGAGGCGTTCAAAGCATTCAGAGCATATATCTGAGCATCAGCATCCCCTGTAATGTGGGCGGTATAATTCACTATCTCATCGAAGGGATGAAGAAGTTGGACGACTTTAGTGGCACAATTGATCGAAGCAATGTGAGCTTTCAACCAATCCATTCCGAGTATGAGGTCTATGGTGGAAGACTTCAAGACGATGGGTGAGGCAAGGAATTCCAACCCTTTAATTTCGACAGTAACGTCAGGTGCTATCACGTCAGCATGACAATGACCTCCGGGAGTTTTAACGACTAACGGAGTATGCATCTTCTCATATCGAATGCCATGCATGAATGCAAATTTTCCAGAGATGAATGAATGTGATGCTCCTGAATCAAATAAAACAGAAGCAGGTACTGAGTTAACGAGAAGGGTACCCATCACAGTAGCAGGTTGATCCTGGACTTCTTCAATATCAATGTTGTAAGCGTGTCCACGACCATGTGCAGCAAACCTAGTATTATAGTTGCGGGCCTGATTGTTGCCACGACCATTGCCTCGGCTAGTACGAGGAAAAGCCAACTGATTCTGAGTCTGGCGGCAGTCCTTAGCAAGGTGACCTAGTTTGCGGCACTTGAACCACAGACCATCTTCAGGACGAAGAGGAGCATTGTGTTGAATAGCTTGAGCTCTTGGCTGCCTCGGTGGTGGAGGAGGGAGACGTGGTGCAGCATAGTTGTTCTTTGGCGCAGGGGCATTTGGACGGAACACATTGTTGGGAATCCAGACTCGACGCTTCTGTGCTGAGCCCAAAGATGAGCCAGCATCACGACAGCGCTTCTGCGAGTCCTTGTGCTTCATCTGAGCGGTCTCAACCAGAATAGCCTTGTTCACAAGAGTTGAAAAGTCATTGAAGTCTTGAGCAGCAAGGGCAAGCTCGAGGTCTGGGTGGAGTCCATTACGGAACTTCTCTTGTCTATGGGCATCTGTTGCGATGTCTTCTTCAGCATAGCGGGAGAGGTCGAGAAATTCCCGCTGATAAGCTTCGACAGTCTTGTTGCCCTGAGTGAGGTTGCAGAACTGGGTCTTCATCCGTTCCATAATTGCCTGAGGAATATAACGGGCCCGGAAAGCAGCCTGAAACTCATACCAGGTAACGACTGTTCCAGCAGGAAGTGTACGCTTGTGTGTGTCCCACCATTGAGCAGCGGGACCCTTTAGGAAAAAGGCCGCGAAGGTGACGAAGTTGGCAGGGGTAAAATTAGTAGACTCCATCTCATGAGTGATGTCGTGGAGCCAGTCATCAGCATCCAGTGGCTTGTCAGAGTTGCGGAACAGAGTGGGGTTGAGTCGCATAAACTCTGTCAAAGTTATTGAAGGAGGGTTCTGGTTCTGGTTGTTCTGATGCGGAAACTGAGCCATAATCCCAGTCATGAACTGGTGGTTGAGCTCGAATTGTTGCATCATAGCTGCCATATAGTCTGGCGGTAGTGGGCGTTCAGGGGCACGACCACGACCACCAGGTCTAACCATCCTGCTAAGTATCAACAGGGGGTTGTTTAGTAAAAGAAATTGTGAGTGTTTAGCGACAAGCATGATGTAACTCGACAACAATTTAAGAAGTGCAACATATACATAACAGTAGTCAATTAAGACATACAGATCCATACACAGTGTCGGGTACATGCGGACAGCATAACGGCGCAATTTTAGATCTAGACATACTAGGCGGCGCGCAGGCACGCGGTAAGGAAGTACACAACAAGACATAGCAAAGGCTACATCAACGTCAGGGAAAACCACTAAAACGGGGTAACTGCGAGTGCGGATGATTAATGTTCGTCGCGGTAGGATCCTGCGCTCCATGTGCACTCTAATGCAGAACCCGGTCTCGAGCTGTAAGAAGAGGTCCACATGCAGGTGTGTGACCTCCAACAGCAGGCCAATCAATACCAGCATACATCTGAGTCCTGCACAGATAAAGGATGTGCTCCGGATGTATCCCTGCACGAACAGCGGGTAGCAACTGCGTCATAGCATCGTAGAGACGTGCTCGAGTGGCAACCAACTCGACGGCAAGAGCCTGAACAGTGCGATCCAGAGCCTGAGTGCACTGAATCAGAACGCGTGGGTCGTAGCGACGAGGCTCGTACGGGGCAAAGATAGCTGTGTAGTATCCAGTAGCATCTCCAGCAGGGGCATAAGGAATGTATCGGAACTCAGAGTCATCCAAGATATCGCTGAACTCTCCTCGGAGACGTGCGACAGCAGAGTCGGCGGCATCATGGACTGCCATCTCAATCGTCACGCCGATACCGTGGAAAAGGTGCAGCTCAGTGTCTGAGTCATCTTGCTGATCATAGATATGAACATCAGCATGGTACTGCTCCTGGTTGAACTCGCGGTAATCCTCGTAGACCATGTACTCGGGGTACCAACGGTAGCCAAGTCTGGTCAGGAGGGCGATCAGGACAGCTGCAAACCCAGGGGCATACCGAGCCCAAGTGCGAAGCACAAGCTGTGTCGTAGGACGTGGTGGAAACAAACGATCCATCTGAAACAGAGGAAATTCAAGTTTGTTAAATGATAATGAGAAGTTTAACACAACTGGGAGAGAAAGGTTAAACAAAACAATGGAAAGGAAAATGGTTATCAGACTAATCAGATCAATGACAGGGAAATCGCACCGATATCCAGCTCTCCAGGTAGATGGGATTTACGAGATCCTAAGTGTCGGTGTTAGTACAATTTATTTAACCCGAATAGAAGAGAGATCAGAGTCCCAGAGTATAGACGAGGAATAAAAGATTCTAATACCACCCAGTTGGCGACGTGGGCTCGTAAGCCACACAGCCAAGTTAGTAAATTAGTTTTTTGGTTTCTAGACTCAACTTCGGCCAAGGAATTGGAAGGGGGCTTCCTACAGGCAGTCGGCTCAGATACCAACTTGTGACGCCCCTGACTCAATCGTGCACTAAACATACACGCAAACATGCATGATCAAGCACAGGGATTCACGGGAAGATATCGCAACACAACTCTAACACAAATAAACGGAGATGCACAATATTAGAGACCAAGGATCACGAAGATCCGAATACATAAGTCAGTCATACAAATATTATCTGAGTACAGACATAGTTAGACAAGTTTTGCCTTAAGAAGGCTAGCACAAACAACAACTCTAGATCGAAAGGCGTAGGCCTCCTTCCTGGGAGCCTCCGATCCTACTCCTGGTCAGCTGGCTCGATCCAGTAGTACGTGCCGTATGGACCCTCCTGGTAGTTAGCTCCTGTGGTGGCATCTGGCTCCGGGGCTCCAGCGTCTGAGGTATCATCAAAGTGGGGTATGGGGAAAAAGAAGTAACAAAGCAACCGTGAGTACTCATCCAAAGTACTCAGCAAGCAATGATCTACACTACATATGCAACATTATCAATGAGGAAAAAGCTGTATATGTGGACTGGGCTGCAGAAATGCCAGAATAGAGAGAAGGCCTAGTCCTATCGAAGACTAGCATCTTCAAACATCTTCACGAGCCACCGCCTTGCAGCAATAGAAGAGAGTAGAATAGCATTTTATTAAACAAACATGTTGAAGCAAAGCCTAGAGATCCTTCCTCGACTCCCTGCGAGAAAGCGATCCCGAAGCTTCAATTAAGCAACAAGTATCCAGTTCAAGTAGTAGATCGGGATACACAAACTGAGCGTCCTTTACCGTAGGACTGGCTATCGATAGATTATTCTTCCCTACAGGGGTGCACTACTATTACCCAACACGCTCGATCACCTCTGGCCGGACACACTTGCTGGGTAATGCCCATCCTCGGGAGATCAACACGAAGCAGTGCCCTACCTAGGCTCAGCAGAGAGGTCAGCACGCCGGACTAACCGATGCACCCAGAGGTCTTGGGCCATCGCCCTGGGCACCCTGCATGTTACGAGAATGGCCGGGGTGCAGGCGCGACACTGAACTCGTCAGTGAAGTATCCAGCCCAATCCCGACAATAAGCCCGCACGGTGAATCATGACGTCTGAAGAGCTATCGGGAGAAACGTGTGGTGGTACTACGTATAGGGCACGTCGACCCACTCAGATCAAACACCCAAATCCAATAAGCTCATTTAGTAACACGTGGAGACAATCAGAGTTTCTGAAGCTCCGCCACAATATCACACTCGAGTGCCCTTCCGGCACACCCGACATCATAGATCCCCTGCGGGTACCCACCAGGGTCGACCCGCCTGTAACAAAGTTCAAAGTAACCGTGTGGTCATAACATCAAGGGGGAAACCCCAAGGAATCACCCTCAGTGGATTCCACTCGACAAATTCATCAGGGTGAACGTATGAGGCATCACCCTCGAGGTTCACATTGAGGGGTTGCACGACAGAGTCGTATTGGAAGTGGAGAAGGAGGAATCACCCTCGATGTCCACGACCGAACAGCTACACTGCAGAGTGTTCCTCAGGAGTGCGTTACGAGGTATCACGCTCGGCACTTGATAGTTACCATGTAGAGTCGTACAACTAAGGGGGGTGAAGTGATGCGTCGGTCTCTGGTCGACGATCACATTGATCGAGTCATCGATGATCAAGCAGGGGCAACAAGGTTAAGGTGGTGGGGGTCACTGATGGTTCACTACCAACCTATACTAAACAGTTTAACATAGGCAGGTAAGGTAACAATAAACTTGTTACAAAAGCAGGCTATGCATCAGAATAGGAGCAAACATTAACAGTAGCAAAATCTAATGCAAGCAGGAGAAATGGAATGGGCAATATATGGATGCTCAAGGGGGGCTTGCCTTGTTGCTCTGGCAAGAAGGAGGGGTCGTCCACGGGCTGCTCGTCTGGAGCGTAGTCGTACCCAGCTGCAACGGTGTCGGTCTCAGCGTCTATCGAGAGAGGAGGGGGAGAGAAATAATAAATTCATGGCAAAAGTGCAAACAATATGTATGACATGCCTAAATGCTCTGCCGAGGTGTTCTACTGCCTAACTAAATGAGTTAGTTAATTTAGGAATTAATTTGGATTTATTTAATTAAACTTGAGCACTATTCATTTATTGAAATCGGTCTAAAAGTTCCATGTTCATCTAGCTAGGGGCATCTGACAGGAATACGGAGGGCGCATTTAGATTCGTATCGAAATTTTGAGCAACTTTCATATATAAATTATTTTCATCGGAGCTACGGATTATTTTATATGATTTTCTGAATTTAATTATTTATTTAAATTTGAATTATCCTGAATAGTAAATGATGACGTCAGCATGACCTAGGTGTGACGTCAGCAGGTCAACAGGGGCTGACCGGAGTCAAACCTGACAGGTGGGTCCAGTGGGACCCACATGTCATTGACTGAGCTAACTAAACAGTGTTAATTTAATCTAACTAAACTAATTAGCAGGTGGGGCCTACTGTCAGTGAGAGATTAGTATACTAATTTATTGATTAACTAATTAATAGTTTTGTTTATCTACAAAATCATTTTAAACGGCAGGACCCACATGTCATAGACACAGGGCCAGCCCAGTCAGCAGTTGACCCAGTCGACAGGTCAACTGGACCCACTGGTCAGTGGCACAGAGGGCCCCACCGGTCAGGCCATGTCGGATGGCGACCGGAGAAACGCCGGAGCTGGCTCCGGCGTGCCAAAACGCGGCGGCGCACATCGGGATGGGTTCGGGTTTCGCGCACAGGGGGTTTCCGGGGGCTTGGCTTGGTGCGTTCGAACGGCTGGACGACGCCGCGTCGAATGGCGGTGGTGCGAGGGGCTGCGGTGGCCGGAGCTGAGCGCTACGAGCTCGCCGGCGGCGAGGTGCTTCGGGCGGTGCTTGTGCTAGTTGCTACAGCAAGCAAACGGGCGAGCCAAAGTGCTAGGGAGGCGCTACGGGCTGCGGCAAGCAAAATGGGCAGCAACACGAGGCCCAATGGTCACTGGAACGACGCCGGCGATGAGCTATGCGGCGGCGCATTCGGGCAAGAAGGGGGCAGCGCCTACAGCTAGCGAACGACGACGCGAGAGAGAGGGGAGGAAGCAGAGGCTCACAGTGCTCCTGCAGATGTGCAACGGTGGGCTCGGGGAAGGCTCGAGGCGGCGAATCAACGGTGGCGACGCAGACGGCCGAAGGAGGAAGAAGGCGGCGTTCCTCGCGATGGAGGGGGCCTCGGCTCCGGCTCGTTGGCGCAGGCGATGTAGCGGATGGCGGCGAGCCTCGGTGACACGTCGGGGAGGCAAACGGGGTACGATGGCCGCGAGGTTCAACGGAGGCCCAACATGGCGGTGCTCAGGTGCGGTAGAAGGGGGCCAGGGAGAGGGAGTGAGGCGGCTAGTGGTCGCCATAAGGGCGAGGGGGGTGCCTTATCCCCCATCGCGAGCGGCGACGCGCTGTCGAGCGGCGAGCGAGGGGTGGCCGGGTGCGTGCGCGCGTGCGCGTTCGATAGTTAGGGGGGGGTGAGCAGTAGGAAGGAGACGACGTGGGGAGTGGGCTGGGCCGGCGCTGTAGCAAGCAGGCCCGAGTGCACAGTAGCTTTTAGGCCTTTTTCTATTTTCCTTTTTCTGTTTCCTTTTCAACTCTGTTTTGCTAATTGTTTGTGCACTTAATGAATTTTGTAAAAAGTGTGACCTAGTTCATAAATCACAGTGCATTATATCCTAACACCAAAAACTAGTTTGGGCAAAACATAATTTCATATTTAATTTAGATTAATAAAAGGTTATTATAGGTGGCTGTTTGCTACTATTTGAGGTTGTTAGAGCCACTTAAACATTCTAAACATTGTTGCTGTTAATTTTATAAATGCCTCTAGATTATTTGCAACATGATGAACAATTTAGTTTCTAATTTGAACAACTTTTATTCTCACTTTAATTTAATTTGAAGTTTGAATTAGGAGTTTGAAAAGCAATATGATGCAAATGATGATTAGGCTCTATTAAACTTGCTGACATGGCATTAACTAAGGGTGATCACTGTTGTTAATTACATGGGGTGTTACAATATCCCTTTTGATTTTCGGCATTGATCCAAGAATAATGTTGATTAACATCATTAAAAACTTGTTGCATAATATCTAAAACAAGGACTTGCTTTTTAAGATTCTCATCAAAGATTTGATTATCCCCAAGTAAATGTCTTAAAGCATGATCACTATTATAGATAATTTCATCTATCATGGGTTTTTCATGATTCATACCATAAAAATTAAAGATTTCCCTAGCTTCCCGTATTATGTAGTCAAATTCATTCATAAGAACAAGAGTGGCCAACTTTTTAGCTTTAGGATTCTTTATAACGGGTAACTCATAAAACAATCTTTGCAAGGTAGGATGAGTACGGATAAATCTATTTTCAAGTTTCAGAACTAGCGCTGAAATAGCTTCCGCATAAGATTTAGTCCTTTTAAGTATAGGAGCATCATCAAGACTCAAATTTCCAACACAATTGACAAAATTCTTGGATATGTTCTTTTCCCATAACATTTCCCTGCCCCAAAACAAAAGTTTTGGCTTCCAGATTACCCGTACGCTCCATTTTAGGAGTTAGGCCATCATCTGTTTTTGCCATACCAAAATCACTCATGATTGCAACCAAAAAGATAGATCTGACGAGAAAATGGCGAACGAAAATGAGGGCGAATAAAATGGCAAAATTTTTTGAAGTGGGGGAGAGGAAAATGAGAGGCAAATGGCAAATAATGTAAATTGCGAGGAGATGAGATTTGTGATTAGGAACGTGGTATATGTTGAAGATCCTCCCCGGCAACGGCGCCAGAAATTCCTTTTGATGCGGCTTCAAGCTACGTCGGTATTTCCCCAAAGAGGAAGGGATGATGCAGCACAGCGGCAGTAGGTATTTCCCTCAATGATGAAACCAAGGTTATCGAACCAGTAGGAGAACCAAGCAACACTACGTAAACAGCACCTGCACACAAATAACAAATACTCGCAACCCGACGTGTAAAAGGGGTTATCAATCCCTTTCGGGCAACGGCGCCAGAAATTGGCAAACGGACATGAGAGAGTAGTAAATATTGATAGATCGAACGCCAAATAAAATAAAGTGCAGCAAGGTATTTTTGTATTTTTGGTTTAATAGATCTGAAAATAAAAGCAAAGGAAAATAGATCGCAAAGGCAAATATATTAAACAAGAGACCCAAGGGCCGTAGGTTTCACTAGTGGCTTCTCTCGAGAAAAAATAGCAAACGGTGGGTGAACAAATTACTATTGGGCAATTGATAAAACTTCAAATAATCATGACGATATCCAGGCAATGATCATTATATATGCATCACGTCCAAGATTAGTAGACCAAGTCCTGCATGCATCTACTACTATTACTCCACACATCGACCGCTATCCAGCATGCATCTAGTGTATTAAGTTCATGGAGAAACGGAGTAATGCAATAAGAGCAATGACATGATGTAGACAAGATCTATTTATGTAGAAATAGACCCCATCATTTTATCCTTAGTAGCAATGATACATACGTGTTGGTTCCCCTTCTGTCACTGGGATCAAGCACCGTAAAATCGAACCCACTACAAAGCACCTTTTCCCATTGCAAGGTAAATAGATCAAGTTGGCCAAACAAAACCCAAATATCGGAGAAGAAATACGAGGCTATAAGCAATCATGCAAATAAGAGATCAAAGAAGACTCAAATAACTTTCATGGATAAAAAAGATAGATCTGATCATAAACTCAAAGTTCATCGGATCCCAACAAACACACCGCAAAAAGAGTTACATCATATGGATCTCCAAGAGACCATTGTATTGAAGATCAAGAGAGAGAGAGGAAGCTATCTAGCTACTAACTACGGACCCATAGGTCTACAAAGAACTACTCACACATCATCGGAGAGGCACCAATGGAAGTGGTGAACCCCTCCATGATGGTGTCTAGATTGGATCTGGTGGTTCTGGACTCTACGGCGGCTGGAATTGATTTTCGTTGACTCCCCTAGGGTTTCTGGAATATTGGGGTATTTATAGAGCAAAGAGGCGATTCGGGGGGCACCCCAGGTGGGCACAACCCACCAGGGCGCGCTTGGGCCTCCAGGCGCGCCCTGGAGGGTTGTGCTCCCCTCGGAGCACCCCCTAGGCGCTTCTCCGGCCCACTGCATGTCTTCTGGTGCATAAAAATCCACCAAAAGTTTCACTGTGTTTGGACTCCATTTGGTATTGATTTCCTGCGATGTAAAAAACATGCAAAAAACAACAACTGGCACTTGGCACTATGTCAATAGGTTAGTACCAAAAAATGATATAAAATGATTTTAAAACATCCAAGAATGATAATATAACAGCATGGAACAATCAAAAATTATAGATACATTGGAGACGTATCACCCACCTCGTAGCCACCTGGCCCCAGATTATGGTGCCACTTCTTTTTCGCAGCGTTAATCTTGTTTTTTCTCGACCGTTCCTGAGCTGTTACCGATTCCTTAAACTTCACGAAGGCGTCACAGTGATCTCTTGACTTCACTAGTGTTCCCTTGAATTTTGGAGTGTGCTTTCCTGCTTTGACGTACGCGGCCCATATATTTTTCTTGTGCTTGTTGAATGCTATCGCCATCTTCTTAAGAGCACTCTTCTTAACTTTCTCCAGATCTGCATCTGTCAAACGATCTGGTAGTGTGAAATGTGACATGAGCAATTCCCAAAGCAGATCTTTTGCTCTTTCAGAGACAAAAGTAACATCTGGATCTCCCTTTGCTGGCTTTTTCCATTCTTGAATGGAGATCGGGACTTGGTCCCTGACAATAACTCCGCATTGACGAATGAACTTGTTGGCATTCTTCTTAGGTTCAAGCGGTTCGCCATTTGGTTTGATGGCATCGATGTTGTACTTTACGCCAGCCTGCAACTTTTTGGCCGGGTCTCGAACTATCCTGCTGCTTGTAGAAGATTTGTTCGATCCGGAGTGCTAAAAGAAGAAAGATCGATTAGTTAATATATATATATATAAAAATCAATTAATACATGTAATGATCACCGGATGGCTTATATAATAAATAGACCTCGCCGGTCTTTGTTATTTGAAGAACATTTCCTTCGTCATCATTGTTTTGGCCTTCATCTATTCGTTCGTCTTCATCAAACTTCATACCCTCACCGAAATCTGGGCTCATGGAGCGTATGATGTCGAACAGAGTCTCTTCTCCTTCTCTGCCGGTATTGTCCATAGCTTTTACTTAACTAATCCAGAAGAACGTTAAAACAATTTAGTATTCAAATTAGAATGCATGCAATCAATAAGGAAAAACTGAATCATAGTAGATAATATGCATTTCGAATAATATCACTAATATATACATCTCGAATAATCCAGATAATTAATATGCATCATCGAATAAAATCTCGAATACATCGCCTCGAATATTATCGAATAATATAATCTCGAATACATCATCTCGAATATTATCTCGAATACATCACTAGCTAATACAGATCGAATATTATCAAATAATCTAGTTCACTCGCCATTCCTGAGGTGCGGGCGGTGGACACCCAAAGAGAAGGAACCATCACAGGATCATAGCTCGGGTGAGACCCCTGAAGAACCAGTCAGGTATTGGAGAACCTGGCGTCCAACGCAGCCATGTAGCGACGAACGTGCTCGTCCTCCTTCCTGACACGGTAACGTACCACCTCCGGCGGGGCCGGCTACCTCCGCACTGAAAGTGGCCCATGCAAACACCACCAAAGAAGCTCCGGGTCGACGACCGGAGCCCGGTTCCTCACCAAGCTGCGCGCCCTGGAAGGTAGCACCTCCCAATGCCAGTCCGGCGGAGCCCAGTCCCGGACATGGCGCCTCTGAAGCAGGACGTCGTCGCGAACGAGTCGATGACGAGGATGCGGGCCGGGTATCGTAGATGTCGAGAACAAATTCTATGCAAATTTAACATTTTTTAAATGCTTCATTGTGATTTTTGTAATTCTTTTTCACTTGATTGTGCAAATACATGACAAACTTTTGCAAATACAACATTAAGATATATATTAACATTAAAATATTATTAATTCACGGTTAACTTTTTTCTATGCAACTTTTTCCTATGCAACTTTTTTCTATAAATATAAAAAACTAGTGAAAAAAACTAAAATACATATATATATACATACATTGTATTTTAAAACATTCATGCAGACATTGTAAATTCCACCGTTCATCTACAGTACATATATACATACATACATTGTATAAAAAAAGTGAAAAAATATCTAAAACATGTAAAACATCCAAATAGAACATCTAAAACATTCATGCATATATACATTGTATAAAAAACTAGTGCAAAAAAATCGCCGCGGAGGCGGGGGGCGCGAGCTCACAGCGGGCGGCGTCGACGATGGGAATGGAGAGGGCAGAGTTGAAAATTCGTAAGTGTTTCTTATATACGAGGCACCTTTAGTCCTGGTTGGAGCCACCAACCGGGACTAAAGGGTGAATTTTGGCCAGGCCAAGCGGCAGGAAGCCAGGCCTTTAGTACCGGTTGGTGGCTCCAACCGCGACTAAAGGGGGGCCTTTAGTCGCGGTCAGAGCCACCAACCGGGACTAAAGGCCTCGGGCTGCCACAGCCACGGTGCAGGGCAAGTTTACTCCCACCTCGCTTGGCGAGAGGCGCTAGCACCAGTTTATAAGCCCCGCCGCAGCCTCAGCCTTGTGGGCCTACCGAACCTGTCTTCCCTATGGTCCCTACTGGGCCGTGCGGGCCTGCATCCTAGCCCGACTAGGTGTTGGGTTTCTAGTCTTATGCAGGCCGTCGGCCCAATAGGAGGGCTTTTTTTAATTTATTAATTTTCCAGGTTTTTTTTGTTTTCTGCTTTATTTATTTTCTTTAGTTTCTGAGTTGTTTTTTGCTTTATTTATAGTTTCTAAGTGAATCTTTTTGCGTTAGGTCAAAAAAAATATAATCTTTCTGTAAGTGGCAGTAGTTTTCAAATTTGAATAGTTTAAATTTGAATTATTTGAAATTTGTGTGAATCACTAGTTTGTGAATAACATTACTTTAAGAATAGATTTTTTGGTGATTCTTTTTTCTGCTGTTTAATACTAGTGTGTTTTATCATTATATTCAATTTGGTAATTATTAGGTTATTTAAAAAAATGAAATGCCTGTGTAACAGATGAGTTTTCGTCCGAAACAATGATACTTCGAAAGAGACTGTCCATTTTGTACACGGAGTGCATCCAGTTTTTGCCGTAACCCTGTCAACTTTTTAGCACATGCTATGTGGGTGAAATGATGAAACCATGCCAACTTTCAACCTTTTCAGAGTTCATTTTGTAGTGATTTTCAATTTCAGGGTCGTTTAGCTCAAAAAAATCAGTAAATGCATGAAAACTAGCAAGTGAAGTCAAAAAGGGTTGAAAATTGATGACGTGGCTTTGAATGGTGCATACTGAACACAGAAAAATTCTAGAGCTGAAATAAGTTTAAAAAAATAAAATGCCTTTGTAACAGATGAGTTTTCATCTGAAACCCTGATACTTCGAAAGAGATTGGCCATTTGGTACACGAAGTGCATCCAGTTTTTGCAGTAACCCTCTCAACTTTTTAGCACAAGCTATGTAGGTGAAATTATGATACCATGCCAACTTTCAACCTTTTCAGGGTTCATTTATAGTGCTTTTCAATTTTAGGGTCGTTTAGCACAAAAAAATGAGTAAATGCATGAAAAATAGCAAATGAAGTCAGAAAGGGTTGAAAATTGATTACGTGGCTTTGAATTGTGCATACTGAACGCACAAAAAGTCTGGAGTTCAATTAAGTTTTAAAAAATGAAATGCCTTTGTAATAGATGAGTTTTTGTCCTAAAGCCAAATACTTCGAAAGAGATTGTCCATTTTGTACACGAAGTGCATCCACTTTTTGCCGTAACCCTCTCAACTTTTTAGCACATGCTATGTGGGTGAAATGATGATACCATGCCGACTTTCAACCTTTTCAGAGTTTATTTGTAGTGCTTTTCAATTTCAGGGTCATTTAGCTCAAAAATATCAGTAAATGCATGAAAAATAGTAAATGAAGTCAGAAAGGGTTGAAAATTGATGATGTGGCTTTCAATGGTGTATAGTGAATGCACAAAAAGTCTGGAGTTGAAATAAGTTTTAAAAAATGAAATGCCTTTGTAACAGATGAATTTTCGTCCGAAACCCTGATACATCGAAAGAGATTGTCCATTTTTTACACGAAGTGCATACAGTTTTTGTCGTAACCCTCTCAACTTTTTAGCACATGCTATGTGGGTGAAATGATGATACCATGGCAACTTTCAACCTTTTCAGAGTTCATTTGTAGTGCTTTTCAATTTGAGGGTCGTTTAGATAAAAAAAATCAGTAAACGCATGAAAACTAGCAAGTGAAGTCAGAAAGGGTTGAAAATTGATGACATGGCGGTAGTTTTCAAATTTGAATAGTTTAAATTTGAATTATTTGAAATTTGTGTGAATCACTAGTTTGTGAACAACTTTACTTTAAAAATAGATTTTTTGTTGATTCTTTTTTCTATTGTTTAATATTAGTGTGTTTTATCATTATATTCAATTAGGTAATTCTTAGGTTATTTAAAAAAATTAAATGCCTTTGTAATAGATGAGTTTTCGTCCGAAACACTGATACTTCGAAAGAGACTGTCCATTTTGTACACGGAGTGCATTCAGTTTTTGCCATAACCCTCTCAACTTTTTAGCACATGCTATGTGGGTGAAATTATGATACCACGCCAACTTTCAACCTTTTCAGAGTTCATTTTGTAGTGATTTTCAATTTCAGGGTAGTTTAGCTTAAAAAATCAGTAAATGCATGAAAACTAGCAAGTGAAGTCAGAAAGGGTTGAAAATTGATGACGTGGCTTTGAATGGTGCATACTGAACACACAAAAATTCTGGAGTTGAAATAAGTTTAAAAAATGAAATGCCTTTGTAACAGATGAGTTTTCGTCCGAAACCATGATACTTCGAAAGAGATTGTCCATTTTGAACACGAAGTGCATCCAATTTTTACCGTAACCCTCTCAACTTATTAGCACATTCTATATAGGTGAAATTATGATACCATGCCAACTTTCAACCTGTTCAGAGTTAATTTATAGTGCTTATCAATTTCAGGGCCGTTTAGCTCAAAAAATGAGTAAATGCATGAAAAATAGCAAATAAAGTCAGAAAGGGTTGAAAATTGATGACGTGGCTTTGAATGGTGCATACTGAACGCACAAAAAGTCTGGAGTTGAAATAAGTTTAAAAAAATGAAATGCCTTTGTAACAGATGAGTTTTTTGTCTGAAAGCTAGATACTTCGAAAGAGATTATCCATTTTGTACACGAAGTGCATCCTCTTTTTGCGTAACTTTCTCAACTTTTTAGCACATGCTATGTCGGTGAAATGATGATACCATGCCAACTTTCAACCTTTTCAGAGTTTATTTGTAGTGCTTTTCAATTTCAGGGTCGTTTAGCTCAAAAAATCAGTAAATGCATAAAAAATAGCAAATGAAGTCAGAAAGGGTTTAAAATTGATGATGTGGCTTTGAATGGTGTATATTGAACGCATAAAAAGTCTGGAGTTGAAATAAGTTTAAAAAAATGAAATGCCTTTGTAACAGGTGAGTTTTCATCTCAAACCCTGATACTTCGAAAGAGATTGTCCATGTTGTACACGAAGTGCATCCAGTTTTTGTCGTAACCCTCTTAACTATTTAGCACATGCTATGTGTGTGAAATGATGATACCATGCCAACTTTCAACCTTTTCAGAGTTCATTTGTAGTGCTTTTCAATTTCAGGGTCGTTTAGCTCAAAAAAATCAGTAAATGCATTAAAAATAGGAAATGAAGTCAGAAAGGGTTGAAAAATGATGACGTGGCTTTGAATGGTGCATACTGAACGCACAAAAAGTCTGGAGTTGAAATAAGTTTTAAAAAATGAAATGCCTTTGTAACAGGTAAGTTTTCGTCTGAAACCCTGATACTTCGAAGGAGATTGTCCATTTTGTACACGAAGTGCATCCAGTTTTTGCTGTAACCCTCTCAAGTTTTTAGCACATGCTTTGTGGCTGAAATGATGATACCATGCCAACTTTCAACCTTTTCAGAGTTCATTTGTAGTGCTTTTCAATTTCAGGGTCGTTTAGCTCAAAAAAATCAACAAATGCATCAAAAATAGAAAATGAAGTTAGAAAGGGTTGCAAATTGATGATGTGGCTTTGAATGGTGCATGCTGAACACACAAAAAGTCTGGAGTTGAAATAAGTTTTAAAAATAAAATGCCTTTGTAACAGATGAGTTTCCGTCCGAAACCCTGATACTTCGAAAAAGATTGTCCATTTTGTACACGAAGTGCATCCAGTTTTTGCCGTAACTCTCTCAACTTTTTAGCACATGCTATGTGGGTGAAATGATGATACCATGCCAACTTTCAACCTTTTTAGGGTCCATTTGTAGTGCTTTTCAATTTCAGGGTCGTTTTGCTCAAAAAAATCAATAAATGCATGAAAAATACTAAATGAAGTAAGAAAGGTTGAAAATTGATGAAGTGGCTTTGAATGGTGCATACTGAACGCACAAAAAGTCTGGAGTTGAAATAAGTTTTAAAAATGAAATGCCTTTGTAACAGATGTGTTTTCGTCCGTAACCCTGATACTTCGAAAGAGATTGTCCATTTTGTACATGAAGTGCATCCAGTTGTTGTCGTAACCCTCTCAACATTTTAGCACATGCTATGTGGATGAAATGAGGATACCATGCCAGCTTTCAACCTTTTCAGATTTCATTTGTAGTGCTTTTCAATTTCAGGGTCGTTTAGCTCAAAAAAATCAGTAAATGCATGAAAAATAGCAAATGAAGTCAGAAAGGGTTGAAACATGATGACGTGGCTTTGAATGGTGCATACTGAATGCACAAAAAGTTTGGAGTTGAAATAAGTTTAAAAAATGAAATGCCTTTGTAATAGGTGAGTTTTCGTCTGAAACCCTGTTACTTCGAAAGAGATTGTCCATTTTGTACACGAAGTGCGTCCAGTTTTTGCCGTAACCCTCTCAACTTTTTAGCACATGCTTTGTGGGTGAAATGATGATACCACGAAAACTTACACCCTTTTCAGAGTTCATTTGTAGTGATTTTCAATTTCAGGTTCGTTTAGCTCAAAAAAATCAGTAAATGCATGAAAAATGGCAAATGAAGTCAGAAAGGGTTGAAATTTTTTGACGTGGCTTTGAATGGTGCATACTGAATGTACAAAAAGTCTGTAGTTGAAATAAGTTTTAAAAAATGAAATGCCTTTCTAACAGATGAGTTTTCGTCGGAAACGCTAATACTTCGAAAGGGATTATCCATTTTGTACACGAAGTGCATCCAGTTTTTGCCGTAACCCTCTCAATTTTTTAGCACATGCTATGTGGGTGAAATTATGCTACCATGCCAAATTTCAACCTTTTTAGAGTTCATTTGTAGTGCTTTTCAATTTCAGGGTCGTTTAGCTAAAAAAAATCAGTAAATGCATGAAAATTAGCAAATGAAGTAAGAAAGGGTTGAAAATTGATGAAGTGGCTTTGAATGGAGCATACTGAATGCACAAAAAGTCTGGACTTGAAATAAGTTTAAAAAAATGAAATGCCTTTGTAACAGATGAGTTTTCGTCCGTAACCCTGATACTTCGAAAGAGATTGTCCATTTTGTACACGAAGTGCATCCAGTTTTTACCGTAACCCTCTCAACTTTTTAGCACATGCTTTGTGGGTGAAATGATGATACCATGCCAACTTACAACCTTTTCATAGTTCATTTGTAGTGCTTTTCAAGTTCAGGGTCGTTTAGCTCAAAAAATCAGTAAATGCATGAAAAATAGCAAATGAAGTCAGAAAGGGTTGAAAATTGATGATGTCGCTTTGAATGGTGCATACTGAACGCACAAAAAGTCTGGAGTTGAAATAAGTTTAAAAAAATGAAATGCCTTTGTAACATATGAGTTTTCGTCCGAAAGCCTGATACTTCGAAAGAGATTATCCATTTTGTACACGAAGTGCATCCAGTTTTTGCCGTAACCCTCTCAACTTTTTAGCACATGCTATGTGGGTGAAATGATGATACCATGCCAACTTTCAACCTTTTCAGGGTTCATTTGTAGTGCTTTTCAATTTCAGGGTCGTTTAGCTCAAAAAAATCAATAAATGCATGAAAAATAGTAAATGAAGTAAGAAAGGGTTGAAAATTGATGAAGTGGCTTTGAATGGTGCATACTGAACACACAAAGAGTATGGAGTTGAAATAAGTTTAAAAAAATGAAATGCCTTTGTAAGAGATGAGTTTTCGTCCGAAACCCTGATACATCGAAAGAGATTGTCCATTTTGTACATGAAGTGCATCCAGTTTTTGCCATAACCCTCTCAACTTTTTAGCACATGCTATGTGGGTGAAATTATGCTACCATGCGAACTTTCAACCTTTTCAGAGTTCATTTGTAGTACTTTTCAATTTCAGGGTCGTTTAGCTCAAAAAAAATTTAGTAAATGCATGAAAAATAGCAAATGTAGTCAGAAAGGGTTGAAAATTGATGAAGTGGCTTTGAATGGAGCATACTGAACGCACAAAAAGTCTGGAGCTGAAATAAGTTTAAAAAAATGAAATGCCTTTGTAACAGATGAGTTTTCGTCCGTAACCCTGATACTTCGAAAGGGATTGTCCATTTTGTACATGAAGTGCATCCAGTTTTTACCGTAACCCTCTCAACTTTTTAGCACATGCTTTGTGGGTGAAATGATGATACCATGCCAACTTACAACCTTTTCAGAGTTCATTTGTAGTGCTTTTCAATTTTAGTGTCGCTTAGCTAAAAAAAATCAGTAAATGCATGAAAAATAGCAAATGAAGTCAGAAAGGGTTGAAAATTGATGACGTAGCTTTGAATGGTGCGTACTGAACGCACAAAAAGTATGGAGTTGAAATAAGTTTAAAAAAATGAAATGCCTTTGTAACAGGTGAGTTTTCGTCTGAAACCCTGATATTCGAAAGAGATTGTCCATTTTGTACATGAAGTGCATCCAGTTTTTGCCGTAACCCTCTCAACTTTTTCGCACAAGCTTTTGGGTGAAATGATGATACGGTGCCAACTTACAACCTTTTCAGAGTTCATTTGTAGTGCTTTTCAAGTTCAGGGTCGTTTAGCTCAAAAAAATCAGTAAATGCATGAAAAATAGCAAATGAAGTCAGAAAGGGTTGAAAATTGATGACGTGGCTTTGAATGGTGCATACTGAACGCACAAAAAGTCTGGAGTTGAAATAAGTTTAAAAAAATTAAATGCCTTTGTAACATATGAGTTTTCGTCCGAAAGCCTGATACTTCGAAAGAGATTATCCATTTTGGACACGAAGTGCATCCAGTTTTTGCCGTAACCCTCTCAACTTTTTAGCACATGCTATGTGGATGAAATGATGATACCATGCCAACTTTAAACCTTTTCAGGGTTCATTTGTAGTGCTTTTCAATTTCAGGGTCGTTTAGCTCAAAAAAGTCAATAAATGGATAAAAAATAGTAAATGAAGTAAGAATGGGTTGAAAATTGATGAAGTGGATTTGAATGGAGAATACTGAACGCACAAAAAGTCTGGAGTTGAAATACGTTTAAAAAAATGAAATGCCTTTGTAACACATGAGTTTTCGTCCGAAACCATGATACTTCGAAAGAGATTGTCCATTCTGTACATGAAGTGCATCCAGTTATTGTCGTAACCCTCTCAACTTTTTAGCACTTGCTATGAGGGTGAAATGATGATACCAGGCCAACTTTCAACCTTTTCAGAGTTCATTTGTCGTGCTTTTCAATTTTAGGGTCGTTTAGCTCAAAAAAAATCAGTAAATGCATGAAAAATAGCAAATGATGTCAGAAAGGGTTGAAAAATGATGACGTGGCTTTGAATGGTGCATACTGAACGCACAAAAAGTCTGGAGTTGAAATAAGTTTAAAAAATGAAATGCCTTTGTAACAGGTAAGTTTTCGTCTGAAACCCTAATACTTCGAAAGAGATTGTCCATTTTGTACACGAAGTGCATCCAGTTTTTGCTGTAACCCTCTCAAGTTTTTAGCACATGCTTTGTGGCTGAAATGATGATACCATGCCAACTTTCAACCTTTTCAGAGTTCATTTGTAGTGCTTTTCAATTTCAGGGTTGTTTAGCTCAAAAAAATCAATAAATGCATCAAAAATAGAAAATGAAGTCAGAAAGGGTTGAAAATTGATGATGTGGCTTTGAATGGTGCATACTGAACACACAAAAAGTCTGGAGTTGAAATAAGTTTTAAAAATAAAATGCCTTTGTAACAGATGAGTTTCCGTCCGAAACCCTGATACTTCGAAAAAGATTGTCCATTTTGTACACGAAGTGCAGCCAGTTTTTGCCGTAACTCTCTCAACTTTTTAGCACATGTTATGTGGGTGAAATGATGATACCATGCCAACTTTCAACCTTTTTAGGGTTCATTTGTAGTGCTTTTCAATTTCAGGGTCGTTTTGCTCAAAAAAATCAATAAATGCATGAAAAATAGTAAATGAAGTAAGAAAGGTTGAAAATTGATGAAGTGGCTTTGAATGGAGCATACTGAACGCACAAAAAGTCTGGAGTTGAAATAAGTTTAAAAAATGAAATGCCTTTGTAACAGATGTGTTTTCGTCCATAACCCTGATACTTCGAAAGAGATTCCCCATTTTGTACATGAAGTGCATCCAGTTGTTGTCGTAACCCTCTCAACATTTTAGCACATGCTATGTGGATGAAATGAGGATACCATGCCAGCTTTCAACCTTTTCAGATTTCATTTGTAGTGCTTTTCAATTTCAGGGTCGTTTAGCTCAAAAAAATCAGTAAATGCATGAAAAATAGCAAATGAAGTCAGAAAGGGTTGAAACATGATGACGTGGCTTTGAATGGGGCATACTGAATGCACAAAAAGTTTGGAGTTGAAATAAGTTTAAAAAATGAAATGCCTTTGTAATAGGTGAGTTTTCGTCTGAAACCCTGTTACTTCGAAAGAGATTGTCCATTTTGTACACGAAGTGCGTCCAGTTTTTGCCGTAACCCTCTCAACTTTTTAGCACATGCTTTGTGGGTGAAATGATGATACCACGAAAACTTACACCCTTTTCAGAGTTCATTTGTAGTGATTTTCAATTTCAGGTTCGTTTAGCTCAAAAAAATCAGTAAATGCATGAAAAATGGCAAATGAAGTCAGAAAGGGTTGAAATTTTTTGACGTGGCTTTCAATGGTGCATACTGAATGTACAAAAAGTCTGTAGTTGAAATAAGTTTTAAAAAATGAAATGCCTTTCTAACAGATGAGTTTTCGTCGGAAACCCTAATACTTCGAAAGGGATTATCCATTTTGTACACGAAGTGCATCCAGTTTTTGCCGTAACCCTCTCAACTTTTTAGCACATGCTATGTGGGTGAAATTATGCTACCATGCCAACTTTCAACCTTTTTAGAGTTCATTTGTAGTGCTTTTCAATTTCAGGGTCGTTTAGCTAAAAAAATAAGTAAATGCATGAAAAATAGCAAATGATGTCAGAAAGGGTTGAAAATTGATGAAGTGGCTTTGAATGGAGCATATTGAATGCACAAAAAGTCTGGACTTGAAATAAGTTTAAAAAAATGAAATGCCTTTGTAACAGATGAGTTTTCGTCCGTAACCCTGATACTTCGAAAGAGATTGTCCATTTTGTACACGAAGTTCATCCAGTTTTTACCGTAACCCTCTCAACTTTTTAGCACATGCTTTGTGGGTGAAATGATGATACCATGCCAACTTACAACCTTTTCATAGTTCATTTGTAGTGCTTTTCAAGTTCAGGGTCGTTTAGCTCAAAAAATCAGTAAATGCATGAAAAATAGCAAATGAAGTCAGAAAGGGTTGAAAATTGATGATGTCGCTTTGAATGGTGCATACTTGAATGCACAAAAAGTCTGGAGTTGAAATAAGTTTAAAAAAATGAAATGCCTTTGTAACAGATGAGTTTTCGTCGAAACCCTGATACTTCGAAAGAGATTGTCCATTTTGTACAGAAGTGCATCCAGTTTTGCCGTAACCTCTCAACTTTTTAGCACATGCTTGTGGGGAAATGATGACCATGCCAACTTTCAACCTTTTCAGAGTTCATTTGTAGTGCTTTTCAATTTCAGGGTCGTTTAGCCTAAAAAATCAGTAAATGCATGAAAAATAAATGAAGTCAGAAAGGGTTGAAATTGATGAGTGGCTTTGAATGGTGCATATGAACCACAAAAAGTCTGGAGTTGAAATAAGTTTAAAAAAATGAAATGCTTTTAACAGATGAGTTTTCGTCCGAAAAACCTGATACTTGAAAGAGATTGTCCATTTGTACAGAAGTGCATCCAGTTTTTTCGTAACCCTTCATCTTTTAGCACATGCTATGTGGTGAAATGATGATACCATGCCAACTTTAACCTTTTCAGAGTTCATTTGTAGTGCTTTTCAATTTCAGGGTCTTTGCTCAAAAAAATAGTAAAAGCATGAAAAATAGCAAATGAGTCAGAAAGGGTTGAAAATTGATGAGTGGCTTTGAATGGTGCATACTGAACGCAAAAAAGTCTGGAGTGAAATAGTTTAAAAAATGAAAGCCTTGTAACAGATGAGTTTTCGTCCAAACCCTGATACTTCGAAAGAGATTGTCCATTTTGTACACGAAGTGCATCCAGTTTTTGCCGTAACCCTCTCAACTTTTTAGCACATGCTGTGGGTGAAATGATGATACCATGCCAACTTTCAACCTTTTCAGAGTTCATTTGTAGTGCTTTTCAATTCAGGGTTTTTAGCTCAAAAAATCAGTAAATGCTGAAAAATAGCAAATGAAGTAAGAAGGTTGAAAATTGATGAGTGGCTTTGATGGTCATACTGAAGCACAAAAAGCGGAGTTGAAATAAGTTTAAAAAAATAAATGCCTTTGTAACAGATGAGTTTTCGTCCGAAACCCTGATACTTGAAAGAGATTGTCCATTTTGTACACGAAGTGCATCCAGTTTTTGCCGTAACCTCTCAACTTTTAGCACATGTGTGGGTGAAATGATGATACCATGCCAACTTTAACCTTTTCAGGTTCATTTGTAGTGCTTTTCAATTTCAGGGTCTTTAGCTCAAAAAAATCAGTAATGCATGAAAAATAGCAAATGAAGTCGAAGGGGTGAAAATTATGAGTGGCTTTGAATGGTGCTACTGAACGCACAAAAGTCTGGAGTTGAAATAAGTTTAAAAAAATGAAATGCTTTGTAACAGATGAGTTTTCTCCAAACCTATACTTCGAAAGAGATTGTCCATTTTGTACAGAAGTGCATATAGTTTTTGCCGTAACCCTCAACTTTTAGCACATGCTAGTGGGTGAAATGATGATACCATGCCAACTTTCAACTTTTCGAGTTCATTTGGTGCTTTTCAATTTCAGGGTCTTTAGCCAAAAAATCAGTAAATGCATGAAAAATAGCAAATGAAGTCAGAAAGGGTTGGAAATGATGAAGGCTTTGAATGGTGCCTACTGAAGCACAAAAAGTTGGATTGAAATAAGTTTAAAAAAATGAAATGCCTGTAACAGATGAGTTTTCGTCCGAAACCCTATACTTCGAAAGAGATTCCATTTTGTACAGAAGTGGCATCCAGTTTTTGCCTAACCCTTCAACTTTAGCACAGCTAGTGGGGTAAATGATGATACCATGCCAACTTTCAACCTTTTCAGAGTTCATTTGTAGTGGCTTTTCAATTTCAGGGTCTTAGTCAAAAAAAAAATCGTAAATGCATGAAAAATATCAAATGAAGTCAGAAAAGGGTTGAAATTGATGAGTGGCTTTGAATGGTGATATGAAACACACAAAAAGTCTGGAGTTGAAATAAGTTTAAAAAAATGAAATGCCTTTTTAACAGATGAGTTTTCGTCCGAAACCCGATACTTCGAAAGAGATTGTCCATTTGTACAGAAGTGCATCAATTTTTCCGTAACCCTCTCAACTTTTTAGCACATGCTATGTGGTGAAATGATGATACCATGCCAACTTTCAACCTTTTCAGAGTTCATTTGTAGTGTTTCAATTTGGGTCTTAGCTCAAAAAAAATAGTAATGCATGAAAAATAGCAAATGAAGTCAGAAAGGTTGAAATTATGAGTGGCTTTGAATGGTGCATATGAACGCACAAAAAGTCTGGAGTTGAAATAAGTTTAAAAAAATGAAATGCTTTAACAGATGAGTTTTCGTCCGAAACCCTGATACTTCGAAGAGATTGTCCATTTTGTACACGAAGTGCATCAGTTTTGCGTAACCCTCTCAAATTTTAGCACATGCATGTGGGTGAAATGATGATACCATGCCAACTTTCAACCTTTTCAGAGTTCATTTGTAGTGCTTTTCATTTCAGGGTTTTAGCTCAAAAAATCAGTAAATGCATGAAAAATAGCAAATGAAGTCAGAAAGGTTGGAAATTGAGAGTGGTTGGATGGTCATACTGAAGCACAAAAAGCTGGAGTTGAAATAAGTTTAAAAAAATGAAAAAAGCCTTTGTAACAGATGAGTTTTCGTCTAAACCGATACTTCGAAAGAGATTGTCCATTTTGTACACGAAGTGCATCAGTTTTTGCCGTAACCTCTCAACTTTAGCATGCCATGTGGGTGAAATGTGATACCATGCCAACTTTAACCTTTTCAGAGTTTTGTAGTGCTTTTCAATTTCAGGGTCTTTAGCTCAAAAAAATCAGTAAATGCATGAAAAATAGCAAATGAAGTCGAAAGGGTTGAAATTAGACGTGGCTTTGAATGGTGCTACTGAACGCACAAAAAGTCTTGGAGTTGAAATAAGTTTAAAAAATGAAATGCCTTGTAACAGATAGTGTTTCTCGTCATCAACCTTCGAAAGAGATTGTCCATTTTGTACAGAAGTGCATCCAGTTTTTGCCGTAACCCTCAACTTTTAGCACATGCTATGTGGGTGGAATGATGATACCATGCCAACTTTCAACCTTTCAGAGTTCATTTGTAGTGCTTTTCAATTTCAGGGTCTTTAGCTCAAAAAAATCAGTAAATGCATGAAAAAATGCAAATGAAGTCAGAAAGGGTTGGAAATTGATGAAGTTGCTGAATGGTGCAGATGACGCACAAAAAGTCTGGATTGAATAAGTTTAAAAAAATGAAATGCCTTGTAACAGATGAGTTTTCGTCCGAAACCCATACTTCGAAAGAGATTGTCCATTTTGTACAGAAGTGCATCCAGTTTTTGCGTAACCTCTCAACTTTTTAGCACATGCTATGTGGGGTAAATGATGATACCATGCCAACTTTCAACCTTTTCAGAGTTCATTTGTAGTGCTTTTCAATTTCAGGGTCTTAGCTAAAAAAATCAGTAAATGCATGAAAAATACAAATGAAGTCAGAAAGGGTTGAAAATTGATGAGTGGCTTTGAATGGTGCATACTGAAACCACAAAAAGTCTGGAGTTGAAATAAGTTTAAAAAAATGAAATGCCTTTGTAACGATGAGTTTTCGTCCGAAACCCTGATACTTCGAAAGAGATGTCCATTTTGTACAGAAGTGCATCCAGTTTTTTCGTAACCCTCTCAACTTTTTAGCACATGCTTGTATGTGGTGAAATGATGATACCATGCCAACTTTCAACCTTTTCAGAGTCATTTGTAGTGCTTTTCAATTTGGGTCTTAGCTCAAAAAAATCAAGTAAATTGATAGAAAAATAGCAAATGAAGTCAGAAAGGGTTGAAATTGTGACGTGGCTGATGGGCTACTGAAAGCACAAAAAGTCTGGAGTTGAAATAAGTTTTAAAAAATGAAATGCCTTTGTAACAGATGAGTTTTGTCGAAACCCTGATACTTCGAAAGAGATTGTCCATTTTGTAACGAAGTGCATCCAGTTTTTGCCGTAACCCTCTCAACTTTTAGCACATGCCATGTGGGTGAAATGATGATACCATGCCAACTTTCAACCTTTTCAGAGTTCATTTGTAGTGCTTTTCAATTTCAGGGTCTTTAGTCAAAAAAAATCAATAAATGCATGAAAAATAGCAAATGAAGTCAGAAGGGTTGAAATTGATGACGTTGTTGAATGGGCATACTGAACGCAAAAAAGTCTGGAGTTGAAATAAGTTTAAAAAATGAAATGCCTTTGTAACAGATGTTTCGTCCGAAACCCTGATACTTCGAAAGAGATTGCCATTTTGTACACGAAGTGCATCCAGTTTTTGCCGTAACCCTCTCAAATTTTTAGCACATGCTATGTGGGTGAAATGATGATACCATGCCAACTTTAACCTTTCAGAGTTCATTTGTAGTGCTTTTCAATTTCAGGGTCATTTAGCTCAAAAAAAAAATCAATAAATGCATGAAAAATAGTAAATGAAGTAAGAAAGGGTTGAAAATTGATGAAGTGGCTTTGAATGGTGCATACTGAACACACAAAGAGTATGGAGTTGAAATAAGTTTAAAAAAATGAAATGCCTTTGTAAGAGATGAGTTTTCGTCCGAAACCCTGATACATCGAAAGAGATTGTCCATTTTGTACACGAAGTGCATCCAGTTTTTGCCATAACCCTCTCAACTTTTTAGCACATGCTATGTGGGTGAAATTATGCTACCATGCCAACTTTCAACCTTTTCAGAGTTCATTTGTAGTACTTTTCAATTTCAGGGTCGTTTAGCTCAAAAAAAATTTAGTAAATGCATGAAAAATAGCAAATGAAGTCAGAAAGGGTTGAAAATTGATGAAGTGGCTTTGAATGGAGCATACTGAACGCACAAAAAGTCTGGAGCTGAAATAAGTTTAAAAAAATGCAATGCCTTTGTAACAGATGAGTTTTCGTCCGTAACCCTGATACTTCGAAAGGGATTGTCCATTTTGTACATGAAGTGCATCCAGTTTTTACCGTAACCCTCTCAACTTTTTAGCACATGCTTTGTGGGTGAAATGATGATACCATGCAAACTTACAACCTTTTCAGAGTTCATTTGTAGTGCTTTTCAATTTTAGGGTCGCTTAGCTAAAAAAATCAGTAAATGCATGAAAAATAGCAAATGAAGTCAGAAAGGGTTGAAAATTGATGACGTAGCTTTGAATGGTGCGTACTGAACGCACAAAAAGTATGGAGTTGAAATAAGTTTAAAAAAATGAAATGCTTTGTAACAGGTGAGTTTTCGTCTGAAACCCTGATACTTCGAAAGAGATTGTCCATTTTGTACACGAAGTGCATCCAGTTTTTGCCGTAACCCTCTCAACTTTTATGCACAAGCTTTGTGGGTGAAATGATGATACCATGCCAACTTTAAACCTTTTCAGGGTTCATTTGTAGTGCTTTTCAATTTCAGGGTCGTTTAGCTCAAAAAAGTCAATAAATGGATAAAAAATAGTAAATGAAGTAAGAATGGGTTGAAAATTGATGAAGTGGATTTGAATGGAGAATACTGAACGCACAAAAAGTCTGGAGTTGAAATACGTTTAAAAAAATGAAATGCCTTTGTAACACATGAGTTTTCATCCGAAACCATGATACTTCGAAAGAGATTGTCCATTCTGTACATGAAGTGCATCCAGTTATTGTCGTAACCCTCTCAACTTTTTAGCACTTGCTATGAGGGTGAAATGATGATACCAGGCCAACTTTCAACCTTTTCAGAGTTCATTTGTAGTGCTTTTCAATTTTAGGGTCGTTTAGCTCAAAAAAAATCAGTAAATGCATGAAAAATAGCAAATGATGTCAGAAAGGGTTGAAAAATGATGACGTGGCTTTGAATGGTGCATACTGAACGCACAAAAAGTCTGGAGTTGAAATAAGTTTAAAAAATGAAATGCCTTTGTAACAGGTAAGTTTTCGTCTGAAACCCTAATACTTCGAAAGAGATTGTCCATTTTGTACACGAAGTGCATCCAGTTTTTGCTGTAACCCTCTCAAGTTTTTAGCACATGCTTTGTGGCTGAAATGATGATACCATGCCAACTTTCAACCTTTTCAGAGTTCATTTGTAGTGCTTTTCAATTTCAGGGTTGTTTAGCTCAAAAAAATCAATAAATGCATCAAAAATAGAAAATGAAGTCAGAAAGGGTTGAAAATTGATGATGTGGCTTTGAATGGTGCATACTGAACACACAAAAAGTCTGGAGTTGAAATAAGTTTTAAAAATAAAATGCCTTTGTAACAGATGAGTTTCCGTCCGAAACCCTGATACTTCGAAAAAGATTGTCCATTTTGTACACGAAGTGCAGCCAGTTTTTGCCGTAACTCTCTCAACTTTTTAGCACATGTTATGTGGGTGAAATGATGATACCATGCCAACTTTCAACCTTTTTAGGGTTCATTTGTAGTGCTTTTCAATTTCAGGGTCGTTTTGCTCAAAAAAATCAATAAATGCATGAAAAATAGTAAATGAAGTAAGAAAGGTTGAAAATTGATGAAGTGGCTTTGAATGGAGCATACTGAACGCACAAAAAGTCTGGAGTTGAAATAAGTTTAAAAAATGAAATGCCTTTGTAACAGATGTGTTTTCGTCCATAACCCTGATACTTCGAAAGAGATTCCCCATTTTGTACATGAAGTGCATCCAGTTGTTGTCGTAACCCTCTCAACATTTTAGCACATGCTATGTGGATGAAATGAGGATACCATGCCAGCTTTCAACCTTTTCAGATTTCATTTGTAGTGCTTTTCAATTTCAGGGTCGTTTAGCTCAAAAAAATCAGTAAATGCATGAAAAATAGCAAATGAAGTCAGAAAGGGTTGAAACATGATGACGTGGCTTTGAATGGGGCATACTGAATGCACAAAAAGTTTGGAGTTGAAATAAGTTTAAAAAATGAAATGCCTTTGTAATAGGTGAGTTTTCGTCTGAAACCCTGTTACTTCGAAAGAGATTGTCCATTTTGTACACGAAGTGCGTCCAGTTTTTGCCGTAACCCTCTCAACTTTTTAGCACATGCTTTGTGGGTGAAATGATGATACCACGAAAACTTACACCCTTTTCAGAGTTCATTTGTAGTGATTTTCAATTTCAGGTTCGTTTAGCTCAAAAAAATCAGTAAATGCATGAAAAATGGCAAATGAAGTCAGAAAGGGTTGAAATTTTTTGACGTGGCTTTCAATGGTGCATACTGAATGTACAAAAAGTCTGTAGTTGAAATAAGTTTTAAAAAATGAAATGCCTTTCTAACAGATGAGTTTTCGTCGGAAACCCTAATACTTCGAAAGGGATTATCCATTTTGTACACGAAGTGCATCCAGTTTTTGCCGTAACCCTCTCAACTTTTTAGCACATGCTATGTGGGTGAAATTATGCTACCATGCCAACTTTCAACCTTTTTAGAGTTCATTTGTAGTGCTTTTCAATTTCAGGGTCGTTTAGCTAAAAAAATAAGTAAATGCATGAAAAATAGCAAATGATGTCAGAAAGGGTTGAAAATTGATGAAGTGGCTTTGAATGGAGCATATTGAATGCACAAAAAGTCTGGACTTGAAATAAGTTTAAAAAAATGAAATGCCTTTGTAACAGATGAGTTTTCGTCCGTAACCCTGATACTTCGAAAGAGATTGTCCATTTTGTACACGAAGTTCATCCAGTTTTTACCGTAACCCTCTCAACTTTTTAGCACATGCTTTGTGGGTGAAATGATGATACCATGCCAACTTACAACCTTTTCATAGTTCATTTGTAGTGCTTTTCAAGTTCAGGGTCGTTTAGCTCAAAAAATCAGTAAATGCATGAAAAATAGCAAATGAAGTCAGAAAGGGTTGAAAATTGATGATGTCGCTTTGAATGGTGCATACTGAACGCACAAAAAGTCTGGAGTTGAAATAAGTTTAAAAAAATGAAATGCCTTTGTAACAGGTGAGTTTTCGTCTGAAACCCTGATACTTCGAAAGAGATTGTCCATTTTGTACATGAAGTGCATCCAGTTTTTGCCGTAACCCTCTCAACTTTTATGCACAAGCTTTGTGGGTGAAATGATGATACGGTGCCAACTTACAACCTTTTCAGAGTTCATTTGTAGTGCTTTTCAAGTTCAGGGTCGTTTAGCTCAAAAAATCAGTAAATGCATGAAAAATAGCAAATGAAGTCAGAAAGGGTTGAAAATTGATGACGTGGCTTTGAATGGTGCATACTGAACGCACAAAAAGTCTGAAGTTGAAATAAGTTTAAAAAAATGAAATGCCTTTGTAACATATGAGTTTTCGTCCGAAAGCCTGATACTTCGAAAGAGATTATCCATTTTGGACACGAAGTGCATCCAGTTTTTGCCGTAACCCTCTCAACTTTTTAGCACATGCTATGTGGATGAAATGATGATACCATCCCAACTTTAAACCTTTTCAGGGTTCATTTGTAGTGCTTTTCAATTTCAGGGTCGTTTAGCTCAAAAAAGTCAATAAATGGATAAAAAATAGTAAATGAAGTAAGAATGGGTTGAAAATTGATGAAGTGGATTTGAATGGAGAATACTGAACGCACAAAAAGTCTGGAGTTGAAATACGTTTAAAAAAATGAAATGCCTTTGTAACACATGAGTTTTCGTCCGAAACCATGATACTTCGAAAGAGATTGTCCATTCTGTACATGAAGTGCATCCACTTATTGTCGTAACCCTCTCAACTTTTTAGCACTTGCTATGAGGGTGAAATGATGATACCAGGCCAACTTTCAACCTTTTCAGAGTTCATTTGTAGTGCTTTTCAATTTCAGGGTCGTTTAGCTAAAAAAAAAATCAGTAAATGCATGAAAAATAGCAAATGATGTCAGAAAGGGTTGAAAAATGATGACGTGGCTTTGAATGGTGCATACTGAACGCACAAAAAGTCTGGAGTTGAAATAAGTTAAAAAAAATGAAATGCCTTTTGTAACAGGTGAGTTTCGTCTGAAACCCTGATACTTAGAAAGAGATTGTCCATTTTGTACATGAAGTGCATCCAGTTTTTGCCGTAACCCTCTCAACTTTATAGCACATGCTTTGTGGGTGAAATGATGATACCATGCCAACTTACAACCTTTTCAGAGTTCATTTGTAGTGCTTTTTAATTTCAGAGTCGTTTAGCTCAAAAAAATCAGTAAATGCATGCAAAATAGCAAATGAAGTCAGAAAGGGTTGAAAATTGATGATGTGGCTTTTAATGGTCCACACTGAATGCACAAAAAGTCTGGAGTTCAAATAAGTTTAAAAAAATGAAATGCCTTTGTAACAGAGGAGTTTTTGTCTGAAACCGTGATACTTCGAAAGAGATTGTCCATTTTGTACACGAAGTGCATCCAGTTTTTGCCGTAACCCTCTCAAATTTTTAGCACATGCTATGTGGGTGAAATGATGATACCATGCCAATTTCAATCTTTTCAGAGTTCATTTATAGTGCTTTTCAATTTTAGGGTCGTTTAGCTGAAAAAATCAGTAAATGCATGAAAAATAGCAAAGGAAGTCAGAAAGGGTTGAAAATTGATGATGTGGCTTTGAATGGTGCATACTGAATACACAAAAAGTCTGGAGTTGAAATAAATTTAAAAAAATGAAATGCCTTTGTAAGAGATGAGTTTTCGTCCGAAACCCTGATACATCGAAAGAGATTGTCCATTTTGTACACGAAGTGCATCCAGTTTTTGCCGTAACCCTCTAAACTTTTTAGCACATGCTATGTGGGTGAAATTATGCTACCATGCCAACTTTCAACCTTTTCAGAGTTCATTTGTAGTACTTTTCAATTTCTGGGTCGTTTAGCTCAAAAAAAAATTAGTAAATGCATGAAAAATAGCAACTGAAGTCAGATAGGGTTGAAAATTGATGATGTGGCTTTGAATGGTGCATACTGAATGCACAAAAAGTCTAGAGTTGAAATAAGTTTTAAAAAATGAAAAGCCTTTGTAACAGATGAGGTTTCGTCCGAAACCCTGATACTTCGAAAGAGATCGCCCAATTTGTACACGAAGTGCATCCATTTCTTGCCGTAACCCTCTCAACTTTTTAGCACATGCTATGTGGGTGAAATGATGATACCATGCCAACTTTCAACCATTACAGGGTTCATTGGTAGTGCTATTCAATTTCAGGGTCGTTTAGCTCAAAAAAATCAATAATTTCATGAAAACTAGCAAATGAAGTCAGAAAGGGTTGAAAATTGATGAAGTGGCTTTGAATGGAGCATACTGAACTCCCAAAAAGCCTGGAGTTGAAATAAGTTTAAAAAAATGAAATGCCTTTGTAACAGATGACTTTTCGTCCGAAACCCTGATACTTCGAAACAGATTGTCCATTTTTTACACGAATTGCATCCAGTTTTTGTCGTAACCCTCTCAACTTTTTAGCACATGCTATGTGCGTGAAATGATGATACCATGGCAACTTTCAACCTTTTCAGAGTTCATTTGTAGTGCTTTTCAATTTCAGGGTCGTTTAGTTAAAAAAAATTAGTAAATGCATGAAAAATAGCAAATGAAGTCAGAAAGGGTTGAAAATTGATGACATGGCTTTAAATGGTGCATACTGAATGCACAAAAGTCTGGAGTTGAAATAAGTTTAAAAAAATGAAATGCCTTTGTAACAGGTGAGCTTTTGTCAGAAAACGTGATACTTCGAAAGAGATTGTAAATTTTGTGCACGAAGTGCAACCAGTTTTTTTCGTAACTGTCCCAAATTTTTAGCACATGCTATGTGGGTGAAATGATGATACCATTCCAACTTTCAACCTTTTGAGAGTTCATTTGTAGTGCTTTTCAATTTCAGGGTCGTTTAGGTCAAAAAAATCAATAAATGCATGAAAATTAGCAAATGAAGTCAGAAAGGGTTGAAAATTGATGAAGTGGCTTTGAATGGAGCATACTGAACTCCCAAAAAGTCTGGAGTTGAAATAAGTTTAAAAAAATGAAATGCCTTTGTAACAGATGAGTTTTCGTCCGAAACCCTGATACGTCGAAACAGATTGTCCATTTTTTACCCGAATTGCATCCAGTTTTTGTCGTAACCCTCTCAACTTTTTAGCAGATGCTATGTGGGTGAAATGATGATACCATGCCAACTTTCAACCTTTTTAGAGTTCATTTATAGTGCTTTTAAATTTCAGGGTCGTTGTGACGCCCCCGGCCTGATCGTGCACTAATCATACACGCAAATGCACACGATGAAGCCTAAGGACTCACGGGAAGATATCACAACACAACTCTAAAACATAAATAAAGTCATACAAGCTTTATATTACAAGCCAGGGGCCTCGAGGGCTCGAATACATAAGCTTGCGTACAAGCGTCAGCGGAAGCATCAGCTATCTGAGTACAGATATGAAACAGAAACAGAGAGGCCTTTAGAAAGGCGGGGCAAAATAAAACACTACGATCGAAAGGCGTAGGCCTCCTGCCTGGGACCCTCCGATCCTACTCCTGGTCGTCAGTCAACTCGTAGTAGTATCCACCCTCTGGGTAGTAGTAGTAGTCGATCGACGGGGCATCTGTCTCAGGGGGCTCCGTCATCTTGGTCACGTCAAACTGATATGGGGAGAAGAGGAAAACAAAGCAACCGTGAGTACTCAGAAGTACTCAGCAAGCAAGGATCTACACTACATATGCAACATTTTCAAAGAGAGGTTCTATATGTGGACTGGGCTGCAGAAATGCCAGAATAGAGAGAAGGCCTAGTCCTATCGAAGACTAGCATCTTCAGCGGTCTTGCAGCAGTAGAAGAGAGTAGAAGAGTACAATATAATGTAGTAGTATCATTAAGTCTCATCCTCACCCGGAGATCCTTTCTCGACTCCCTGCGAGAAAGCAATCCCAGAGCCATACAGTCATCAACCTCGTCCGGAGATCCCTTCTCGACTCCCTGCGAGAAGCAATCCCAGAGCCATACATACAGGTCTCATCACAGGTATCCAGTTCTAGTTGTATCGATCGGGATACAACTCCGAGTGTCCTTTACCGTAGGATCGGCTATCGATAGAAATGTTCTTCCCTGCAGGGGTGCACCAACTTACCCATCACTCTCGCTTAACTCCGGCCGGACACACTTTCCTGGGTCATGCCCGGCCTCGGCCAAACAACACAACGCAACCCTACCTACGGCTCAGCAGAGAGGTCCCCGTCAGTCTACATCCTAAGCGGAAGGGGGTCTTGGCCATCGCCCCTCGCCCTCTGGGTCGTTGCGTGCCGGGCGAACCAGGCTCCACCCCTCAGGATGGTGCCGGCCCAGCCCGGCCGCAGTGCTGAACTGGACGTCTGACAGAGCTTTCAGCTGATGCATACGATGCAGAACGCCCATACTATGTCCACGTGATGGTTAGTGCTATCAGGCCAGAGGCCTGCTCGGATCAAATATCCAAATCGTAGTGGACTAGGGGCTTGCGGAAAATGAACAGAGACTCACGAAAGATGTGACCCGTCGCCCCGTCTCGAGGACTTGCGGCAAGGGCCATGAATGCCCGGCCACGTCTCGTATTCACCACTCGGGCACCACACAGGCACCTATCTTCACAACACTCGCCTCTCAGGCGCACGCGGGTACCCCTCAGGGTCGACCCGCCTTTCTAAGTAATAGTGTAAAGTCCAAGTATCCGTGAGTCCATAACATCAGGGGAATCCGAGGTATCACCCTCGTTGGATTCCTACTCGATGTAATCGTCAAGGTGAACTCGGAGGAATCACCCTCATTTGGTTCACACTTGCGGTGTTGTACGATGGCGTCGTTATCGGAAGCGATGAAGGAGGAATCACCCTTGATGACCACGACCGATTAGCTACTCTACAGAGTTAACATCAGGAGTGCAATAAGAGGTTTCACCCTCGACACTCGATGGTTACGCTGCAATGTCGTTACAACTAAAGGGGGTGATGTGCGGTGTCGGGGCCTGGTCTTCAATCCCGTTGATCGGGTCTTCTGATAATCCAGCGGGGTAACAAGGATCAAAGTGGGGTTCTCTAGTGGGTCTCTACCCAGCCTATACTAAGCAGTTTAGGATAAGCAGGTAAGCTATCAATAGCAGGTTACAATAAACAGGCTATGCATCAGAATAGGTAAAGCAGTAGCAGCAGCAATTCTAATGCAAGCATGAGAAAATAGAATGGGCGATATCGGGATGATCAAAGGGGGGGGGGGCTTGCCTGGTTGCTCGGAGGCAAGGGCAAGGTCGTCAATGCTATCTTCGGGCTCCGGAGCTGCGTCGGTCTCGGGGACGACGTCGGGGTCGAGGGGCTATCGAGAGAGAAGAGGGGGAGGAAACAGTATAAATACACGACAAACAAGTGGAGCACAAAGCATAACAAGGCAATACGCGGTGACGAAGGTGATCTAACGCAGTGCCGGGTGATACTGGCGAAGGTGGGATTCATCCGGGAAAGTATTCCCAGTGTCCGGCATTTCGGACAGACGAAAAGAGGAGAACGGTTGCATGTTCGGATAGTTAGGGACGTGTGGCGGACGAACGGACCGCGTATTTGGATTCGTCTCGTTGTTCTGAGCAACTTTCATGTTCAAAGTTTTTCGATCTGAGCTACGGATTATTTTATATGATTTTCTAAAGTTTTTATTAATTTTCTGAATTTATTTATTTATTTAATTTCGAATTATCCAGAATAGTGTTTGCTGACGTCAGCATGACGTCAGGACTAGTGGGTCCCACATGTCATTCTCACATTAGGTTTAATTAGAGTTTAACTAATTAATTTCTGATTAATTAAACTAACTAATTAATTAAACTAATTAAACAAGATTAATTAACTTAATTAATTAATTAACTAATTATTTATTTTATTAACTATTTTTATTTTCCTTTTTTTAACACAGTTCTGGGCCATGGGCCCCTGCTGTCAGCGGTACAGGGGCCAGGCCCATTGATTAGTGGCCCCGGGAGGCCTAGCGGGCGCGGGCATCGGGCTACGCCCGAACATGCGCGGGCGTGCGGGCGCCCGGCCGCTGGCCTCGGGCGCGGCCAGCGGGGAGAGGGGGGGAAGGCGTGGCGAGGCAGGCCAGGCGGGGCGGGGCGGCTGCACTGGCCGGCAACGGTGGCGGGCGCAGGACGAGAGCAAGGCGCGGGCGTGCGAGCGGCTCAGGCAGAGGCCAGGAGCGGGAGGGGGCGCGCGGAGGAGCCGGGAGGGGCCGCGGCGAGGCGCCAGCGCGGCTGTTGCCGGAGGCGCGGGGCAGCAGCAGTGGTCGCCGGCGAGCGCGGTGCACGGGCGGCGACAGGGGAGAGAGGAGGACCGGGGTCCTCACCGCGGGCGTAGCGTTCGGGGCAATGGGGGATGAGGAGGAGGATGGAGACGACCGGCGATGATGGCGGAGAGGAAGCAGGCCGGTGGGGAGGAGGACGGGGACGCGAGGTGACGGATCCGGCGAGGTCCAGGCGGCGGCGTGGTTCGTTCCGGGCGGCGGGGTCATTCCCCCGATCCAGATCGGATCGGAAGGGGCAGTGGGTGGTTGGGTCAGGGTTTGCGGGGGTGAGGGGATAAGGAGGAGTGGGGGTGGGCTTGGCCGGTTGGGCGTTTGCCCAAATGGGCCGGGGGTCCTGTGTGGGTCCCGGAGGGCCCAGTGGGGGGGGGGGTGGCTTTCCTTTTTTTTTTGCTTTATTTCTTTTCTGTTTTCTGGTTTTGCAATAACGTGTGGCCTCACAATTAGTTTTGTAAAATATGTGAACTAGTCACAAAACTCCAGTGCATCATCTACTAATGCCATAAAATGGTTTTGAGTCCATACCATTTCATTTACAATTTGATAAAACTAAATGGGGTTTAAATACTGCTGTTTTGGCACTGTTAGAGTTACTTAATTAATTTATTATTTGTTGGTTACAATTTTAGAATTGTCTCTGATTTATTTGCTATTTAATGAACAATTTAGTTTCTATGTTGGACAACTTTTATTTTCCACTTTCATTTAAATTTGAATTTGAGTTAGGAGTTGAAATGCAATATGATGCGAATAATGTTTAGGCACTCATAATCATGATGACATGGCATAATCAAAAGGGTGATTACTGTAGTTAACCACTGGGGGTGTTACAAATCTCCTCTACTAACAAGAATTCTCGTCCCGAGAATTAAGCGGTAGAAGGAAAAAGTTCGGGGTATTCCGCACGAAGATTATCCTCGCGTTCCCAAGTGGCTTCATCTTCAGTATGATTTGACCACTGCACTTTGAGGAACTTGGTAACCTTCTGACGGGTCCGACGTTCAGCTTCATCGAGAATGCGGATCGGATGTTCCTTATATGAAAGATCATCAGGCAATTCGAGCATTTCGTGATCCACAGCTCGGTGCGGAGATTCCTTGAAGCATTGACGAAGTTGCGACACATGGAAGACGCCGTGGATATGAGAGAATTGCGGCGGCAACTCCAATTTATATGCCACCTGTCCACGCCTAGCAATAATGCGGAAAGGACCAATGTAGCGTGGAGCTAGCTTGCCCTTGATTCCGAAACGGTGAGTGCCCTTCATAGGGGTGACACGTAGATAAGCTTGATCACCAGGTTGATAAGTCAGACCCCATCGTTTGCGATCATAGTTGCTCTTCTGGCGGTCCTGAGCCGCCTTGAGATTTTTTCGAATGATACGGACGTGTTCTTCGGCGTGTTGGATAATATCCGGACCCAAGAGCGGTCGTTCCCCAGTTTCTGACCAATTCAGAGGGGTTCGACACTTGCGTCCATAGAGTACTTCGAAGGGGGCCATTTTCAAACTGGCTTGATAGCTGTTGTTATAAGAGAACTCGGCATACGGGAGAGATTCTTCCCACTTCTTGCCGAATGAAATAACACAAGCCCGAAGCATGTCTTCAAGTACTTGATTTACTCGTTCGACATGGCCTTGGGACTGGGGGTGATAAGCTGAACTCCAAGTAATATGAGTTCCCATAGCCTTTTGGAAACTTTCCCAGAAATGACCAGTGAATATGCTGCCACGGTCTGAACTGATCTCTTTTGGAACACCGTGGAGTGATACGATTCTGGAGATATACAACTCTGCTAACAGTCTAGCAGTGATAGTCTCCTTGACAGGCAGAAAGTGTGCAACTTTAGAGAGTTGGTCGACGACGACAAGAATAGCATTGTGACCCTTCTATGACTTGGGAAGTCCTCTAATGAAATCCATCTGCACTTTATCCCATTTCCATAAAGGAATAGGTAACGGTTGTAGAATTCCAGTAGGCTTCTGATGTTCTACTTTAACGCGTCGACACACATCACATTCAGCAACATATCGAGCAATGTCCTGCTTCATTTTAGACCACCAGTACCTTTGACGGAGATCACGATACATCTTGGTGCTACCTGGATGAATAGACAATGGTGTGTCATGTGCCTCCTTCATGACTTTGTCAGTCATGAGTTCGAAATGAGGTACGACAATGCGGTTTCTGAAATACAAGGTTCCATCTTCAGACAGCGAGAAATCCCTGTACTTTACAAGGTGAAGGTCTTTCTTCATCAGATCAACTTCAGCATCTTTAGCTTGTGCACTCTTAACAGCTTTCTCAAGGTCTGGTTCAACAACCAAGGTATTTAAGTATCCTTGAGGAACTATCTCGAGATTTAGCCTTCGAAGCTCTTCATACAGGAGTGGTTGCTCTAGCTGGACTTCAAGTTCACAGCAATAGGATTTGCGACTCAACGCATCAGCCATTACATTAGCCTTGCCAGGGGTATAAGAAATACCCAAATCATAGTCCGCAATAGTCTCCATCCATCTTTGCTGACGGAGGTTTAGAGATGGCTGAGTAAACAAGTACTTCAGACTTTTATGATCCGTGTATATCTCGCAACGATTACCGAGAAGGTAATGTCGCCACAACTGCAATGCATAGATCACAGCAGCTAGTTCTAGATCATGTACCGGATAATTCTCTTCATGTGGGCGCAACTGACGAGAGCCATAAGCAATCACTTTACGCTCTTGCATTAGGACACAGCCTACTCCTTCACGGGATGCGTCACAATAGATCACAAAGTCTTTGCGGGTATCTGGAGGAGATAGTACTGGGGCAGATGTTAGCTTGTCTTTGAGTGTCTGGAAACTTTCCTGACATTTTTCTGTCCATTCAAACTTAACGCTCTTGTGAAGCAGATCAGTCAGGGGCTTAGCAATCTTAGAAAAATTCTCAAGAAATCGACGGCAATAGCTTGCTAGGCCGAGAAAACTTCTGACTTGCTTGACATTCTTCGGAGGAGTCCAGTCAAGAATAGCCTGAACTCATTCTGAGTTAACGGCAATGCCTTCTTTCGAAATCACATGGCCGAGATATGTCACTTCAGACAACCAGAATTCACATTTAGAATATTTGGCATACAATTGATGTTCACGCAGCTTCTCCAGTACAAGGCAAAGATGTTTGGCATGTTCTTCTTCATTCTTCGAATATACCAGAATATCATCCAGATATACCACGACGAATTTATCGAGGTAATCCATGAAGATGTAGTTCATTAACCGGGAGAAGGTTGCTGGAGCATTTGTTAAGCCAAATGACATGACTGTGTACTCATAAGAACCATAGCGAGTAACGAATACTGTCTTCGGAATATCCTCTTCTCGAACTCGAATCTGGTGGTATCCCAATCTCAAATCAAGCTTAGAGAATACTGAGGAACCAGCAGGTTGATCATACAAATCGTTGATTCTGGGAAGCGGATACTTGTTCTGAATTGTTGCTTGGTTGATTGGTCGATAATCTTGAACCAACCGATCCGTACCATCCTTCTTCTTGACAAAGAGGGAAGGTGCTCCCCAAGCAGAGGAACTGGGGCGGATGAAACCCTTCTTAAGTGACGTGTTGATTTCCTCCTTAAGCTCGAGAAGGTGGTGTGGAGGCATCTTATAAGGACGCTTCGCAATAGGGGTAGTGCCAGGCTTCAAGTCGATGACAAACTCGACAGCTCTAGCAGGGGGTATACCTGGAAGTTCTTCTGGAAATACATCTTGAAAATCACGAACAACTGGAACGTTCTCGATGCCTTCAAGAGGTGAAGCATTCAATGCATTCAGAACATAAATCTGAGCTTTGGCGTCCTGAACTGTTTGAGCTGAGTATCTGACTGTCTGGCCGGAAGGGTGTGTGATGCGGACTGATTCAGTGGCACAGTCAATCAAAGCTTTATGAGGCTTCAACCAGTCCATACCCAGAATAATGTCAATGTTGGAGGTCTTAAGGGCAATGAGAGAAACGGGGAACATCAATCCTCCAATCACAATGTGATTACCGTGGCTTACCCTAGTAGTTTGCCAATTAGCCCCGGGTGACTGGATTACCAATGGGGTGGACATCTTGTCGAAAGGGATATCATGGCTTCGTGCAAAACTTTCGGACATGAAGGAGTGCGATGCTCCAGAATCAAAGAGTACAGTAGCTGGGGTTGAATTCACTAGAAGGGTGCCCATCACAATGTTGGTGTCCTGTCGAGCTTCTTCAGTTTTAACATGGTTGACATGAACAAGCTGACTAGCAGGTGGTCTGGCATTACAATTTCTGCTAGGATGGTTTCGTTGGCCCTTTTTACGGTTAACGGAACAACGTGATGAATTTTGCGGCTGACCCTGAGGACAGTTGAAAGCACGATGCCCTGAGTGTCCACACTTGCGGCATAAATCAATAAATGCATGAAAATTAGCAAATGAAGTCAGAAAGGGTTGAAAATTGATGAAGTGGCTTTGAATGGAGCATACTGAACTCCCAAAAAGTCTGGAGTTGAAATAAGTTTAAAAAAATGAAATGCCTTTGTAACAGATGAGTTTTCATCCGAAACCCTGATACTTCGAAACAGATTGTCCATTTTTTACATGAATTGCATCTAGTTTTTGTCGTAACCCTCTCAACTTTTTAGCACATGCTATGTGGGTGAAATGATGATACCATGGCAACTTTCAACCTTTTCAGAGTTCATTTGTAGTGCTTTGCAATTTCAGGGTTGTTTAGCAAAAAAAAATTAGTAAATGCATGAAAAATAGCAAATGAAGTCAGAAAGGGTTGAAAATTGATGACATGGCTTTAAATGGTGCATACTGAATGCATAAAAGTCTGGAGTTGAAATAAGTTTAAAAAAATGAAATGCCTTTGTAACAGGTGAGCTTTTGTCAGAAACTGTGATACTTCGAAAGAGATTGCAAATTTTGGGCATGAAGTGCATCCAGTTTTTTCCTTAACTGTCTCAAATTTTTAGCACATGCTATGTGGGTGAAATGATGATACCATTCCAACTTTCAACCTTTTCAGAGTTCATTTGCAGTGCTTTTTAATTTTAGGGTCGTTTAGCTCAAAAAAATCAGTAAATGCATGAAAAATAGCAAATGAAGTAAGAAAGGGTTCAAAATCGATGACGTGGCTTTGAATGGTGCATACTGAACGCACAAAAAGGCTGGAGTTGAAATAAGTTAAAAAAATGAATTGCCTTTGTAACAGATGAGTTTTCGTCTGATACCCTGATACTTCGAAAGAGATTGTCCATTTTGTACACGAAGTGCATCTAGTTTTTGTCGTAACCCTCTCAACTATTGAGCACATGCTATGTGGGTGAAATGATGATACCATGCCAACTTTCAACCTTTTCAGAGTTCATTTGTAGTGCTTTTACATTTCAGGGTCGTTTAGCTCAAAAAAATCAGTAAATGCATGAAAATAGCAAATGAAGTCAGAAAGGGTTGAAAATTGATGATGTGGCTTTGAATGGTGCATACTGAATGCACAAAAAGTTTGGAGTTGAAATAAGTTTAAAAAAATGAAAGGCCTTTGTAACAGATGAGTTTTCGTCCGAAACCCTCATACTTCGAAAGAGATTGTCCATATTTAACACGAAGTGCATCCAGTTTTTGCCGTAACCCTCTCAACCATTTAGCACATGCTATGTGGGTGAAATGATGATACCATGCCAACTTTCAACCATTACGGGGTTCAATTGTAGTGCTTTTCAATTTCAGGGTCGTTTAGCTCAAAAAAATCAGTAAAGGCATGAAAAATAGCAAATAAAGTCAGAAAGGGTTGAAAATTGATGACATGGCTTTGAATGTGCATACTGAACGCACAAAAAGTCTGGAGTTGAAATAAGTTTAGAAAATGAAATGCCTTTGTAACAGGTGAGTTTTCGTCTGAAACCGTGATACTTCGAAAGAGATTGTCCATTTTGTACACGAAGTGCATCCAGTTTTTGCCGGTGACGCCCCCGGTCCTGATCGTGCACTAATCATACACGCAAATGCACACGATGAAGCCTAAGGACTCACGGGAAGATATCACAACACAACTCTAAAACATAAATAAAGTCATACAAGCTTTATATTACAAGCCAGAGGGCCTCGAGGGCTCGAATACATAAGCTTGCGTACAAGCAGTCAGCGGAAGCATCAGCTATCTGAGTACAGATATGAAACGAAACAAGAGGCCTTTAGAAAGGCGGGGCAAAATAAACAACTACGATCGAAAGGCGTAGGCCTCCTGCCTGGGACCCTCCGATCCTACTCCTGGTCGTCAGTCAATCGTAGTATGTATCCACCCTCTGGGTAGTAGTAGTAGTCGATCGGGGGCATCTGTCTCAGGGGCTCCGTCATCTTGGTCACGTCAAACTGAATGGGGGAGAAGAGGAAAACAAAGCAACCGTGAGTACTCAGAAGTACTCAGCAAGCAAGGATCTACACTACATATGCAACATTTTCAAGAGAGGTTCTATCTGTGGACTGGGCTGCAGAAATGCCAGAATAGAGAGAAGGCCTAGTCCTATCGAAGACTAGCATCTTCAGCGTCTTGCAGCAGTAGAAGAGAGTAGAAGAGTACAATAAATGTAGTAGTATCATTAAGTCTCATCCTCACCCGGAGATCCTTTCTCGACTCCCGCGAGAAAGCAATCCCAGAGCCATACAGTCATCAACCTCGTCGGAGATCCCTTCTCGACTCCCTGCGAGAAGCAATCCAGAGCCATACATACAGGTCTCATCACAGGTATCCAGTTCTAGTTGTATCGATCGGGATACAACTCCGAGTGTCCTTTACCGTAGGATCGGCTATCGATAGAAATGTTCTTCCCTGCAGGGGTGCACCCAACTTACCCATCACTCTCGCTTAACTCCGGCCGGACACACTTTCCTGGGTCATGCCCGGCCTCGGCCAAACAACACAACGCAACCCTACCTACGGCTCAGCAGAGAGGTCCCCGTCAGTCTACATCCTAAGCGGAAGGGGTCTTGGCCATCCCCCTCGCCCTCTGGGTCGTTGCGTGCCGGGCGCAACCAGGCTCCACCCCTCAGGATGGTGCCGGCCCAGCCCGGCCGCAGTGCTGAACTGGACGTCTGACAGAGCTTTCAGCTGATGCATACGATGCAGAACGCCATACTATGTCCACGTGATGGTTAGTGCTATCAGGCAGAGGCCTGCTCGGATCAAATATCCAAATCGTAGTGGACTAGGGGCTTGCGGAAAATGAACAGAGACTCACGAAAGATGTGACCGTCGCCCGTCTCGCGGACTTGCGGCAAGGGCCGATGATGCCCGGCCACGTCTCGTATTCACCACTCGGGCCACCACAGGCACCTATCTTCACAACACTCGCCTCTCAGGCGCACGCGGGTACCCAGCTCGGTCGACCGCCTTTCTAAGTAATAGTGTAAAGTCCAGTATCCGTGAGTCCATAACATCAGGGGAATCCGAGGTATCACCCTCGTGGATTCCTACTCGATGTAATCGTCAAGGTGAACTCGGAGGAATCACCCCTCATTTGGTTCACACTTGCGGTGTTGAGATGCGGCGTCTATCGGAAGGGATGAAGGAGGAATCACCCTTGATGACCACGACCGATTAGCTACTCTACAGAGTTAACATCAGGAGTGCAATAAGAGGTTTTCACCCTCGACACTCGATGGTTACGCTGCAATGTCGTTACAACTAAAGGGGGTGATGTGCGGTGTCGGGGCCTGGTCTTCAATCCCGTTGATCGGGTCTTCTGATAATCCAGCGGGGTAACAAGGATCAAAGTGGGGTTCTCTAGTGGGTCTCTACCCAGCCTATACTAAGCAGTTTAGGATAAGCAGGTAAGCTATCAATAGCAGGTTACAAAAACAGGCTATGCATCAGAATAGGTAAAGCAGTAGCAGCAGAGCAATTCTAATGCAAGCATGAGAAAATAGAATGGGCGATATCGGGATGATCAAAGGGGGGGGGGGCTTGCCTGGTTGCTCGGAGGAAGGGCAAGGTCGTCAATGCTATCTTCGGGCTCCGGAGCTGCGTCGGTCTCGGGGACGACGTCGGGGTCGAGGGGCTATCGAGAGAAGAGGGGGAGGAACAGTATAAATACACGACAAACAAGTGGAGCACAAAGCATACAAGGCAATACGCGGTGACGAAGGTGATCTAACGCGATGCCGGGTGATACTGGCGAAGGTGGGATTCATCCGGGAAAGTATTCCCAGTGTCCGGCATTTGGACAGAGAAAAGAGGAGAACGGTTGCATGTTCGGATAGTTAGGGACGTGTGGCGGACGAACGGACCGCGTATTTGGATTCGTCTCGTGTTCTGAGCAACTTTCATGTTCAAAGTTTTTCGATCTGAGCTACGGATTATTTTAATGATTTTCTAAAGTTTTATTAATTTTCTGAATTTATTTATTTATTTATTTCGAATTATCCAGAAGTGTTTGCTGACGTCAGCATGAGTCAGGACTAGTGGGTCCACATGTCATTCTCACATTAGGTTTAATTAGAGTTTAACTAATTAATTCTGATTAATAAACAACTAATTAATTAAACTAATTAACAAGTTAATTAACTTAATTAATTAATAACAATTATTTATTTTATTAACTATTTTTATTTTCCTTTTTTTAACACAGTTCTGGGCCATGGGCCCTGCTGTCAGCGGTACAGGGGCCAGGCCCATTGATAGTGGCGGGGAGGGGGGAGTGGCTCGGGTCAGCCGAACATGCGCGGGCGTGCGGGCGCCCGGCCGCTGGCCTCGGGGCGGCCAGCGGGGAGAGGGGGGGAAGGCGTGGCGAGGCAGGCCAGGCGGGGCGGGGCGGCTGCACTGGCCGGCAACGGTGGCGGGGCGACGAGAGAGCAAGGCGGGGCGTGCGAGCGGCTCAGGCAAGGCAGGAGCGGGAGGGGGCGGCGGAGGAGCGGGAGCGGGAGGGGGGGCGCGGGCAGAGCGGCTGTTGCCGGAGGCGCGGGCAGCAGCAGTGGTCGCCGGCGAGCGCGGTGCACGGGCGGCGACAGGGGAGAGAGGGGACCGGGGTCCTCACCGGGGCGTAGCGTTCGGGCAATGGGGGATGAGGAGGGATGGAGGATCGAAGACGGCGATGATGGCGGAGAGGAAGCAGGCCGGTGGGGAGGAGGACGGGGAGCGAGGTGACGGATCCGGCGAGGTCCAGGCGGCGGCGTGGTTCGTTCCGGGCGGCGGGGTCATTCCCCCGATCCAGATCGGATCGGAAGGGGCAGTGGGTGGTTGGGTCAGGGTTTGCGGGGTGAGGGGATAGGAGGAGTGGGGTGGGCTTGGCCGGTTGGGCGTTTGCCAAATGGGCCGGTGGCCTGCTGGGCCGGAGCCCAGTGGGGGGGGGGTTGCTTTCCTTTTTTTTTTGCTTTATTTCTTTTCTGTTTTCTGGTTTTGCAATAACGTGGCCTCACAATTAGTTTTGTAAAATATGTGAACTAGTCACAAAACTCCAGTGCATCATCTACTAATGCCATAAAATGGTTTTGAGTCCATACCATTTCATTTACAATTTGGAAAAACTAATGGGGTTTAAATACTGCTGTTTTGGCACTGTTAGAGTTACTTAATTAATTTATTATTTTTGGTTACAATTTAGAATTGTCTCTGATTATTTGCTATTTAATGAACAATTTAGTTTCTATGTTGGACAACTTTTATTTTCCACTTTCATTTAAATTTGAATTTGAGTAGGAGTTGAAATGCAATATGATGCGAATAATGTTTAGGCACTCATAATCATGATGACATGGCATAATCAAAAGGGTGATTACTGTAGTTAACCACTGGGGGTGTTACAAATCTCCTCTACTAACAGAATTCTCGTCCCGGAATTAAGCGGTAGAAGGAAAAAAGTTCGGGGTATTCCGCACGAAGATTATCCTCGCGTTCCCAAGTGGCTTCATCTTCAGTATGATTTGACCACTGCACTTTGAGGACTTGGTAACCTTCTGACGGGTCCGACGTTAGCTTCATCGAGAATGCGGATCGGATGTTCCTTATATGAAAGATCATCAGGCAATTCGAGCATTTCGTGATCCACAGCTCGGTGCGGAGATTCCTTGAAGCATGACGAAGTTGCGACACATGGAAGACGCCGTGGATATGAGAGAATTGCGGCGGCAACTCCAATTTATATGCCACTGTCCCCGCCTAGCAATAATGCGGAAAGGACCAATGTAGCGGGAGCTAGCTTGCCCTTGATTCCGAAACGGTGAGTGCCCTTCATAGGGGTGACACGTAGATAAGCTTGATCACCAGGTTGATAAGTCAGACCCCATCGTTTGCGATCATGTTGCTCTTCTGGCGGTCCTGAGCCGCCTTGAGATTTTTTCGAATGATACGGACGTGTTCTTCGGCGTGTGGATAATATCGGACCCAAGAGCGGTCGTTCCCCAGTTTCTGACCAATTCAGAGGGGTTCGACACTTGCGTCCATAGAGTACTTCGAAGGGGGCCATTTTCAAACTGGCTGATAGCTGTTGTTATAAGAGAACTCGGCATACGGGAGAGATTCTTCCCACTTCTTGCCGAATGAAATAACACAAGCCGAAGATGTCTTCAATGACTTGATTACCGTTCGACATGGCCTTGGGACTGGGGGTTGATAAGCTGAACTCCAAGTAATTGAGTTCCCATAGCCTTTTGGAAACTTCCCAGAAATGACCAGTGAATATGTGCCACGTCTGAACTGATCTCTTTTGGAAACACCGTGGAGTGATACGATTCTGGAGATATACAAATCTGCTAACAGTCTAGCAGTGTGTAGTCTCCTTGACAGAGAAAGTGTGCAACTTTAGAGAGTTGGTCGGACGACAAGAATAGCATTGGGACCCTTCTATGACTTGGAAGGCCTCTAATGAAATCCATTGACCTTTATCCCATTTCCCTAAGGAATAGGTAACGGTTGTAGAATTCCAGTAGGCTTCTGATGTTCTACTTTAACGCGTCGACACACATCACATTCAGCAACATATCGAGCAATGTCCTGCTTCATTTAGACCACCAGTACCTTTGACGGAGATCACGATACATCTTGGTGCTACCTGGATGAATAGACAATGGTGTGTCAGTGCCTCCTTCATGACTTTGTCAGTCATGAGTTCGAAATGAGGTACGACAATGCGGTTTCTGAAATACAAGGTTCCATCTTCAGACAGCGAGAAATCCGTACTTTACAAGGTGAAGGTCTTTCTTCATCAGATCAACTTCAGCATCTTTAGTTGTGCACTCTTAACAGTTTCTCAAGGTCTGGTTCAACACCAGGTATTTAAGTATCCTTGAGGAACTATCTCGAGATTTGCCTTCGAAGCTCTTCATACAGGAGTGGTTGCTCTAGCTGGACTCAAGTTCACAGCAATAGGATTTGCGACTCAACGCATCAGCCATTACATTAGCCTTGCCAGGGGTATAAGAAATACCCAAATCATAGTCCGCAATAGTCTCCATCCATCTTTGCTGACGGAGGGTTTAGAGATGGGTGAGTAAACAAGTACTTCAGACTTTTATGATCCGTGTATATCTCGCAACGATTACCGAGAAGGTAATGTCGCCACAACTGCAATGCATAGATCACAGCAGCTAGTTCTAGATCATGTACCGGATAATTCCTTCATGTGGGCGCAACTGACGAGAGCCATAAGCAATCACTTTACGCTCTGCATTAGGACACAGCCTACTCCTTCACGGGATGCGTCACAATAGATCACAAAGCTTTGCGGGTATCTGGAGGAGATAGTACTGGGGCAGATGTTAGCTTGTCTTTGAGTGTCTGGAAACTTTCCTGACATTTTTTGTCATTCAAACTTAACGCTCTTGTGAAGCAGATCAGTCAGGGGCTTAGCAATCTTAGAAAAATCTCAAGAAATCGAAGGCAATAGCTTGCTAGGCCGAGAAAACTTCTGACTTGCTTGACATTCTTCGGAGGAGTCAGTCAAGAATAGCCTGAACTCATTCTGAGTTAACGGCAATGCCTTCTTTCGAAATCACATGGCCGAGATATGTCACTTCAGACAACCAGAATTCACATTTAGAATATTTGGCATACAATTGATGTTCACGCAGCTTCTCCAGTACAAGGCAAAGATGTTTGGCATGTTCTTCTTCATTCTTCGAATAACCAGAATATCATCCAGATATACCACGACGAATTTATCGAGGTAATCCATGAGAGTAGTTCATTAACCGGGAGAAGGTTGCTGGAGCATTTGTTAAGCCAAATGACATGACTGTGTACTCATAAGAACCATAGCGAGTAACGAATACTGTCTTCGGAATATCCTCTTCTCGAACTCGAATCTGGTGGTATCCCAATCTCAAATCAAGCTTAGAGAATACTGAGGAACCAGCAGGTTGATCATACAAATCGTTGATTCTGGAAGCGGATACTTGTTCTGAATTGTTGTTTTAGCACATGCTTTGTGGGTGAAATGATGATACCATGCCAACTTTCAACCTTTTTAGAGTTCATTTGTAGTGCTTTTCAATTTCAGGGTTGTTTTGCTCAAAAAAATCAGTAAATGCAAGAAAAATAGCAAATGAAGTCAGAAAGGGTTGAAAATTGACGACGTTGCTTTGAATGGTGCATACTGAATGCACAAAAAGTCTGTAGTTGAAATAAGTTTTAAAACATGAAATGTCTTTCTAACTGATGAGTTTTCGTCTGAAACCCTGATACTTCGAAAGAGATTGTCCATTTTGTACACGAAGTGCATCCAGTTTTTGCCGTAACCCTCTCAACTATTTAGCACATGCTATGTGGGTGAAATGACGATACCATGCCAACTTTCAACCTTTTCAGATTTCATTTGTACTGCTTTTCAATTTCATGGTCGTTTAGCTAAAAAAAAATCAGTAAATGCATGAAAAATAGCAACTGAAGTCAGATAGGGTTGAAAATTGATGATGTGGCTTTGAATGGTGCATACTGAATGCACAAAAAGTCTGGAGTTGAAATTAGTTTAAAAAAATGAAAAGCCTTTGTAACAGATGAGTTTTCGTCCGAAACCCTGATACTTCGAAAGAGATAGTCCATTTTGTACACGAAGTGCATCCAATTTTTGTCGTAACCCTCTCACCTTTTTAGCACATGCTATGCGGGTGAAATGATTATACCATGCCAACTTTCAACAATTACGGGGTTCATTTGTAGTGCTATTCAATTTCAGGGTCATTTAGCTCAAAAAAATCAATAAATGCATGAAAACTAGCAAATTAAGTCAGAAAGGGTTGAAAATTGATGAAGTGGTTTTGAATGGAGCGTACTGAACGCACAAAAAGATTGGAGTTGAAATAAGTTTTAAAAAATGAAATGTCTTTGTACAGATGAGTTTTCGTCCGAAACCCTGATACTTCGAAAGAGATTGTCCATTTTTTACATGAAGTGCACCTAGTTTTTTTTGTAACCCTCTCAACTTTTTAGCACATGCTATGTGGGTGAAATGATGATACCATGGCAACTTTCATCCTTTTCATAGTTCATTTGTAGTGCTTTTCAATTTCAGGGTTGTTTAGCTCAAAAAAAATTAGTAAATGCATGAAAAATAGCAAATGAAGTCAGAAAGGGTTGAAAATTGATGACATGGCTTTAAATGGTGCATACTGAATGCATAAAAGTCTGGAGTTGAAATAAGTTTAAAAAAATGAAATGCCTTTGTAAAAGGTGAGCTTTTGTCAGAAACTGTGATACTTCGAAAGAGATTGCAAATTTTGGGCATGAAGTGCATCCAGTTTTTTCCTTAACTATCTCAAATTTTTAGCACATGCTATGTGGGTGAAATGATGATACCATTCCAACTTTCAACCTTTTCAGAGTTCATTTGTAGTGCTTTTTAATTTTAGGGTCGTTTAGCTCAAAAAAATCAGTAAATGCATGAAAAATAGCAAATGAAGTAAGAAAGGGTTCAAAATCGATGACGTGGCTTTGAATGGTGCATACTGAACGCACAAAAAGGCTGGAGTTGAAATAAGTTAAAAAAATGAATTGCCTTTGTAACAGATGAGTTTTCGTCTGATACCCTGATACTTCGAAAGAGATTGTCCACTTTGTACACGAAGTGCATCTAGTTTTTGTCGTAACCCTCTCAACTATTGAGCACATGCTATGTGGGTGAAATGATGATACCATGCCAACTTTCAACCTTTTCAGAGTTCATTTGTAGTGCTTTTACATTTCAGGGTCGTTTAGCTCAAAAAAATCAGTAAATGCATGAAAAATAGCAAATGAAGTCAGAAAGGGTTGAAAATTGATGGTGTGGCTTTGAATGGTGCATACTGAATGCACAAAAAGTTTGGAGTTGAAATAAGTTTAAAAAAATGAAAAGCCTTTGTAACAGATGAGTTTTCGTCCGAAACCCTCATACTTCGAAAGAGATTGTCCATATTTAACACGAAGTGCATCCAGTTTTTGCCGTAACCCTCTCAACCATTTAGCACATGCTATGTGGGTGAAATGATGATACCATGCCAACTTTCAACCATTACGGGGTTCAATTGTAGTGCTTTTCAATTTCAGGGTCGTTTAGCTCAAAAAAATCAGTAAAGGCATGAAAAATAGCAAATAAAGTCAGAAAGGGTTGAAAATTGATGACATGGCTTTGAATGTGCATACTGAACGCACAAAAAGTCTGGAGTTGAAATAAGTTTAGAAAATGAAATGCCTTTGTAACAGGTGAGTTTTCGTCTGAAACCGTGATACTTCGAAAGAGATTGTCCATTTTGTACACGAAGTGCATCCAGTTTTTGCCGTAACCATCTCAAATTTTTAGCACATGCTTTGTGGGTGAAATGATGATACCATGCCAACTTTCAACCTTTTTAGAGTTCATTTGTAGTGCTTTTCAATTTCAGGGTCGTTTTGCTCAAAAAAATCAGTAAATGCAAGAAAAATAGCAAATGAAGTCAGAAAGGGTTGAAAATTGACGACGTTGCTTTGAATGGTGCATACTGAATGCACAAAAAGTCTGTAGTTGAAATAAGTTTTAAAACATGAAATGTCTTTCTAACTGATGAGTTTTCGTCTGAAACCCTGATACTTCGAAAGAGATTGTCCATTTTGTACACGGAGTGCATCCAGTTTTTGCCGTAACCCTCTCAACTATTTAGCACATGCTATGTGGGTGAAATGACGATACCATGCCAACTTTCAACCTTTTCAGATTTCATTTGTACTGCTTTTCAATTTCATGGTCGTTTAGCTCAAAAACAATCAGTAAATGCATGAAAAATAGCAACTGAAGTCAGATAGGGTTGAAAATTGATGATGTGGCTTTGAATGGTGCATACTGAATGCACAAAAAGTCTGGAGTTGAAATTAGTTTTAAAAAATGAAAAGCCTTTGTAACAGATGAGTTTTCGTCCGAAACCCTGATACTTCGAAAGAGATAGTCCATTTTGTACACGAAGTGCATCCAATTTTTGTCGTAACCCTCTCACCTTTTTAGCACATGCTATGCGGGTGAAATGATTATACCATGCCAACTTTCAACAATTACGGGGTTCATTTGTAGTGCTATTCAATTTCAGGGTCATTTAGCTCAAAAAAATCAATAAATGCATGAAAACTAGCAAATTAAGTCAGAAAGGGTTGAAAATTGATGAAGTGGTTTTGAATGGAGCGTACTGAACGCACAAAAAGATTGGAGTTGAAATAAGTTTTAAAAAATGAAATGTCTTTGTACAGATGAGTTTTCGTCCGAAACCCTGATACTTCGAAAGAGATTGTCCATTTTTTACATGAAGTGCACCTAGTTTTTTTTGTAACCCTCTCAACTTTTTAGCACATGCTATGTGGGTGAAATGATGATACCATGGCAACTTTCATCCTTTTCATAGTTCATTTGTAGTGCTTTTCAATTTCAGGGTTGTTTAGCTCAAAAAAAATTAGTAAATGCATGAAAAATAGCAAATGAAGTCAGAAAGGGTTGAAAATTGATGACATGGCTTTAAATGGTGCATACTGAATGCATAAAAGTCTGGAGTTGAAATAAGTTTAAAAAAATGAAATGCCTTTGTAACAGGTGAGCTCTTGTCAGAAACCGTGATACTTTGAAAGAGATTGCAAATTTTGTACACGAAGTGCATCCAGTTTCTGCCGTAACCCTCTCAACTTTTTAGCACATGCTATGTGGGTGAAATGATGATACCATGCCAACTTTCAACCTTTTCAGAGTTCATTTTAGTGCTTTTCAATTTCAGGGTCGTTTAGCTCAAAAAAATCAGTAAATGCATGAAAAATAGCAAATGAAGTCAAAAAGGGTTGAAAATTGACGACTTGGCTTTGAATGGTGCATACTGAATGCACAAAAAGTCTGGAGTTGAAATAAGTTTAAAAAAATGAAATGCCTTTGTAACAGATGAGTTTTCGTATGAAACCCTGATACTTCGAAAGAGATTGTCCATTTTGTACATGAAGTGCATCTAGTTTTTGCCGTAACCCTCTCAACTATTCAGCACATGCTATGTGGGTGAAATGATGGTACCATGTCTACTTTCAACCTTTTCTGAGTTCATTTGTACTGCTTTTCATTTTCAGGGTCGTTTAGCTCAAAAAAAATCAGTAAATGCATGAAAAATTGCAAATGAAGTCAAAAAGGGTTGAAAATTGATGATGTGGATTCGAATGGTGCATACTGAATGCACAAAAAGTTTGGACTTGAAATAAGTTTTAAAAAATGAAAAGCCTTTGTAACAGATGAGTTTTCGTTCGAAACCCTGATACTTTGAAAGAGATTGTCCATTTTGTACACGAAGTGCATCCAGTTTTTGCCGTAACCCTCTCAACTTTTTAGCACATGCTATGTGGGTGAAATTATGATACCATGCCAACTTTCAACATTTTCAGAGTTCATTTGTAGTGCTTTTCTATTTCAGGGTCGTTTAGCTCAAAAAAATCAGTAAAGGCATGAAAAATAGCAAATAAAGTCAGAAAGGGTTGAAAATTGATGACATGGCTTTGAATGTGCATACTGAACGCACAAAAAGTCTGGAGTTGAAATAAGTTTAGAAAATGAAATGCCTTTGTAACAGGTGAGTTTTCGTCTGAAACCGTGATACTTCGAAAGAGATTGTCCATTTTGTACACGAAGTGCATCCAGTTTTTGCCGTAACCCTCTCAAATTTTTAGCACATGCTTTGTGGGTGAAATGATGATACCATGCCAACTTTCAACCTTTTTAGAGTTCATTTGTAGTGCTTTTCAATTTCAGGGCCGTTTTGCTAAAAAAAATCAGTAAATGCAAGAAAAATAGCAAATGAAGTCAGAAAGGGTTGAAAATTGACGACGTTGCTTTGAATGGTGCATACTGAATGCACAAAAAGTCTGTAGTTGAAATAAGTTTTAAAACATGAAATGTCTTTCTAACTGATGAGTTTTCGTCTGAAACCCTGATACTTCGAAAGAGATTGTCCATTTTGTACACGAAGTGCATCCAGTTTTTGCCGTAACCCTCTCAACTATTTACCCCATGCTATGTGGGTGAAATGACGATACCATGCCAACTTTCAACCTTTTCAGATTTCATTTGTAGTGCTTTTCAATTTCATGGTCGTTTAGCTCAAAAAAAATCAGTAAATGCATGAAAAATAGCAACTGAAGTCAGATAGGGTTGAAAATTGATGATGTGGCTTTGAATGGTGCATACTGAATGCACAAAAAGTCTGGAGTTGAAATTAGTTTTAAAAAATGAAAAGCCTTTGTAACAGATGAGTTTTCGTCCGAAACCCTGATACTTCGAAAGAGATAGTCCATTTTGTACACGAAGTGCATCCAATTTTTGTCGTAACCCTCTCACCTTTTTAGCACATGCTATGTGGGTGAAATGATTATACCATGCCAACTTTCAACAATTACGGGGTTCATTTGTAGTGCTATTCAATTTCAGGGTCATTTAGCTCAAAAAAATCAATAAATGCATGAAAACTAGCAAATTAAGTCAGAAAGGGTTGAAAATTGATGAAGTGGTTTTGAATGGAGCGTACTGAACGCACAAAAAGATTGGAGTTGAAATAAGTTTTAAAAAATGAAATGTCTTTGTACAGATGATTTTTCGTCCGAAACCCTGATACTTCGAAAGAGATTGTCCATTTTTTACATGAAGTGCACCTAGTTTTTTTTGTAACCCTCTCAACTTTTTAGCACATGCTATGTGGGTGAAATGATGATACCATGGAAACTTTCATCCTTTTCATAGTTCATTTGTAGTGCTTTTCAATTTCAGGGTTGTTTAGCTCAAAAAAAATTAGTAAATGCATGAAAAATAGCAAATGAAGTCAGAAAGGGTTGAAAATTGATGACATGGCTTTAAATGGTGCATACTGAATGCATAAAAGTCTGGAGTTGAAATAAGTTTAAAAAAATGAAATGCCTTTGTAACAGGTGAGCTTTTGTCAGAAACCGTGATACTTTGAAAGAGATTGCAAATTTTGTACACGAAGTGCATCCAGTTTTTGCCGTAACCCTCTCAACTTTTTAGCACATGCTATGTGGGTGAAATGATGATACCATGCCAACTTTCAACCTTTTCAGAGTTCATTTTAGTGCTTTTCAATTTCAGGGTCGTTTAGCTCAAAAAAATCTGTAAATGCATGAAAAATAGCAAATGAAGTCAGAAAGGGTTGAAAATTGACGACTTGGCTTTGAATGGTGCATACTGAATGCAAAAAAAGTCTGGAGTTGAAATAAGTTTAAAAAAATGAAATGCCTTTGTAACAGATGAGTTTTCGTATGAAACCCTGATACTTCGAAAGAGATTGTCCATTTTGTACACGAAGTGCATCTAGTTTTTGCCGTAACCCTCTCAACTATTCAGCACATGCTATGTGGGTGAAATGATGGTACCATGTCTACTTTCAACCTTTTCTGAGTTCATTTGTACTGCTTTTCATTTTCAGGGTCGTTTAGCTCAAAAAAAATCAGTAAATGCATGAAAAATTGCAAATGAAGTCAGAAAGGGTTGAAAATTGATGACGTGGATTCGAATGGTGCATACTGAATGCACAAAAAGTTTGGACTTGAAATAAGTTTTAAAAAATGAAAAGCCTTTGTAACAGATGAGTTTTCGTTCGAAACCCTGATACTTTGAAAGAGATTGTCCATTTTGTACACGAAGTGCATCCAGTTTTTGCCGTAACCCTCTCAACTTTTTAGCACATGCTATGTGGGTGAAATTATGATACCATGCCAACTTTCAACATTTTCAGAGTTCATTTGTAGTGCTTTTCAATTTCAGGGTCGTTTAGCTCAAAAAAACAGTAAATGCATGAAAAATAGGAAATGAAGTCAGAAAGGGTTGAAAATTGATGACGTGGCTTTGAAAGGTGCATACTAAACGCACGAAAAGTCTGGAGTTGAAATAAGTTTTAAAAAATGCCTTTGTAACGGATGAGTTTTCGTCCGAAAGCCTGATACTTTGAAAGAGATTGTCCTTTTTTGTACATGAAGTGCATCCAGTTTTTGCCGTAACCCTCTCAACTTTTTAGCACATGCTACGTGGGTGAAATGATGATACAATGCCAACTTTCAACCTTTTCAGAGTTCATTTGTAGTGCTTTTCAATTTCAGGGTCGTTTAGCTCAAAAAAATCAGTAAATGCATGGAAAATAGCAAATGAAGTATAAAAGGGTTGAAAATTGATGACGTGGCTTTGAATGGTGTACACTGAATGCACAAAAAGTCTGCAGTTGAAATAAGTTTTAAAAAATGAAATGCCTTTGTAACAGATGAGTTTTCGTCTGAAATCCAGATACTTCGAAAGAGATTGTCCATTTAATACACGAAGTGCATCCAGTTTTTTCCGTAACCCTCTCATCTTTTTAGCATATGCTATGTGGGTGAAATGATGATACCTTGCCAACTTTCAACCTTTTCACGGTTCATTTGTAGTGCTTTTCAATTTCAGGGTCGTTTAGCTAAAAAAAATCAATAAATGCATGAAAACTAGCAAATGAAGTCAGAAAGGGTTAAAAATTGATGAAGTGGCTTTGAATGTAGCATACTGAACTCCCAAAAAATCTGGAGTTGAAATAAGTTTAAAAAAATGAAATGCCTTTGTAACAGATGAGTTTTCGTCTGAAACCCTGATACTTTGAAACAGATTGTCCATTTTTTACACGAATTGCATCCAGTTTTTGTCGTAACCCTCTCAACTTTTTAGCACATGCTATGTGGGTGAAATGATGATACCATGGCAACATTCAACCTTTTCAGAGTTCATTTGTACTGCTTCTCAATTTCAGGGTCGTTTAGCTCAAAAAAAATAAGTAAATGCATGAAAAATAGCAAATGAATTCAGAAAGGGTTGAAAATTGATGATGTGGCTTTAAATGGTGCGTACTGAATGCACAAAAGTCTGGAGTTGAAATAAGTTTAAAAAAATAAAATGCCTTTGTAACAGGTGAGCTTTCGTCAGAAACCATGATACTTCGAAATAGATTGTAAATTTTGAGCACGAAGTGCATCCAGTTTTTTCCGTAACTGTCTCAAATTTCTAGCACATGCTATGTGGGTGAAATGACGATACCATTCCAACTTTCAACCTTTTCAGAGTTCATTTGTAGTGCTTTTTAATTTCAGGGTCGTTTAGCTCAAAAAAATCAGTAAATGCATGAAAAATAGCAAATGAAGTCAGAAAGGGTTGAAAATCGATGACGTGGCTTTGAATCGTGTATACTGAACGCACAAAAAGGCTGGAGTTGAAATAAGTTTAAAAAAAATGAAATGCCTTTGTAACAGATGAGTTTTCGTCTGAAACCCTGATACTTCGAAAGAGATTGTCCATTTTGTACACGAAGTGCATTTAGTTTTTGCCGTAAACCTCTCAAATATTTAGCACATGCTATGTGGGTGAAATGATTATACCATGCCAACTTTCTACCTTTTTAGAGTTCATTTGTAGTGCTTTACAATTTCAGGGTCGTTTAGCTCAAAAAAATTAGTAAATGCATGAAAAATAGCAAATGAAGTCAGAAAGGGTTGAAAATTGATGATGTGGCTTTGAATGGTGCATACTGAACGCTCAAAAAGTTTGGAGTTGAAATAAGTTAAAAAAATGAAAAGCCTTTGTAACAGATGAGTTTTCGTCCGAAACCCTCATACTTCGGAAGAGATTGTCCATATTTAACACGAAGTGCATCCAGTTTCTGCCATAACCCTCTCAACTTTTTAGCACAAGCTATGTGGGTGAAATTATGATACCATGCGAACTTTCAACCATTACGGGGTTCATTTGTAGTGCTTTTCAATTTCAGGGTCGTTTAGCTCAAAAAAATCTGTAAAGGCATGAAAAATAGCAAATAAAGTCAGAAAGGGTTGAAAATTGATGACGTGGCTTTGAATGTGCATACTGAACGCACAAAAAGTCTGGAGTTGAAATAAGTTTAAAAAATGAAATGCCTTTTGTAACAGGTGAGTTTTCGTCTTAAACCGTGATACTTCGAAAGAGATTGTCCATTTTGTACACGAAGTGCATGCAGTTTTTGCCGTAACCCTCTCAACTTTTTAGGACATGCTATGTGGGTGAAATGATGATACCATGCCAACTTTCAACCTTTTCAGAGTTCATTTGTAGTGCTTTTCAATTTCAGGGTCGTTCAGCTCAAAAAAATCAGTAAATGCATGAAAAATAGCAAATGAAGTCAGGAAGGGTTAAAAATTGACGACGTTGCTTTGAATGGTGCAAACTGAACGCACAAAAAGTCTGGAGTTGAAATATGTTTTAAAAAATGAAATGCCTTTGTAACAGATGAGTTTTTGTCTGAAACCCTGATACTTCGAAAGAGATTGTCCATTTTGTACACGAAGTGCATCCAGTTTTTGCCGTAACCCTCTCAACTATTTAGCGCATGCTATGTGGGTGAAATGAAGATACCATGCCAACTTTCAACCTTTTCAGAGTTCATTTGAAGTGCTTTTCAATTTCAGGGTCGTTTAGCTCAAAAAAATAGTAAATGCATGAAAAATAGCAACTGAAGTCAGATAGGGTTGAAAATTGATGATGTGGCTTTGAATGGTGCATACTAAATGCACAAAAAGTCTGGAGTTGAAATAAGTTTAAAAAAATGAAAAGCCTTTGTACCATATGAGTTTTCGTCCGAAACCATGATACTTCGAAAGAGATTGTCCATTTTGTACACGAAGTGCATCCAGTTTTTGCCGTAACCCTCTCACCTTTTTAGCACCTGCTATGTGGGTGAAATGATGATACCATACCAACTTTCAACCATTACGGGGTTCATTTGTAGTGCTATTCAATTTCAGGGTCGTTTAGCTCAAAAAAATAAATAAATGCATGAAAACTAGCAAATGAAGTCAGAAAGGGTTGAAAATTGATGAAGTGGTTTAGAATGGAGCATACTGAACGCACAAAAAGTCTGGAGTTGAAATAAGTTTAAAAAAATGAAATGCCATTGTAACAGATGAGTTTTCGTCCGAAACCCTGATACTTCGAAAGAGATTGTCCAATTTTTACACGAAGTGCATCCAGTTTTTTTTGTAACCCTCTCAACTTTTTAGCACATGCTATGTGGGTGAAATGGTGATACCATGGCAACTTTTATCCTTTTCATAGTTCATTTGTAGTGCTTTTCAATTTCAGGGTCGTTTAGCTCAAAAAAATCAGTAAATGCATGAAAAATAGCAAATGAAGTCAGAAAGGGTTGAAAATTGATGATGTGGTTTTGAATGTGCATACTGAATACACAAAATTCTGCAGTTGAAATAAGTTTAAAAAATGAAATGCCTTTATAACAGGTGAGTTTTCATCTGAAACGGTGATACTTCAAAAGTGATTGTCCATTTTGTACACGAAGTCCATCCAGTTTTTGCAGTAACCCTCTCAACTTTTTCGCACATGCTATGTCGGTGAAATGATGATACCATGCCAACTTTCAACCTTTTAAGAGTTCATTTGTAGTGCTTTTCAATTTCAGGGTCGTTTAGCTCAAAAAAATCAGTAAATGCATGAAAAATAGCAAATGAAATCAGAAAGGGTCGAAAATTGACGACGTGGCTTTGAATGGTGCATACTGAATGCACAAAAAGTCTGGAGTAGAAATAATTTTTAAAAAATGAAATGCCTTTGTAACAGATGAGTTTTCGTCTGAAACCCTGATACTTCGAAAGAGATTGTCCATTTTGTACATGAAGTGCATCTAGTTTTTGTCGTAACCCTCTCAACTATTTAGCACATGCTATGTGGGTGAAATGATGGTACCATGCCTACTTTCAACCTTTTTAGAGTTCATTTGTACTGCTTTTCAATTTCAGGGTCGTTTAGCTCAAAAAAATCAGTAAATGCTTGAAAAATAGCAAATGAAGTCAGAAAGGGTTGAAAATTGATGATGTGGCTTTGAATGGTGCATACTGAATGCACAAAAAGTTTGGAGTTGAAATAAGTTTAAAAAAATGAAAAGCCTTTGTAACAGATGAGTTTTCGTCCGAAACCCTCATACTTTGAAAGAGATTGTCCATATTTAACACGAAGTGCATCCAGTTTTTGCCGTAACCCTCTCAACCTTTTAGCACATGCTATGTGGGTGAAATGATGATACCATGCCAACTTTCAACCATTACGGGGTTCAATTGTAGTGCTTTTCAATTTCAGGGTCCGTTTTAGCTCCAAAAAATCAGTAAAGGCATGAAAAATAGCAAATAAAGTCAGAAAGGGTTGAAAATTGATGAATGGCTTTGAATGTGCATATGAACGCACAAAAAGTCTGGAGTTGAAATAAGTTTAAAAATGAAATGCCTTTGTAACAGGTGAGTTTTCGTCTGAAACCGTGATACTTCGAAAGAGATTGTCCATTTTGTACACGAAGTGCATCCAGTTAGTTTTTGCCGTAACCCTCTCAAATTTTTAGCACATGCTTGTGGGTGAAATGATGATACCATGCCAACTTTCAACCTTTTTCAGAGTTCATTTGTAGTGCTTTTCAATTTCAGGGTGTTTGCTCAAAAAAATCAGTAAATGCAGAAAATAGCAATGAGTCAGAAAGGGTTGAAAATTGACGACGTTGCTTTGAATGGTGCATACTGAATGCACAAAAAGTCTGTAGTTGAAATAAGTTTTTAAAAATGAAATGTCTTTCAACTGATGAGTTTTCGTCTGAAACCCTGATACTTCGAAAGAGATTGTCCATTTTGTACACGAAGTGCATCCAGTTTTTGCCGTAACCCTCTCAACTATTTAGCACATGCTATGTGGGTGAAGTGAATGAATACCATGCCAACTTTCACCTTTTCAGATTTCATTTGTAGTGCTTTTCAATTTCATGGTCGTTTAGCTCAAAAAAATCAGTAAATGCATGAAAATAGCAACTGAAGTCAGATAGGGTTGAAAATTGATGATGTGGCTTTGATGGTGCATACTGAATGCACAAAAAGTCTGAGTTGAAATTAGTTTAAAAAATGAAAAGCCTTTGTAACAATGAGTTTTCGTCCGAAACCCTGAATATTCGAAAGAGAGTCCATTTTGTACACAGAAGTGCATCATTTTGTTCGTAACCCTCTCACCTTTTTAGCACATGCTATGTGGGTGATGAATGATATACCATCAACTTTCAACATTACGGGGTTCATTTGTAGTGCTATTCAATTTCAGGGTCATTTAGCTCAAAAAAAATCAATAAATGCATGAAAACTAGCAAATGAAGTCAGAAAGGGTTGAAAATTGATGAAGGGTTTTGAATGGAGCTACTGAACGCACAAAAAGATTGGAGTTGAAATAAGTTTAAAAAATGAAATGTCTTTGTACAGATAGTTTTCGTCCGAAACCCTGATACTTCGAAAGAGATTGTCCATTTTTTACATGAAGTGCCTAGTTTTTTTTTGTAACCCTCTCAACTTTTTAGCACATGCTATGTGGGTGAAATGGTGATACCATGGCAACTTTTATCCTTTTCATAGTTCATTTGTAGTGCTTTTCAATTTCAGGGTCGTTTAGCTCAAAAAAATCAGTAAATGC
>CM022299.1:652819497-652836814 GCA_011799875.1 Thinopyrum elongatum
CAACTTTTTAGCACATGCTACGTGGGTGAAATGATGATACAATGCCAACTTTCAACCTTTTCAGAGTTCATTTGTAGTGCTTTTCAATTTCAGGGTCGTTTAGCTCAAAAAAATCAGTAAATGCATGGAAAATAGCAAATGAAGTAAAAAAGGGTTGAAAATTGATGACGTGGCTTTGAATGGTGTATACTGAATGCACAAAAAGTCTGCAGTTGAAATAAGTTTTAAAAAATGAAATGCCTTTGTAACAGATGAGTTTTCGTCTGAAATCCAGATACTTCGAAAGAGATTGTCCATTTAATACACGAAGTGCATCCTGTTTTTTCCGTAACCCTCTCATCTTTTTAGCACATGCTATGTGGGTGAAATGATGATACCTTGCCAACTTTCAACCTTTTCACGGTTCATTTGTAGTGCTTTTCAATTTCAGGGTCGTTTAGCAAAAAAAAATCAATAAATGCATGAAAACTAGCAAATGAAGTCAGAAAGGGTTAAAAATTGATGAAGTGGCTTTGAATGTAGCATACTGAACTCCCAAAAAATCTGGAGTTGAAATAAGTTTAAAAAAATGAAATGCCTTTGTAACAGATGAGTTTTCGTCTGAAACCCTGATACTTTGAAACAGATTGTCCATTTTTTACACGAATTGCATCCAGTTTTTGTCGTAACCCTCTCAACTTTTTAGCACATGCTATGTGGGTGAAATGATGATACCATGGCAACTTTCAACCTTTTCAGAGTTCATTTGTACTGCTTTTTAATTTCAGGGTCGTTTAGCTCAAAAAAAATAAGTAAATGCATGAAAAATAGCAAATGAAGTCAGAAAGGGTTGAAAATTGATGATGTGGCTTTAAATGGTGCGTACTGAATGCACAAAAGTCTGGAGTTGAAATAAGTTCAAAAAAATGAAATGCCTTTGTAACAGGTGAGCTTTCGTCAGAAACCATGATACTTCGAAAGAGATTGTAAATTTTGAGCACGAAGTGCATCCAGTTTTTTCCGTAACTGTCTCAAATTTCTAGCACATGCTATGTGGGTGAAATGACGATACCGTTCCAACTTTCAACCTTTTCAGAGTTCATTTGTAGTGCTTTTTAATTTCAGGGTCGTTTAGCTCAAAAAAATCAGTAAATGCATGCAAAATAGCAAAAGAAGTCAGAAAGGGTTGAAAATCGATGACGTGGCTTTGAATGGTGTATACTGAACGCACAAAAAGGCTGGAGTTGAAATAAGTTTAAAAAAAATGAAATGCCTTTGTAACAGATGAGTTTTCGTCTGAAACCCTGATACTTCGAAAGAGATTGTCCATTTTGTACACGATGTGCATTTAGTTTTTGCCGTAAACCTCTCAACTATTTAGCACATGCTATGTGGGTGAAATGATTATACCATGCCAACTTTCTACCTTTTTAGAGTTCATTTGTAGTGCTTTACAATTTCAGGGTCGTTTAGCTCAAAAAAAAAAAAACTTTTTTTTTTGTGTTTATATTAGCTAAATAAAATCAGTACATGCATGAAAATAGCAAAAGAATCGAAAGGGTTGGAAATGGATGAAGTTTGCTTGAATGGTGGCAATACTTACTCACAAAAAGTCTGGAATTGAATAGTTTAAAAATAATGACATGCCTTTTAACAGATGGTTTTCGTCCGAACACCTGATCACTCGAAAGAGTGTCCCATTTTTTACAACAACGATGCTTCCAGTTTTGTTTTGTAACCTCTTTCAACTTTTTTGCCATTCTATGTGGGTGAATATTGTACCATGGCACCTCTTAACCTTTTCATATTCATTGAGTGCTTTTCAATTTCAAGGGTCTTTAAGCTGCAAAAAATAATATAATATGCATGTAAAAATAGCCATATGAAGTCTAGAAGGGTTGAATTGATGACTGTGCTTTGTAATGGTGCTATACTAATACCAAAAGTCTGAGTTGAATAAATTTAAAAAATGAATGCCTTAGGTAACCATGTGATTTTTCGTCTGAAACGGTGATACTTCAAGAAGTGATTGTCTCGTTTTGTCACAAGTTCCTCAGTATTTACGTAACCCTCAACTTTTTTCGCACCATGCTATCGTGGGTGAATGATGATACCATCCAACTTTCAACCTTTTCAAGAGTTCATTTGTAGTGCTTTTCATTTCATGGTCGTTTAGCTTCAAAAAAACTCAGTAAATGCATGAAATAGAAACTGAAGTCAAAAAGGGTAGAAATTGATCGACGTCTTTGAAATGGTGCACACTGAAGCACAAAAGTCGTGGAGTGAAAATACGTTTAAAAAAATGAATGCCTTTAAAGTATTTTCGTCGAACCTACTGAAGTTCCATTTGACACAAGTCCTCCATATCCTACTCTAACTTATCGCACATGCTATGTGGGTGAAACTGATGGTACCCATGGCCATCTTTCAACGCTTTTAAGAGTTCATTTGTTGTCTTTCAATTCAGTCATTTAGCCTCAAAAAATTACAATGCTAAAACCAATGAAGTCAGAAAGGGGTTGAAAATTATGCTGTTTGGCTTTGAATGGTGCACTAACGATGCACAAAAAGTCTGAGTTGAAATATTTAAAAAAATGAAATGCCTTTTTAAACAGCATGAGTTTTCTTTCCGTATAACCCGATACTTTCGAAAGAGAATTGTCCATTTGTACAATTTTGTACACGAAGTCATCTAGTTTTTTGCCGTAAACCCTCTCCACTGTTTTAGCACATCTTATGTGGGTGAAAATTGATGTACCAGTCCACTTTCAACCTTTTCATGAGTTCATTTGTAGACTGCTTTTCATTTCATGGTCGTTTAGCTCGAAAAAATCAGTACATGCAATGAAAATGCAAATGAAGTCAGAAAGGGTAACAGTTTGATGATTGGATTCGAATGGTGTCATACTGAACGCACAAAAACGTTTGGTTAAAATAGATTTTAAAGAAATGAAAAGCCTTTGTAACTAGATGATTTTCGGTTCCGAAACGCTGAATTTAAAGATGATTGTCTTTTTATACACGAAGTGGCATCCATTTTGCCGTACCCTCTCAACATTTTTAGCACATGCTTATGTGGTGAAGTTATGATACCAATGGCCACTTTCAACACTTTTCAAGAGATTCATTTGTAGTGCTTTTCATTCAGGGTCGTTTACCTCAAAAATCGTAAATGCATAGAAATAGTCAAATGAAGTCAAAAGGGTTGAAATTGATGAGTTTGGCCTTTGATGGTGCAGACTGAATCGCACGAAAAGTCTCGGAGTTTTGAAATAATTTTAAAAAATGAAACCTTTGTACACGGATGATTTTCGTCTCGAAAATACGCCCTGAATACTTCTGAAAGAGATTGGCCTTTTTTTGTACATGAAGTGCTTCAGTTTCTTGTGCCGTAACCCCTCACACTTTTTTAGCACATGCTACTAGTGGAAATGATGATACCATCGCCAACTTCTCCAACCTTTTCAAGAGTTCATTTGTAGTGCTTTTCAATTTCAGGGTCACAGGGTCTTAGCCCTCAAAAAAACAATCAGTAAATGCATGAAAATAGCAATGAGATTAAAAGGGGGTTGGAAAATTGATGACTGGCTTTGAATGGGTGTACTGAAAGTCACAAAAAGTCTGGAGTTGAAATAAGTTTAAAAAATGAATTGCCTTTGTAACGAATAGTTTTTGGTTCCTGAAACCCTATACTTCGAAGAGATTGCCATTTATACATAGTGCATCCAGTTTTTGTCGATACCCTCTCACTTGTTATAGCACATGATGGGTGAAATGATATACCTATGCCAACTTTAACCTGTTCAGTACGTTCATTTTAGTGCTTTTTCAATTTCAGGGTCGTTTAAGCTAAAAAAAATCTATGCACTGAAACTAGCATATGAAGTCATAAGGGTTGAAGCTATTGATGGTGGTTTTGAATGGTGCATACTGAACGTCACAAAAAATCTGGATTTGACTAAGTTAAAAAAATGAAATGCCTTTGTAACAGATGATTTTCGTCCAATCCCTGATACTTGAAAAGATTGTCACTTTTACATGAATGCAATCCAGTTTTTGGCGTAACCCTCTTCATTTTTTAGCACATGCTTGTGGTGAAAGATGATACCATGGCAACTTTCAATCCTTTTCAAGTTCATTTGTAGCTGCTTTTTAATTCAATTTCAGGGTATTTAGCTACAAAAAAATCAGTAAATGCATGAAAAAATAGCAATGAAGTCAAAAGGTTGGAATTGGATGATGTGGCTTTAATGTGCAGTACTGAATGCCACAAAAGTCTGGAGTTGAATAAGTTCAAAAAAAATGAATGCTGTGTAACAGGTGAGGCTTCGCCAACCCATAGATACTTTTCGAAAGAGATGTCAATTTTGAGCAAAGTGCTCCATCAGTTTTTTCTGCCGTAACTACCCAACGATTTCTAGCACATGCTAATGTGGGTGAAATGCGGATAACCGTCCAACTCTCAACCTATTTTCAGAGTTCATTTGTAGTGCTTTTTTCAAGTTCAGTTCTTTAGCTCAAAAAAATCAGTAATAAGCATGAAATAGCCAAAAGAAGTCAGAAGGTTGAAATTCGATTACGTGGCTTTGAATGGTTATACTGAACGCACAAAAAGTCTGGAGTTGAAATAGTTAAAAAAATGACAATGCCTTTGTACAGATGAGTTTTTTGTCGAAACCTTATACTTCGAAAGAGATTGGTCATTTTGTACACGAATGCATCTTAGTTTTCACTGCAAAGTGCCGTAACCTCGGTCACCTATTTTTTCTGCACATGCATTGGGTGAAATGATGATCCATGCCCAACTTTCTACTTTTCCTAATGTTCATTTGTAGTGTTTTCAATTTTCAGGGTCGTTTAGGCTCAAAAAAAATCTAGTAAATGCATGGAAAAATAGACAAACAATGTCAGAAAATGGTTGAAATTGATGACGTGTGCCTTTGGAATGGTGCACTCTGAACGCACAAAAAATTTGGAGTTGAATAAGTTAAAAAAAAAATGAGCCTTTGTAACAGAAGGTTTCGTCCGAACCCTCATACTTTGAAGAGAATTGTCCATATTTTACACGAATTGCATCCAGTTATTGTATCGTAACCCTCTGAACTTTGTTAAGCACATGCTAGTGTGGTAAATGGATGACCATGCCACTTTTCAACCTTTATTAGTGTTCATTTGAGTGCTTTTTCAATTCAGGTGCAGTATTAGCCTTTTTCAAAAAAATCATGTAAAGGCATAAAAATACAAATGAAGTCAGAAAGGTTTGAAAATTTGATGACGTGCGCTTTTAATTTGCATCTGAAAGCACAAAAAGCCTTGGAGTTGAAATAAGTAAAAATGAAATGCCTTTTAACAGATGAGTTTTCGTCCTAAACGTGAAGATACTTCGAAAGAGATTTTCCATTTTACACAAGTAGCATCGCAGTTTTTGCCCGTAACCCTCTCAACTGTTTAGCAATCTATGTGGGTGAAATGAGATACCATGCCAACTTTTCCAACTTTTTCAGAGTTCATTGTAGTGCTTTTCAATTCCGTGTCATTTAGCGTCAAAAAAATCAGTAAATCACGAAAATAGCAATGAGTTAAAAGCGGTTAAACTTAAGATGGGTTGCGTTTGAATGGTGCAACTGAAGCACAAAAGTCTGGAGTTTAGAAATAAGTTTTTAAAGAAATGACATGCCTTGTAACATATGGGTTTCGTCGAAACCTGATACTTCGAAAGATTGGTGTCCATTTTGTAACGAAGTGCATCCAGTTTTTTTGCTCGTAACCCTCTAAACTATTAGCCTGTCTACTGTGGGTGAACTATGATACCGATGCCAACTTTTCAACCCTTTTTAGAGTTTCATTTGTAGTGCTTTTCATTTCAAAGGGTCAGTTAGCTCATAAAAATAGAAATTGCATGAAAAATAGCAACTGAAGTCTAATAGGGTGGAAATAGTGATGAATTGCTTTGAATGGTGCTACTAAATCACAACAAAGTCCTTGGAGTGGAAATAATTAAAAAAATGAATAGCCTTTGTACTACAGATGAGTTTTCGTCCGAAACCTGATATCTTTCGAAAGAGATGTCCATTTTGAACGAAGTGCTTCCATTTCTGCCGTAACCACTCTCAACCTTTTGTATCACATGCTATGAGCGATAATGATGATACCATGCAAACTCAACGTTATTCCAGATTACGGGTTTCATTTGTAGTGCTATTCACATTTCAAGGGTCAGTTTAGGCTCAAAAAAATAGAATCAATGCCTTAAAAAACCGCAAATGAAGTCAGAAAGGGTATTAGATGACTTGTGGTTTATGGTAGCGTAACTGAAGCCACAAAAAGTCCTGGATTGAAATAGGTTTAGAAAAAAATGAATGCCTGGTAATCAATGAGATTGTTGGTGCGAACCTATACTTCGAAGAGATTGTCCATTGTCACATCGAAGTGCATCAGTTTTTTTTGCTAACCCTCGACAACTTTTTAGCCCATGCCATGTGGGTGAAATGATGATACCATTGCGCAACTTTGTAACCTTTTCAGTAGTTCATTGTATGACTTTTTCAATTTCAGGGTCATTTAGTCAAAAAAATCATAAATGCACTAAAAAATAGCAAATGAAGTCGAAAGGGTTGAAAATTTTGATGTTGGCTTTGGAATGTGCGCAATACTGAAACGCAAAAAATTCGGCGTTGAAATACAGTTTAAAAAAATGAATGCCTTTTAAACAGGTGAAGTTTTTTCGTCCTGAAATCCCGTGATAACTTCAAGAGTGATTGTCCATATTGTACAGAAGAGTCCACCAGTTTTTTGCAGTAAACCCTCTACAATTTTTGCGCACATGCTATGTGGTGGAAATGATGATACCAGGCCAACTTTGCAACCTTTTAGAGTTCATTGTGCAGGCTTTCAATTTCATTCGGGTCTTTTTAGCTCAAAAAAAAAATCAGTAAAGCTGAAAAACGACAATGAAATCAGAAAGGTTGTGAAATTGACGACGTTGCCCTTGAATGGTGCATACTGAAGCACAAAAAGTCGGGTGAGAAATAGTTTAACAAATATGAAAATGCCTTTGTTAACCTCAACTATTTTTAGCCGAAACCTGCTATACTTGAGAGATTGGTTGTAACATGTCCAGTCTGCGTAACCTACTTTTGCCTGATGAAATGTGTCCTGCACTTCACCTTTCAGTTCAATAGTTCATTTGTAGCTGGCTTTTCAATTCAGGGCGTTTAGACTCACAAAAATCAGTAAATCAATGAAAATAGCAAATGAGTCTTAGAAAGGGTTGGAAAATTGAGATGGTGGCTTTGAATGGTGGTCTATTCACTGAATGCACAAAAATCTGGATTTGAAATAAGTTAAAAAAAAATGAAAAGCCTTTGTACATGATGAGTTTGTCGTTCGAAACCCTGATACACTTTGAAAGAGATTGTCATTTTGTAGCACGAAGTGCACCAGTCTTCATCCCTGGAACAACCGCTCAACAATTTTCGCACATGCTATGTGGTTGAAATAGATGTATATCCATGCCAACTTTCAAACCATTGTTCAATTTATTTGTAGTGCTTTTCAATTTCACCGGGTCTTTAGACTCAAAAAAATCTTGAAATGCATGAAATAGCAACGATAGTCAAAGGGTTAGAAATTGTGACGTGCTTTGAAGTGCAACTGAACGAACGCACAAAGTCGGAGTTTGAAATAGTTTAAAAAATTATCCTTGTAAAGATTAGTTTTCGGGTCCGAGACCCTGATCGTTGGATCAAGATGATGTATTTTTGTACGACAGTGTCATCCCAGTTATGATAAACCCTACCCTCCAAACTTTTCTAGCACATGCTACGTGGGTGAAATGATGATAACCATGCCAGACTTTTACCTTTTCAGAGTTTCCATTTGTAAGCTTCTTTTCAATTTATGGGTCAGTTTAGCTCAAAAAGAATGAAAATGCCCCCCATGAGAAAATAGAAATGAAAGTTTAAAGGTTGAACATTGTTGATTGTAAATGGTGCCTATAAATCGCCAAAAAGTCCTGGAGTTGAAATAGTGTAAAAAGAAATGCCTTTGTAACAGATGAGTTTTCGCTCCGAAACCCAGATACTGCTTCAAAAGATTGTCCATTTTGTACACAAGTCATCCAGTTTTGGTCGTACCCTCTCAACTTTTAGCACATGCTATGTGGTTGAAATGATGATACCACGAACTTTCACCTTTTCAGAGTTCATTTGTAGTGCTTTTTCAATTTTAGGGATTGTTATTCTTGAAACAAACTTATAACAGCATGAAAAATACAATGAAGTCAGAAGGGTTAAAAGTTTGATGATGTTGGCTTTGATGGTGTTAACGCCAAAAAAGTCTGGCAGTTAAAATAATTTTACAGAAAAATGAAATGCCTTTGTAACATACGTGAGCTTTTCGTCCAAACCTTTACTTCGAAAGAGTATTGTCACATGTTTGTCACGAATGCATCCTAGTTTTTTGCCTGAAACCTTTCTCAAACTTTTATCACTCTGCTATGTGGGGTAATATGGATAACCATGCCAACTTTCAACCATTTAACGGTTCATTTTGAGTTTGCTTTTAATTTCAGGGTCTTTGATCAATAAAATCAGAAATGAATGAAAGATAGCAAATGAGTGCAGAAAGGTTGGAAATTGGATGAAGTGCTTATTCGAATGGTGCATACTGAATGCACAAAAGTTATGGGAGTTGAAATAAGTTTAAAAAAATGAAATTGCCTGTGTTGTAAGCAATGAGTTTTCGTTGAAAACCCTGATACTTTGAAAGAGATTGTCCACTTTTGTACACGAGGCTCCAGTTTTTGCCCGTAACCCTCTCAACCTTTTGAGCATACTCTATGTGAGTGAAATGATACCATGCCAATTTCACAACTGTTCTCAGAGTTTCATTTGGTGTGCTGTCTTCAATTTAGGTCAGTTTAGCTCAAAAAAAATCAGTAAATTCTGAAAATAGCAAATGAAGTCAGAAGGGTGAAAATTGAGAACAGTGGCATTTTGATGGTTGATACTGACTACAAAATCTATAGAGGTAAAGAAATAAGTTTAAAAAAATGATATGCCTTTGTAATAGATGATTTTGTGCGAACCTAATACTTGAAAGAGATGTGTCCTTTGTACACGATAGTGCATCCAGTTTTTCCTGCCGTAACCCATCACTATTTAGCGACATGCCTATGTGGTGCAATGATATGGTACCCATGCCTACTTTGACCTTTTTCAGTGTCTTTTTGTATGCTTGTCAATTTCACGGTCGTTTATGCTCAAAAATCAGTAAATGCTGAAATCAATACCAAAGAAGTCAGAAAGGGTTAAAGTTGATGATGTGGCTTTTTGAATCTGCATACTGCAATGCACAAAAAAGTTTGGAGTCGAAATAAGTTTAAAAACAATGAAAAGCCTTTGTAACGTGAGTTTGTCGTCCAGACCCAACCCTAATACTTGAAAGAGATTGTCTATTTATACACGAAGTGCAATCCATTTTTGCCGTAAACACTCTTACACTTTTTAGCACATGCTATGTGGGTGAAATTATGATACGCATGCCAACTTTAGTCACAGATTTCCAGAGTTTCATTTTAGTCTTTTTCAATTTAGGGTCGTTTAGCTAGCTAAAAAATATAAATGCGTGAAAAATAGCAACGAGTCGAAAGTGGTGAAAATTGTGACGGGCTTTGATGGTGCATCTGAACGCACAAAAAGAAGTCTGTGAGTTGGAATATTTTAAAAAATGAAATGCCTTCGTACAGATGATTTTTTCGCGAAAACCCTGATACTTGAAACGAGATTTCATTTTTTTACAACGAATTGAACTCCAGCTTTTTTGCGTAACCCTCTCACTTTTCAGCAAACATGCTAATGTGGGTGAAATGATGATCCATGCCAACTTATTCACAACGCCTTTAGAGTTCATTTGTAGCTCTTTTCCATTCAAGGGTCGTTTAGGCCACAAATGAGTAAATGTCTAAAAATAGCAAAGAACGTCAGAAAGGTTTGAAAATTGATGATTGGCTTTGAAGTGCATACTGACGCACAAAAAGTTTGAGTTGTAAATCACGTCAAAAAATGAAATCCTTTGTAACAGTGAAGTTTTTCGTCAGAAACCTGAGCTCTCAAAGAGATTGTCATTTTTGTAGCATGAAGTGCATCCAGTTTTTTGTTCGTAACCTGTCTCAATGATTTAGCACATGCGATGTGGGTGCAATGAATGATACCATTCCAACTTGCAACCTTTCAGGTTTCATTGGTAGTGCTTTCAATTCATGGTATTTAACTCAAAAAAATCAGTAAATGCTGAAAATGCAAATGAAGTAGAAAGGGTTAAAAGTTTATTGATGTGTGCTTTGATGGTGCATACTAACTGCACAAAAGTCTGGAGTTAGAAATATTTAAAAAAATGAAATAGCCTTTGTACAGATTGAGTTTGTCGTCGAAACCCTTGATACTTTGTAAAGAGATTGGTCCATTTGTACAACGAGTGCATCCAGTTTTTTGCCAGTACCCTCTCAACTTTTAGCACATGCTTGTGTGAAATTATGATACAGCCAACTTTCAACCATTTTCAAGTTCATTTGTATGTGCTTTTCCAATTGTCAGGGTCAGTTTGAAGCCGCAAAATCAGTAATGCACAACAAATAGCACCATGACGTCAAAGGGTTGAAAATTGATGATGTGGCTTTAATGGTGAATACTGAATGCACAAAAAGTCTGGAGTTAAAATACGTTTTTAAAAAATGAATGGCCTTTGTAACAAGTTGCTTTGCGTCCGAAACCTGATACTTCGAAGAGATTGTCATTTTTTGTAGCAGAGTGCATCCACCAGTTTTTGTTCGTACCCCTGCTCAACATTTTTACACATGCCATGTATGTGGGGTGAAATGTGATAAGCCATGCCAACTTTCAACTTTTTAGAGTGTGCATTTGTAGTGCTTTTCATTTCATGGTCATTTAAGCTCAAAAAAAATGAGTAAATGCATGAAAAATAGCAAATGAAGTCAGAAAGGGTTGAAAATTATGAGTTGGCTTTGAATGTGAACTGGAGACGCACAAATCTGGAGTTGAAATAAGGTTACAAACAAATGAAATGCCGTTGTAACAGATATGTTGTTCGTCCTAAAAACCCCTGATTACTCGAAAGAGGATTGTCCATTTTGTACAACGAGAGTGGCATACCGTTTTTGCCGTAAACCCCTCAACTTTTTAGCCACATTAGCTATGTGGGTGAAATTGATGATTACCATTCCACTTTCACACATTTCAGTGTGCATTTGTAGTGCTTTTCAATTTTCCAGGTCTTGTAGATCAAACAAAATCGTAAAATGCATGAAAATAAGCCAAATTAAGTCAGGGAAACAGGGTTAGTGAAATTGATGACGTGGCTTGAATGGTCATTACTGAATGCCACAAAAGTCTGGAGTTGAAAATAAGTTTAAAAAAATTAAACTCCTTTGTAACGGATAGTGTTTCGTCGCAAATCTGATACTGTCAAAGAGAGGTTGTCCATATTGTACATGAAGTGGCATCCAGTTTTTGCCGTAACCTCTGCTTAATTTTTTAAGCACTGGCTATGTGTGAAATGATGATACCATTGCCCAACTTTCACAACCATTTCAGAGTTAACCTTTGTAGTGCTTTTTCATTTCAGCGGTCTTTAGTCAAAAAAATCAGTAATGACATGAACAAAATAGCAAAGAGTCAGGAAGGGTTGAGAAAATTGAGTGACAGTGTGCTTTGAATGGTGGCATAACTGAAACGCACAAAAGTCTGGAGTTGAAATAACTTAAAAAAATTGAAATGCTTTGTAACTAGATGAGTTTTCCGGTCGAAACCCTGATACTGCGAAAGCGATTGCCATTTTGTACACGAAGTGCTCCAGTTTTTGCGTAACCTCCCAACTTTTAGCACATGCTATGTGGGTTGAATTGATATGATACCATGCCAACTGTCTCAACCTTTCAGAGTTTCATTTGTAGTGCTTTTCAATTTCAGGGATCATTTAGAGCTCAAAAAATAATAAATGCATGAAAAATAGCATTGAAGTCGTTAAAGGGTTGGAAATTGATTGAGTGGCTTTGAATGCCGTCTATACTGAACTGCACAAAAAAGTGTGGGTTGACATAGTTTAAAAAAATGTAATTCCTTATAGAACGAGCTGAGTTTTTAGGCGAAAAAACCTGACTATTTCGAAAGAGATTGTTCCATTTTTACCGAAGTGGCATCCAGTTTTTGCCGTAAACCCTCTCAACTTTTTATCGCACATGCTATGTGGGTTAATGAACTGATGATACCATGCCAACTTCAACCTTTTCAAGTTCATTTGTAGTGCTTTTCAATTTCAGGTGTCTTTTAGTAAACAAAAATCAGTAAAGCAGTGAAAAATAGCCAAAATCGAAGGTCAAAAGGTTTGAATTGATTGACGTGGCTTGAATGGTGCACCACTGAACGACAAAAAGTGCGGGATTTGAAATAGTATTAAAAAATGAAAATTGCCTCGTAACAGATGAGTTTTCCGTCCGAAACCCTGATATTGAAAGAGATTGTCCATTTTGGTAAATCGAAGTGGCTCCAGTTATTTATTATTGCCGTAACCCTCTAACTTTTTAGCAACATGCTAGTGGGTGGAAATGGGATACCATGCCAAAACTTTCACCTTTTTAAGTTCATTTGTAGTGCTTTTTCAATTTCAGGTACATTTAGCTCAAAAAAAATTATAAATGCATGAAAAATCGCGCAAATTAAGTCAGAAGGGTTGAAATTCTAGATGTGCTTTGAATGGTGCATACTAACGCACAAAAAGTACTGGAATTGAAATAATAAAAAAATGAAATGCCTTGAACAGATAGTTTTCTCCGTCAACACACACACATGATACTTCGAAAGAGAGGGTCCATTTTTATCAGAGAGTGGCATCCATTTTGCCGTAACCCCTCTAACTTTTAGCATCATGCTATGTGTGGGAAATGATGAACCAGGCAGACTTGCAACCTTTTAAGAGTCATTTGTAGTTCTATTCAATTTCAGGGTGCTTTGCTACGAAAAGATCAGTAAGCATCGAAAATAGCAAATGAAGCTGGAAAGGTTAAAATTGATGATGTGGCTTTGAATGGTGCATACTGAACGCCAAAAAGTCTGGAGTTAAAATAAGTTAAAAAATGAAATGCCTTTGTAAAGATGACTGTTGCGTCCGAAAAACCCTATACTCAAAGAGATTGTCCATTTTGACACGAAGGCTCCAGTTTTTGCCGTAACCCTCTCACACTTTTTAGCACTGCTATGTGGGTGAAATGATGATCCATGCCAACTTCAAAACATCACTTTTCAGAGTTCCATTAGTGCTTTTTCCAATTTCAGGGTCTTTATAGCTCAAAAAAATCTGTAAATGCAGTGAGAAAAGCAATGTAAGCAAGAAAGGGTTGAGAAAGTGATGACGTGGCATCTGTTGAAGGTGCATACTGACGACACAAAACTTCTGGAGAGTTGAAAATAAGTATAAAAAAAATGAAATGCCTTTGTAACAGATGGTTTTCGTCACGAACTATAAACACCGGATACTTACCGAAAGAGATGTTTTCCATTTTGTACAACGAAGTGAGGCTCCAGTTTTTCCTGCGCATAGAACCCTCTCAACTTTTACGTCACATTGTATGTGAGTGAAATGATTAGAATACCATGTCCAACTTTCAAGTTTTCAGAGTTCATTGTAAGTGCTATTTAATTCTAGGGTCATTAGCAAAAAAAATCATAAATGCATGAAAATAGCAAATGAAGTCAGAGAAAGGGTTGAAATTGATGCGTGGATTGAATATGCATACTGAAAGCACAAAATTCTGGAGTTGAAATGAAGGTTTAAAAAAATGAAGTTTATGTGTTAATGTCGCGAGTTTGTGTAGCGAAACCTTATACTTCGAAAGAAGTTATTGTCCTGTCGTTACCACGGAATCGCCTCATCCAAGTTTTTTTGCCAGTAACCCTCTCATACTTTTTAGCACACATTCGCTCATGTGGGTGAACATGAGTGACACCATTGCCACTTTCAACCTTTCAGATTTCATTTGTAATGCTTTTCAATTTCAAGGTCTTTAGCTCAAAAAATCCAGTAAATGCATGGAAATATACAAAGAGTCAGAAGTTTGAAAAAGTTTAGATACTGTGGCTTTGAATGTGTTCTACTTGAAACGACCAAAAAGCTTGAAGTTGAAATAAGTTAAAAAAGAAAGTCCTTTGTAACACGATGAGTTTTCGTCACGAAACCCTGATACTTCGAAAGAGGATTGTCCATTTTGTACACGAAGTGATCCAGTTTTGCCGTAACCCTCTTAACTTTTAGCACTATATGGGTTGAAATGAGAGATACCCATGCCCACTTCAACTTTTCATAGTTGCTTGGTAGTGCTATTTTAATTTCAGGGTCCTTTAGCTAAAAAAAGATAAATATGGCATGAAAACTAGCAATGAAGTCAACAGGGTTGGAAATTGATGACTGGCTGTTGAATGGTGCATTACTGAACTGACACAAAAGTTGAGTAATAAGTTCCAAAAAATGAAATATGCTCTTGAATGATGAGTTTCGCTGCCGAAACCCTGATTACTTCGAAAGATATTGTCCATTTTGTACATCGAATGCCGTCCACAGTTTTTACTTGCCGTAATCCTCTCCTAATTTTTAAGCACCATCTATGTGCGGTGAAATGTGATACCATGCCAACTTTCAAACATCAATTTTCAGGAGTTCATTGTGAGTGGCTTTTCAATTTCAGGGCTCTTAGCCTAAACAAAAAACATAAATGCATGAAAAATAGAAATGAAGTCATAAAGGGTTGTGAAATTGAAATGATGACGTTGGCTTGAATGGTGCATACTGATGACACAAAAAGTCTGGAGTTGAAATAAGTTCAAAAAATGAAATGGCCTTTGTAACAGATGAGTTTAGTCTTGCGAAACCCTGTACTTCGAAAGGATTGTCCATTTTTGCTACACGAAGTGGCATCCGTTTTTCGCCGAAAACCTCCTCTCAACTTTTTGCAATTGCTATGTGGGTGAATGAAATGATGATTACCATGGCCAACTTGTCAACCTTTCAGATTCATTTGTTGTGCTTTCAAGTTTCAAGGACTTTAAGCTCGAAAAAATCAGTTAATTGCAGTGAAAAATAGCAAACAAGTCAAAAAGGGTGAAAATTGGACGTGGCTTTGATGGTGCAACATGAACTGCACAAAAAAGTCTGGAGTTTGAACATAAGTTTAAAAAATGAAATTGCCTTCGTAACGCGATGTAGTTTTCGTCCGAAACTGATATTTCGAAAGAGATTGTCCATTTTTGTACACGACAGTGCTATCCAGTTTTTGCCGTAACTCTCTCACTTTCAGCACATGCTTTGGGGAAATGATGATACCATGCCAAACTTCAACAACTTTTTCATAGTTCATTTGTAGTGCTTTCAATTTCAGCATGGTCGCATTTAGGTCAAAAAATGAGTAACTGATGAAAACGCAAATGAAGTCAGAAAGGTTTGGAAATTTGAATGAGTGGCTTTGAATGGTCCATACTGAAAACGCACAAAAAGTCTGGAGTTGAATAATAAAAAAAATGACAATCCTTTGTAACTCGATGAGTGTAGTTTTCGTCTCGAAACCCTGATCTTCGAAAGAGATTGTCCATTTTGTGTGAACGAAGTGGCTCCCGAGTTTTTGCTCTAACCTCTCAACTTGTTAAGCACATGCTAATGGGGTTGAATGAGATACCATGCCAACTGGTTCAACCTTTAAGAGTTCATTTGTAGTGGTTTTTCAATATTTCAGGTCCTTTAGCTCAAAACATAAGTAAATGCAGAAATAAGCAAATAGGTCCGAAAGGGTTGACAAATTGATGATATGCTTTAATGGTTCATACTGAAGCACACAAAAGTATGGAGTGTAAATACAGTTTAAAAAACTGAAATTCCTTTGTAGGAGAGTTTTCGTGCGAAAACACCTGATAATTCGAAGAAGAGGATGTCCATTTGTATACACAAGACAGTGCATCCAGTTTTTTGCCGTAAACCTCTCAACTTTTTAGCACAGCTATGTGGGTGCAATGATGTACCATGTCCAAACTTTTCCCTTTTCAGAGTTTCTTGTAGTGCTTTTCAATTTCAGGTCGATTTAGGCTAAAAAAAATCATAAAATGCATGAAGAAATAGCAAATGAAGTCAGAAAGGTTGAGAAATTGATGACAGTCGCTTTGAATTGTGATACTGAAACGCACAAAAATCTGGGAGTTGAAATAAGTAATAAAAAATGAAAATGCCTTTGTAACAGATGAGTTTTCGTCCGAAACCTCCTGATACTTCGAAGAGATTGTCCCATTTTGTACATTGAAGTGGCTCCAGTTTTTTCCCGTAACCCCCTCTCAATTTTTAGGCACATGCTATGTGGGTGAATGATGATACCATGCCAAACTTTAACCTTTTCAGAGTTCATTTGTGGAGTGCTTTTCCATTTCAGGGTATCATTTAGCTCAAAAAAATAGTAAATGCATGAACAAAATAGCAAATGAAGTCAGAAAGGGTTTGAGAATTGATTGACGTGGCTTTGACAATGTGTCAGCTGAACGCATAAAAGTGTGGATTGAAATAAGTTTAAAATGAAATGCCTTGTAACAATGGAGTTTTTCGTCCGAAACCTGATCCTTCGAAGAGATATGTCCATTCTGAACAGAGTGCATCCTAGTTGTTTGCGTCGTAACCCTCTCAATTTTAGCACCATGCATGTGTGGTGAAATGATGATTACCAGCCAAACTTTCATATCACCTTTTCAGAGTTCATTTGTATGCTATTTCAATTTCGGTTGCTTAGCTCAAAAAATCAATAAATGCAGAAAAATAGCAAATGAGCAGAACAGTTTGAAAATTGATGATGCTTGACATTTTGCACTGAAACGCACAAAATGTTGGAGTTGAATAAGTTTAAAAAAATGAAATCCTGTTTAAACAAGATGACTTTTCTCCGAAACCCTGATACTTGAAAGAGATTGTCCATTTGTACACGATAGTGGCATCAGTTTTTGCGACCCTCTCTAATTTTTAACTCTACATGCTATGGGGTGTAAATGATGATCCCATGCACTTTCAACCTTTTCCAGAGTCATTGCTGTGCTTTTATCACTATCTATCACAGGGCGTTTAAGCTCAATAAAAATCAGTAATGCATGAAATACAAATGAAGTCATAAAGGGTTGAGAATTGATCTGAACTGGCTTTGAATGTTGCATACTTGAACGCCAAAGAAAGTCTATAGTAGAAATAAGTATAAAAAAATGAAATCCTTTCGTAACAGTATGAGGTTTCGTCCAAGCCTGATCTT
>CM022299.1:652837330-652866824 GCA_011799875.1 Thinopyrum elongatum
CAAATGAAGTCAGAAAGGGTTAAAAACTGATGGTGTGGCTTTGAATGGTGCATACTGAACGCACAAATTTTTTGGAGTTGAAATAAGTTAAAAAAATGAAAAGCCTTTGTAACAGATGAGTTTTCGTCCGAAACCCTCATACTTCGAAAGAGATTGTCCATATTTAACACGAAGTGCATCCAGTTTTTGCCGTAACCCTCTCAACTTTTTAGCACATGCTATGTGGGTGAAATGATGATACCATGCCAACTTTCAACCATTACGGGGTTCATTTGTAGTGCTTTTCAATTTCAGGGTCGTTTAGCTCAAAAAAATCAGTAAAGGCATGAAAAATAGCAAATAAAGTCAGAAAGGGTTGAAAATTGATGACGTGGCTTTGAATGTGCATACTGAACGCACAAAAACTCTGGAGTTGAAATAAGTTTAAAAAATGAAATGCCTTTGTAACAGGTGAGTTTTCGTCTTAAACCGTGATACTTCGAAAGAGATTGTCCATTTTGTACACGAAGTGCATGCAGTTTTTGCCGTAACCCTCTCAACTTTTTAGGACATGCTATGTGGGTGAAATGATGATACCATGCCAACTTTCAACCTTTTCAGAGTCCATTTGTAGTGCTTTTCAATTTCAGGGTCGTTTAGCTCAAAAAAATCAGTAAATGCATGAAAAATAGCAAATGAAGTCAGAAAGGGTTAAAAATTGACGACGTTGCTTTGAATGGTGCAAACTGAAGCACAAAAAGTCTGGAGTTGAAATATGTTTTAAAAAATGAAATGCCTTTGTAACAGATGAGTTTTCGTCTGAAACCCTGATACTTCGAAAGAGATTGTCCATTTTGTACACGAAGTGCATCCAGTTTTTGCCGTAACCCTCTCAACTATTTAGCGCATGCTCTGTGGGTGAAATGAAGATACCATGCCAACTTTCAACCTTTTCAGAGTTCATTTGTAGTGCTTTTCAATTTCATGGTCGTTTAGCTCAAAAAAATCAGTAAATGCATGAAAAATAGCAACTGAAGTCAGATAGGGTTGAAAATTGACGACGTTGCTTTGAATGGTGCATACTAAATGCACAAAAAGTCTGGAGTTGAAATAAGTTTAAAAAAATGAAATGTCTTTCTAACTGATGAGTTTTCGTCTGAAACCCTGATACTTCGAAAGAGATTGTCCATTTTGTACACGAAGTGCATCCAGTTTTTGCCGTAACCCTCTCAACTATTTAGCACATGCTATGTGGGTGAAATGACGATACCATGCCAACTTTCAACCTTTTCAGATTTCATTTGTAGTGCTTTTCAATTTCATGGTCGTTTAGCTCAAAAAAATCAGTAAATGCATGAAAAATAGCAACTGAAGTCAGATAGGGTTGAAAATTGATGATGTGGCTTTGAATGGTGCATACTGAATGCACAAAAAGTCTGGAGTTGAAATTAGTTTTAAAAAATGAAAAGCCTTTGTAACAGATGAGTTTTCGTCCGAAACCCTGATACTTCGAAAGAGATAGTCCATTTTGTACACGAAGTGCATCCAATTTTTGTCGTAACCCTCTCACCTTTTTAGCACATGCTATGTGGGTGAAATGATTATACCATGCCAACTTTCAACAATTACGGGGTTCATTTGTAGTGCTATTCAATTTCAGGGTCATTTAGCTCAAAAAAATCAATAAATGCATGAAAACTAGCAAATGAAGTCAGAAAGGGTTGAAAATTGATGAAGTGGTTTTGAATGGAGCGTACTGAACGCACAAAAAGATTGGAGTTGAAATAAGTTTTAAAAAATGAAATGTCTTTTAACAGATGAGTTTTCGTCCGAAACCCTGATACTTCGAAAGAGATTGTCCATTTTTTACATGAAGTGCACCTAGTTTTTTTTGTAACCCTCTCAACTTTTTAGCACATGCTATGTGGGTGAAATGATGATACCATGGCAACTTTCATCCTTTTCATAGTTCATTTGTAGTGCTTTTCAATTTCAGGGTTGTTTAGCTCAAAAAAAATTAGTAAATGCATGAAAAATAGCAAATGAAGTCAGAAAGGGTTGAAAATTGATGACATGGCTTTAAATGGTGCATACTGAATGCATAAAAGTCTGGAGTTGAAATAAGTTTAAAAAAATGAAATGCCTTTGTAACGTAGTGCTTTCAATTTCAGGGTCATTTGCTCAAAAAAATCAGTAAATGCATGAAAAAAAGCAAATGAACTCAGAAAGGGTTGAAAATTGGTGAGAGTTTTCGTCTGAAACCCTGATACTTCGAAAGAGATTGTCCATTTTGTACACGAAGTGCATTTAGTTTTTGCCGTAAACCTCTCAACTATTTAGCACATGCTATGTGGGTGAAATGATTATACCATGCCAACTTTCTACCTTTTTAGAGTTCATTTGTAGTGCTTTACAATTTCAGGGTCGTTTAGCTCAAAAAAATTAGTAAATGCATGAAAAATAGCAAATGAAGTCAGAAAGGGTTAAAAATTGATGGTGTGGCTTTGAATGGTGCATACTGAACGCACAAAAAGTTTGGAGTTGAAATAAGTTAAAAAAAAATGAAAAGCCTTTGTAACAGATGAGTATTCGTCCGAAACCCTCATACTTCGAAAGAGATTGTCCATATTTAACACGAAGTGCATCCAGTTTTTGCCGTAACCCTCTCAACTTTTTAGCACATGCTATGTAGGTGAAATGATGATACCATGCCAACTTTCAACCATTACGGGGTTCATTTGTAGTGCTTTTCAATTTCAGGGTCGTTTAGCTCAAAAAAATCAGTAAAGGCATGAAAAATAGCAAATAAAGTCAGAAAGGGTTGAAAATTGATGACGTGGCTTTGAATGTGCATACTGAACGCACAAAAACTCTGGAGTTGAAATAAGTTTAAAAAATGAAATGCCTTTGTAACAGGTGAGTTTTCGTCTTAAACCGTGATACTTCGAAAGAGATTGTCCATTTTATACACGAAGTGCATGCAGTTTTTGCCGTAACCCTCTCAACTTTTTAGGACATGCTATGTGGGTGAAATGATGATACCATGCCAACTTTCAACCTTTTCAGAGTTCATTTGTAGTGCTTTTCAATTTCAGGGTCGTTTAGGTCAAAAAAATCAGTAAATGCATGAAAAATAGCAAATGAAGTTAGAAAGGGTTAAAAATTGACGACGTTGCTTTGAATGGTGCAAACTGAAGCACAAAAAGTCTGGAGTTGAAATATGTTTTAAAAAATGAAATGCCTTTGTAACAGATGAGTTTTCGTCTGAAACCCTGATACTTCGAAAGAGATTGTCCATTTTGTACACGAAGTGCATCCAGTTTTTGTCGTAACCCTCTCAACTATTTAGCGCATGCTCTGTGGGTGAAATGAAGATACCATGCCAACTTTCAACCTTTTCAGAGTTCATTTGTAGTGCTTTTCAATTTCAGGGTCGTTTAGCTCAAAAAAATCAGTAAATGCATGAAAAATAGCAACTGAAGTCAGATAGGGTTGAAAATTGATGATGTGGCTTTGAATGGTGCATACTAAATGCACAAAAAGTCTGGAGTTGAAATAATTTTAAAAAAATGAAAAGCCTTTGTACCATATGAGTTTTCGTCCGAAACCCTGATACTTCGAAAGAGATTGTCCATTTTGTACACGAAGTGCTTCCAGTTTTTGCCGTAACCCTCTCACCTTTTTAGCACATGCTATGTGGGTGAATTGATGATACCATACCAAGTTTGAACCATTACGGGGTTCATTTGTAGTGCTATTCAATTTCAGGGTCGTTTAGCTCAAAAAAATAAATAAATGCATGAAAACTAGCAAATGAAGTCAGAAAGGGTTGAAAATTGATGAAGTGGTTTAGAATGGAGCATACTGAACGCACAAAAAGTCTGGAATTGAAATAAGTTTAAAAAAATGAAATGCCATTGTAACAGATGAGTTTTCGTCCGAAACCCTGATACTTCGAAAGAGATTGTCCAATTTTTACACGAAGTGCATCCAGTTTTTTTTGGAATTGAGCATTAACCCCCGAACCACAAAAAGTCTGGAGTTGAATAAGTTTAAAAAAATGAAATGCCTTGTAACAGATGTTTTCGTCCGAACACCTGATACTTCGAAAGAGATTGTCCATTTTGTACACGAAGTGCATCCAGTTTTGTAACCCTCTCAACTTTTAGGCACATGCTATGTGGGTGAAATGTTGATACCATGCCAACTTTCAACCTTTTCAGTTCATTTGTAGCTTTTCAATTTCAGGTCATTTAGCTCAAAAAAAATATTAATATGCATAAAAATAGCAAATGAAGTCAGAAAGGTTTGAAATTGATGATGTGGCTTTGAATGGTGCTAACTAACACACAAAAAGTCTGAGTTGAAATAAGTTTAAAAAATGAAATGCCTTTTACAGATGATTTTTCGTCGAAACCCTGATACTTCAAAGAGATTGTCCTTTTGTACACGAATCATCAGTTTTTGTGTAACCCTCCAACTTTTTGCACATGCTATGTGAAATGATGATACCATGCCAACTTTCAACCTTTTAAGAGTTCATTTGTAGTGCTTTTCAATTTCAGGTCTTTAGCTCAAAAAAATCAGTAAATGCATGAAAATAGCAATGAAACAAAAGGGTGATAATTGAGACGTGGCTTTGAAATGGTGCATACTGAAGCACAAAAAGTCTGGAGTAAAATAGTTTTTAAAAAAATGAAATGCCTTTGAGACGTCACCAACCATCTCAACTCATTTAGCACATGCTATGTGGGTGAAATGATGTACCATGCCACTTTCAACCTTTTCAGAGTTCATTTGTATGCTTTTCAATTTCAGGGTCATTTAGCTCAAAAAATCATAAATGCATGAAAAGCAATGAAGTCAGAAAGGGTTGAAATTGTGTGGCTTTGAATGGTGCAACTGAACGCACAAAAAGTCTGAGTTGAAATAGTTTAAAAAAATGAAATGCCTTTTAACAGATGAGTTTTTCCGAAACCCTGATACTTCGAAAGAGATTGTCCATTTTGTACACAAGTGCATCAGTTTTTTGCCGTAACCCTCTCAACTTTTAGCACATGCTATGTGGGTGAAATGATGATACCATGCCAACTTTCAACCTTTTCGAGTTCATTTGTAGTGCTTTTCATTTCAGGTCTTTAGCTCAAAAAATCAGTAAATGCATGAAAATAGCAAATGAAGTCAGAAAGGGTTAAAATTGATGATTGTTGAATGGTCATACTGAAGCACAAAAAGTCTGGAGTTGAAATAATTTAAAAAATGAAATGCCTTTGTAAAGATGATTTTTCGTCAAAACCCTGATACTTGAAAGAGATTGTCCATTTTATACAGAAGTGCATCCATTTTGCCGTAACCCTCTCAACTTTTTAGCACATGCTATGTGGGTGAAATGATACCATGCCAACTTTCAACTTTTCAGAGTTCATTTGTAGTGCTTTTCAATTTCAGGGTCTTTAGCTCAAAAAAACAGTAAATGCATAAAAATACAAATGAAGTCAGAAAGGGTTGAAATTGATGACGTGGCTTTGAATGGTGCATACTAAACGCACAAAAGTTCTGGAGTTGAAATAAGTTTAAAAAATGCCTTTGTAACATGAGTTTTCGTCCGAACCCCTAATACTTCGAAAGAGATTGTCTTTTGTACAGAAGTGCATCCAGTTTTTGCCGTAACCCTCTCACTTTTTAGCACATGCTGTGGGTGAAATGATGATACAATGCCAACTTTCAACCTTTTCAGAGTTCATTTGTATGTGCTTTTCAATTTCAGGGTCATCTTTAGCTCAAAAAAATCAGTAAATGCATGAAAATAGCAAATGAAGTCAAAAGGGTTGAAAATTGATGACGTGGCTTTGAATGGTGTTACTGAATGCACAAAAAGTCTGAGTTGAAATAAGTTTAAAAAATGAAATGCCTTTGTAACAGATGAGTTTTCGTCGAAACCCGATACTTCGAAGAGATTGTCCATTTTACACAAGTGCATCCAGTTTTTTGCCGTAACCCTCTCAACTTTTTAGCACATGCTATGTGGGTGAAATGATAACCATGCCAACTTTCAACCTTTTCAAGGTTCATTTTAGTGCTTTTCAATTTCAGGGTCATTTAGCAAAAAAAAAATCATAATGCATGAAAATAGCAAATGAAGTCAAAGGGTTAAATTGATGAGTGGCTTTTGAATGGTGCATACTGAACTCCAAAAAGTCTGGAGTTGAAATAAGTTAAAAAAATGAAATGCCTTTGTAACAGATGAGTTTTCGTCCAACCCTGATACTTCGAAAAGATTGTCCTTTTGTACACGAATTGCATCCATTTTTGCCGTAACCCTCTCACTTTTTTAGCACATGCTATGTGGGTGAAATGATGATACCATGCAACTTTCAACCTTTTCAGAGTTCATTTGTATGCTTTTTTCAATTTCAGGTCTTTAGCTCAAAAAAATAAGTAAATGCTGAAAAAATAGCAAATGAAGTCAGAAAGGGTTGAAAATTGATGATGTGGCTTTGAATGGTGCATACTGAAGCCACAAAAGTCTGGAGTTGAAATAAGTTAAAAAAAAATGAAATGCCTTTGTAACAGATGAGTTCGTCCAAACCCTGATACTTCGAAAGAGATTGTCATTTTGTACACGAAGTGCATCCAGTTTTTTGCCGTAACCCTCAAATTTTAGCACATGCTATGTGGTGAAATGAGATACCTCCAACTTTCAACCTTTTCAGAGTTCATTTGTAGTGCTTTTATATTCAGGGTCTTTAGCTCAAAAAATCAGTAAATGCATGAAAAATAGCAAATGAAGTCAGAAAGGGTTGAAATTTGACGTGGCTTTGAATGGTGATACTGAAGCACAAAAAGCTGGAGTTGAAATAAGTTTAAAAAATGAAATGCCTTTGTAACAGATGAGTTTTCGTCGAAACCCTGATACTTCGAAAGAGATTGTCCATTTTGTACACGAAGTGCATATTTTTGCTGCCGTAACCCTCTCACACTTTTAGCACATGCATGTGTGGGTGAAATGATGATACCATCCAACTTTCAACTTTTTAGAGTTCATTTGTAGTGCTTTTCATTTCAGGGTCTTTAGCTCAAAAAAATCAGTAAATGCATGAAAAAACAAATGAAGTCAGAAAGGGTTAAAATTGATGGTGTGCTTTGAATGGTGCATACTGAACGCACAAAAGTTTGGAGTTGAATAAGTTAAAAAAAAAATGAAATGCCTTTGTAACAGATGAGTTTCGTCCGAAACCCTATACTTCAAGAGATTGTCCATTTTTACACGAAGTGCATCCAGTTTTTGCCGTAACCCTCTCAACTTTTTAGCACATGCTATGTGGTGTAAATGATGATACCATGCCAACTTTCAACCTTACGGAGTTCATTTGTAGTGCTTTTCAATTTCAGGGTCTTTAGCTCAAAAAAATCAGTAAATGCATGAAAAATAGCAAATAAATCGAAAGGGTTGAAAATTGATGACGTGGCTTTGAATTGGTGCATACTGAACGCACAAAAATCTTGGAGTTGAAATAAGTTTAAAAAATGAAATGCCTTTGTAACAGATGAGTTTTCGTCAAACTGAATACTTCGAAAGAGATTGTCCATTTTACACGAAGTGCATCCAGTTTTTGCCGTAACCCTCTCAACTTTTTAGCATGCTATGTGGGTGAAATGATGATACCATGCCAACTTTCAACCTTTTTCAGAGTTCATTTGTAGTGCTTTTCAATTTCAGGTCGTTTTTAGCTCAAAAAAATCAGTAAATGCATGAAAAATAGCAAATGAAGTCAGAAAGGGTTGAAATTATGACGTTGCTTTGAATGGTGCAACTGAACGCACAAAAAGTCTGGAGTTGAAATAAGTTTAAAAAATGAATGCCTTTGTAACAGATGAGTTTTCGTCGAAACCCTGATACTTCGAAGAGGATTGTCCATTTTGTACACGAAGTGCATCCAGTTTTTGCCGTAACCCTCTCAACTTTTAGCTGTGCTTGTGGGTGAATGAGATACCATGCAACTTTCAACCTTTTCAGAGTTCATTTGTAGTGCTTTTCCAATTTCAGGGTCTTAGATCAAAAAAATCAGTAAATGCATGAAAAATAGCAATGAAGTCAGAAGGGTTGAAAATTGATGATGTGCTTTGAATGGTGCATACTAAAGCCACAAAAAGTCTGGAGTTGAAATAAGTTAAAAAAATGAAAAGCCTTTGTACAATGAGTTTTCGTCCGAAAACCCTGATACTTCGAAAGAGATTGTCCCATTTTGACACGAAGGCATCCAGTTTTGCGTAACCCTCTCACCTTTTTAGCACATGCTATGTGGGTGAATTGATGATACCATACCAAGTTTCAACCATTACGGGGTTCATTTGTAGTGCTATTCAATTTCAGGGTCGTTTAGCTCAAAAAAATAAATAAATGCATGAAAACTAGCAAATGAAGTCAGAAAGGGTTGAAAATTGATGAAGTGGTTTAGAATGGAGCATACTGAACGCACAAAAAGTCTGGAATTGAAATAAGTTTAAAAAAATGAAATGCCATTGTAACAGATGAGTTTTCGTCCGAAACCCTGATACTTCGAAAGAGATTGTCCAATTTTTACACGAAGTGCATCCAGTTTTTTTTGTAACCCTCTCAACTTTTTAGCACATGCTATGTGGGTGAAATGGTGATACCATGGCAACTTTTATCCTTTTCATAGTTCATTTGTATTGCTTTTCAATTTCGGGGTCGTTTAGCTCAAAAAAATCAGTAAATGCATGAAAAATAGCAAATGAAGTCAGAAAGGGTTGAAAATTGATGATGTGGTTTTGAATGTGCATACTGAATACACAAAAATTCTGCAGTTGAAATAAGTTTAAAAAATGAAATGCCTTTATAACAGGTGAGTTTTCGTCTGAAACGGTGATACTTCAAAAGTGATTGTCCATTTTGTACACGAAGTCCATCCAGTTTTTGTAGTAACCCTCTCAACTTTTTCGCACATGCTATGTCGGTGAAATGATGATACCATGCCAACTTTCAACCTTTTAAGAGTTCATTTGTAGTGCTTTTCAATTTCAGGGTCGTTTAGCTCAAAAAAAATCAGTAAATGCATGAAAAATAGCAAATTAAATCAGAAAGGGTCGAAAATTGACGACGTGGCTTTGAATGGTGCATACTGAATGCACAAAAAGTCTGGAGTAGAAATAAGTTTTAAAAAATGAAATGCCTTTGTCGTAACCCTCTCAACTATTTAGCACATGCTATGTGGGTGAAATGATGGTACCATGCCTACTTTCAACCTTTTTAGAGTTCATTTGTACTGCTTTTCAATTTCAGGGTCGTTTAGCTCAAAAAAATCAGTAAATGCTTGAAAAATAGCAAATGAAGTCAGAAAGGGTTGAAAATTGATGATGTGGCTTTGAATGGTGCACACTGAATGCACAAAAAGTCTGGAGTTGAAATAAGTTTAAAAAAATGAAAAGCCTTTGTAACAGATGAGTTGTCGTTTGAAACCCTGATACTTTGAAAGAGATTGTCCATTTTGTACACGAAGTGCATCCATTTTTTGTTGTAACCGTCTCAACTTTTTAGCACATGCTATGTGGGTGAAATTATGATTCCATGCCAACTTTCAACATTTTCAGAGTTCATTTGTAGTGCTTTTCAATTTCAGGGTCGTTTACCTCAAAAAAATCTGTAAATGCATGAAAAATAGCAAATGAAGTCAGAAAGGGTTGAAAATTGATGACGTGGCTTTGAATGGTGCATACTAAACGCACAAAAAGTCTGGAGTTGAAATAAGTTTTAAGAAATTCCTTTGTAACGGATGAGTTTTCGTCCGAAAGCCTGATACTTAGAAAGAGATTATCCTTTTTTGTACACGAAGTGCATCCAGTTTTTACCGTAACCCTCTCAACTTTTTAGCACATGCTACGTGGGTGAAATGATGATACCATGCCAACTTTTAACCTTTTCAGAGTTCATTTGTAGTGCTTTTCAATTTTAGGGTCGTTTAGCTCAAAAAAATTAGTAAATGCATGAGAAATATCAAATGAAGTGAGAAAGGGTTGAAAATTGACGACGTGGCTTTGAATGGTGCATACTGAATGCACAAAAAGTCTGGAGTTGAAATTAGTTTTAAAAAATGAAAAGCCTTTGTAACAGATGAGTTTTCGTCCGAAACCCTGATACTTCGAAAGAGATAGTCCATTTTGTACACGAAGTGCATCCAATTTTTGTCGTAACCATCTCAACTTTTTAGCACATGCTATGTGGGTGAAATGATGATACCATGGCAACTTTCAACCTTTTCAGAGTTCATTTGTACTGCTTTTCAATTTTAGGGTTGTTTAGCTTAAAAAAAATTAGTAAATGCATGAAAAATAGCAAATGAAGTCAGAAAGGGTTGAAAATTGATGATGTGGCTTTGAATGGTGTATACTGAACGCACAAAAAGTCTGCAGTTGAAATAAGTTTAAAAAAATGAAATGCCTTTGTAACAGCTGAGCTTTCGTCAGAAACCGTGATACTTCGAAAGATATTGTAAATTTTGTGCACGAAGTGCATCCAGTTTTTTCCGTAACTGTCTCAAATTTCTAGCTCATGCTATGTGGGTGAAATGATGATACCATGCCAACTTTCAACCATTACGGGGTTCATTTGTATTGCTTTTCAATTTCAGGGTCGTTTAGCTCAAAAAAATCAATAAATGCATGAAAACTAGCAAATGAAGTCAGAAAGTGTTGAAAATTGATGATGTGGATTCGAATGGTGCATACTGAATGCACAAAAAGTTTGGAGTTGAAATAAGTTTAAAAAAATGAAAAGCCTTTGTAACAGATGAGTTTTCGTTCGAAACCCTGATACTTTGAAAGAGATTGTCCATTTTGTACACGAAGTGCATCCAGTTTTTGCCGTAACCCTCTCAACTTTTTAGCACATGCTATGTGGGTGAAATTATGATACCATGCCAACTTTCAACATTTTCAGAGTTCATTTGTAGTGCTTTTCAATTTCAGGGTCGTTTAGCTAAAAAAAATCAGTAAATGCATGAAAAATAGCAAATGAAGTCAGAAAGGGTTGAAAATTGACGACGTGGCTTTGAATGGTGCATACTGAATGCACAAAAAGTATAGAGTAGAAATAAGTTTTAAAAAATGAAATGCCTTTGTAACAGATGAGTTTTCGTCTGAAACCATAATACTTCGAAAGAGATTGTCCATTTTGTACACGAAGTGCATCTAGTTTTTGCCGTAACCCACTCAACTATTTAGCACATGCTATGTGGGTGAAATGATGGTACCATGCCTACTTTCAACCTTTTTAGTGTTCATTTGTACTGCTTTTCAATTTCAGGGTCGTTTAGCTCAAAAAAATCAGTAAATGCTTGAAAAATAGCAAATGAAGTCAGAAAGGGTTGAAAATTGATGATGTGGCTTTGAATGGTGCATACTGAATGCACAAAAAGTTTGGAGCAGAAATAAGTTTAAAAAAATGAAAAGCCTTTGTAACAGATGAGTTGTCGTTCGAAACCCTGATACTTTGAAAGAGATTGTCCATTTTGTACACGAAGTGCATCCAGTTTTTGCCGTAACCCTCTCAACTTTTTAGCACATGCTATGTGGGTGAAATTATGATACCATGCCAACTTTGAACATTTTCAGAGTTCATTTGTAGTGCTTTTCAATTTTAGGGTCGTTTAGCTCAAAAAATCAGTAAATGCATGAAAAATAGCAAATGAAGTCAGAAATGGTTGAAAATTGATGACGTGGCTTTGAATGGTGCATACTGAACTCCCAAAAAGTCTGGAGTTGAAATAAGTTTAAAAAAATGAAATGCCTTTGTAACAGATGAGTTTTCGTCCGAAACCCTGATACTTCGAAACAGATTGTCCATTTTTTACACGAATTGCACCCAGTTTTTGTCGTAACCCTCTCAACTTTTTAGCACATGCTATGTGGGTGAAATGATGATACCATGGCAACTTTCAACCTTTTCAGAGTTCATTTGTACTGCTTTTCAATTTCAGGGTCGTTTAGCGCAAAATAGTAAATGCATAAAAAATAGCAAATGAAGTCAGAAAGGGTTGAAAATTGATGATGTGGCTTTAAATGGTGCATACTGAATGCACAAAAGTCTGGAGTTGAAATAAGTCTAAAAAAATGAAATGCCTTTGTAACAGGTGAGCTTTCGTCAGAAACCGTGATACTTCAAAAGAGATTGTAAATTTTGTGCATGAAGTGCATCCAGTTTTTTTCGTAACTGTCTCAAATTTCTAGCACATGCTATGTGGGTGAAATGATGATACCATTCCAACTTTCATCCTTTCAGAGTTCATTTGTAGTGCTTTTCAATTTCAGGGTTGTTTAGCTCAAAAAAATCAGTAAATGCTTGAAAAATAGCAAATGAAGTCAGAAAGGGTTGAAAATTGATGATGTGGCTTTGAATGGTGCATACTGAATGCACAAAAAGTTTGGAGCAGAAATAAGTTTAAAAAAATGAAAAGCCTTTGTAACAGATGAGTTGTCGTTCGAAACCCTGATACTTTGAAAGAGATTGTCCATTTTGTACACGAAGTGCATCCAGTTTTTGCCGTAACCCTCTCAACTTTTTAGCACATGCTATGTGGGTGAAATTATGATACCAGGCCAACTTTCAACATTTTCAGAGTTCATTTGTAGTGCTTTTCAATTTCAGGGTCGTTTAGCGCAAAATAGTAAATGCATAAAAAATAGCAAATGAAGTCAGAAAGGGTTGAAAATTGATGATGTGGCTTTAAATGGTGCATACTGAATGCACAAAAGTCTGGAGTTGAAATAAGTTTAAAAAAATGAAATGCCTTTGTAACAGTTGAGCTTTCGTCAGAAACCGTGATACTTCAAAAGAGATTGTAAATTTTGTGCATGAAGTGCATCCAGTTTTTTTCGTAACTGTCTCAAATTTCTAGCACATGCTATGTGGGTGAAATGATGATACCATTCCAACTTTCAACCTTTTCAGAGTTCATTTGTAGTGCTTTTCAATTTCAGGGTTGTTTAGCTCAAAAAAATCAGTAAATGCACGAAAAATAGCAAATGAAGTCAGAAAGGGTTGAAAATCGATAATGTGGCTTTGAATGGTGCATACTGAACGCACAAAAAGGCTGGAGTTGAAATAAGTTTTAAAAAATGAAATGCCTTTGTAACAGATGAGTTTTCATCTGAAACCCTGGTACTTCGAAAGAGATTGTCCATTTTGTACACGAAGTGCATCTAGTTTTTGCCGTAACCCTCTCAACTATTTAGCACATGCTATGTGGGTGAAATACTGATACCATGCCAACTTTCTACCTTTTCAGAGTTCATTTGTAGTGCTTTTCAATTTCAGGGTCGTTTAGCTCAAAAAAAAATCAGTAAATGCATGGAAAATAGCAAATGAAGTCAGAAAGGGTTGAAAATTGATGATGTTGCTTTGAATGGTGCATACTGAACGCACAAAAAGGTTGTAGTTGAAATATGTTTAAAAAAATGAAAAGCCTTTGTAACAGATGAGTTTTCGTCCGAAACCCTCATACTTCGAAAGAGATTGTCCATTTTGTACACGAAGTGCATCAAGTTTTTACCGTAACCCTCTCACCTTTTTAGCACATGCTATGTGGGTGAAATGATGATACCATGCCAACTTTTAACCATTACGGGGTTCATTTGTAGTGCTATTCAATTTCAGGGTCGTTTAGCTCAAAAAAATCAGTAAATGCATGAAAACTAGCAAATGAAGTCAGAAAGGGTTGAACATTGATGAAGTGGTTTTGAATGGAGCATACTAAATGCACAAAAATTCTGGAGTTGAAATAATTTAAAAAAAATGAAATACCTTTGTAACAGATGAGTTTTCGTCCGAAACCCTGATACTTCGAAAGAGATTGTCCATTTTTTACGCGAAGTGCATCCAGTTTTTTTTGTAACCCTGTCAACTTTTTAGCACATGCTATGTGGGTGAAATGATGATACCATGTCAACTTTCATCCTTTTCATAGTTCATTTGTAGTGCTTTTCAATTTCTAGGTCGTTTAGCTCAAAAAAATCAGTAAATGCATGAAAAATAGCAAATGAAGTCAAAAAGGGTTGAAAATTGATGATGTGGCTTTGAATGGTGCATACTGAATGCATAGAAAGTCTGGAGTTGAAATAAGTTTTAAAAAATGAAAAGCCTTTGTAACAGATGAGTTGTCGTTCGAAACCCTGATACTTTGAAAGAGATTGTCCATTCCGTACACGAAGTGCATCCAGTTTTTGCCGTAACCATCTCAACTTTTTAGCACATGCTATGTGGGTGAAATTATGATACCATGCCAACTTTCAACCTTTTCAGAGTTCATTTGTAGTGCTTTTCAATTTCAGGGTCGTTTACCTCAAAAAAATCAGTAAATTCATGAAAAATAGCAAATGAAGTCAGAAAGGGTTGAAAATTGATGATGTGGCTTTGAATGGTGCATACTAAACGCACAAAAAGTCTGGAGTTGAAAAATGTTTTAAGAAATTCCTTTGTAACGGATGAGTTTTCGTCCGAAAGCCTGATACTTCGAAAGAGATTGTCCTTTTTTGTACACGAAGTGCATCCAGTTTTTGCCGTAATCCTCTCAACTTTTTAGCACATGCTACGTGGGTGAAATGATGATACCATGCCAACTTTTAACCTTTTCAGAGTTCATTTGTAATGCTTTTCAATTTCAGGGTCGTTTAGCTCAAAAAAATTAGTAAATGCATGAAAAATAGCAAATGAAGTCAAAAAGGGTTGAAAATTGATGATGTGGCTTTGAATGGTGTATACTGAACGCACAAAAAGTCTGCAGTTGAAATAAGTTTAAAAAAATGAAATGCCTTTGTAACAGATGAGTTTTTGTCTGAAATCTAGATACTTCGAAAGAGATTGTCCATTTTGTACACGAAGTGCATCCAGTTTTTTCCGTAACCCTCTTAACTTTTTAGCACATGCTATGTGGGTGACATGATGATACCATGCCAACTTTCAACCTTTTTAGGGTTCATTTGTAGGGCTTGTCAATTTCAGGGTTGTTTAGCTAAAAAAAAAACAATAAATGCATGAAAACTAGCAAATGAAGTCAGAAAGGGTTGAAAATTGATGAAGTGGCTTTGAATGGAGCATACTGAACTCCAAAAAGTCTAGAGTTGAAACAAGTTTAAAAAAATGAAATGCCTTTGTAACAGATGAGTTTTCGTCCGAAACCCTGATACTTCGAAACAGATTGTCCATTTTTTACACGAATTGCATCCAGTTTTTGTCGTAACCCTCCCTACTTTTTAGCACATGCTATGTGGGTGAAATGATGATACCATGGCAACTTTCAACCTTTTCAGAGTTCATTTGTAGTGATTTTCAATTTCAGGGTCGTTTAGCTAAAAAAAATTTAGTAAATGCATGAAAAATAGCAAATGAAGTCAGAAAGGGTTGAAAATTGATGACATGGCATTAAATGGTGCATACTGAATGCACAAAATTCTGGAGTCGAAATAAGTTTAAAAAAATGAAATGCCTTTGTAACAGGTGAGCTTTCGTAAGAAACAGTGATACTTCGAAAGAGATTGTACATTTTTTGCACGAAGTGCATAGGGTTTTTTCCGTAACTGTCTCAAATTTTTAGCACATGCTATTGGGGTGAAATGATGATACCATTCCAACTTTCAACCTTTTCAGAGTTCATTTGTAGTGCTTTTCAATTTCAGGGTCGTTTAGCTCAAAAAGATCAATAAATGCATGAAAAATAGCAAATGAAGTCAGAAAGGGCTGAAAATCGATGAGGTGGCTTTGAATGGTGCATACTGAACGCACAAAAAGTCTGGAGTTGAAATAAGTTTTAAAAAAAATGAAATGCCTTTGTAACAGATGAGTTTTCGTCTGAAACCCTGATACTTCGAAAGAGATTGTCCATTTTGTACACGAAGTGCATCTAGTTTTTGCCGTAACCCTCTCAACTATTTAGCACATGCTATGTGGGTGAAATTATGATACCATGCCAACTTTCAACCTTTTCAGAGTTCATTTGTAGTGCTTTTCAATTTCAGGGTCGTTTAGCTCAAAAAAATTACTAAATACATGAAAAATAGCAAATGAAGTCAGAAAGGGTTGAAAATTGATGATGTGGCTTTGAATGGTGCATACAGAATGCACAAAAAGTTTGGAGTTGAAATAAGTTTAAAAAAATGAAAAGCCTTTATAACAGATGAGTTTTCGTCCGAAACCCAGATACTTCGAAAGAGATTGTCCATATTTAACACGAAGTGCATCCAGTTTTTGCAGTAACCCTCTCAACTTTTTAGCACATGCTATGTGGGTGAAATGATGATACCATGCCAACTTTGAACAATTACGGGGTTCATTTGTAGTGCTTTTCAATTTCAGGGTCGTTTAGCTCAAAAAATCAGTAAAGGCACGAAAAATAGCAAATAAAGTCAAAAAGGGTTGAAAATTGATGATGTGGCTTTGAATGTGCATACTGAACACACAAAAAGTCTAGAGTTGAAATAAGTTTAAAAAATGAAATGCCTTTGTAACAGGTGAGTTTTCGTCTGAAACCGTGATACTTCGAAAGAGATTGTCCATTTTGTACACGAAGTGCATCCAGTTTTTGCCGTAAGCCTCTCAACTTTTTAGCACATGCTATGTGGGTGAAATGATGATACCATGCCAACTTTCAACCTTTTCAGAGTTCATTTGTAGTGCTTTTCAATTTCAGGGTCGTTTAGCTCAAAAAAATCAGTAAATGCATGAAAAATAGCAAATGAAGTCAGAAAGGGTTGAAAATTGACGACGTTCCTTTGAATTGTGCATATTGAACGCACAAAAAGTCTGGATTTGAAATAAGTTTTAAAAAATGAAATGCCTTTGTAACAGATGAGTTTTCGTTTGAAACCCTGATACTTCGAAAGAGATTGTCCATTTTGTACACGAAGTGCATCCAGTTTTTGCCGTAACCCTCTCAACTATTTAGCACATGCTATGTGGGTGAAATGATGATACCATGACAACTTTCAACCTTTTCAGAGTTCATTTGTAGTGCTTTTCAATTTCAAGGTCGTTTAGCTCAAAAAAATCAGTAAATGCATGAAAAATAGCAACTGAAGTCAGATAGGGTTGAAAATTGATGATGTGGCTTTGAATGGTGCATACTGAATGCACAAAAAGTCTGGAGTTGAAATAAGTTTAAAAAAATGAAAAGCCTTTGTAACAGATGAGTTTTCGTCCAAAACCCTGATACTTCGAAAGAGATTGTCCATTTTGTACACGAAGTGCATCCATTTTTTGCCGTAACCCTCTCCCCTTTTTAGCACATGCTATGTGGGTGAAATGATGATACCATGCCAACTTTCAACCATTACGGGGTTCATTTGTAGTGCTATTCAATTTCAGGGTCGTTTAGCTCAAAAAAATCAATAAATGCATGAAAACTAGCAAATGAAGTGAGAAAGGGTTAAAAATTGATGAAGTGGTTTTGAATGGAGCATACTGAATGCTCAAAAAGTCTGGAGTTGAAATAAGTTTAAAAAAATGAAATGCCTTTGTAACAGATGAGTTTTTGTCCGAAACCCTGATACTTCGAAAGAGATTGTCCATTTTTTACACGAAGTGCATCCAGTTTTTTTTGTAACCCTCTCAACTTTTTAGCACATGCTATGTGGGTGAAATGTTGATACCATGGCAACTTTCATCCTTTTCAGAGTTCATTTGTAGTGCTTTTCAATTTCAGGGTTGTTTAGCTAAAAAAATCAGTAAATGCATGAAAAATAGCAAATGAAGTTAGAAAGGGTTGAAAATTGATGATGTGGCTTTGAATGGTGCATACTGAATGCACAAAAAGTCTGGAGTTGAAATAAGTTTTAAAAAATGAAATGCCTTTGTAACAGATAAGTTTTTGTCTGAAATCCAGATACTTCGAAAGAGATTGTCCATTTTGTACACGATGTGCATCCAGTTTTTTCCGTAACCCTCTTAACTTTTTAGCACATGCTATGTGGGTGACATGATGATACCATGCCAACTTTCAACCTTTTTAGGGTTCATTTGTAGGGCTTGTCAATTTCAGGGTTGTTTAGCTAAAAAAAACAATAAATGCATGAAAACTAGCAAATGAAGTCAGAAAGGGTTGAAAATTGATGAAGTGGCTTTGAATGGAGCATACTGAACTCCCAAAAAGTCTAGAGTTGAAACAAGTTTAAAAAAATGAAATGCCTTTGTAACAAATGAGTTTTCGTCCGAAACCCTGATACTTCGAAACAGATTGTCCATTTTTTACATGAATTGCATCCAGTTTTTGTCGTAACCCTCTCTACTTTTTAGCACATGCTATGTGGGTGAAATGATGATACCATGGCAACTTTCAACCTTTTCAGAGTTCATTTGTAGTGATTTTCAATTTCAGGGTCGTTTAGCTAAAAAAAATTTAGTAAATGCATGAAAAATAGCAAATGAAGTCAGAAAGGGTTGAAAATTGATGACGTGGCTTTAAATGGTGCATACTGAATGCACAAAAGTCTGGAGTCGAAATAAGTTTTAAAAAATGAAATGCCTTTGTAACAGGTGAGCTTTCATCAGAAACAGTGATACTTCGAAAGAGATTGTACATTTTGTGCACGAAGTGCATCCAATTTTTTCCGTAACTGTCTCAAATTTTTAGCACATGCTATTTGGGTGAAATGATGATACCATTCCAACTTTCAACCTTTTCAGAGTTCATTTGTAGTGCTGTTCAATTTCAGGGTCGTTTAGCTCAAAAAGATCAATAAATGCATGAAAAATAGCAAATGAAGTCAGAAAGGGCTGAAAATCGATGACGTGGCTTTGAATGGTGCATACTGAATGCACAAAAAGTCTGGAGTTGAAATAAGTTTAAAAAATATGAAATGCCTTTGTAACAGATGAGTTTTCGTCTGAAACCCTGATACTTCGAAAGAGATTGTCCATTTTGTACACGAAGTGCATCTAGTTTTTGCCGTAACCCTCTCAACTATTTAGCACATGCTATGTGGGTGAAATGATGATACCATGCCAACTTTCAACCTTTTCAGAGTTCATTTGTAGTGCTTTTCAATTTCAGGGTCGTTTAGCTCAAAAAAATTACTAAATACATGAAAAATAGCAAATGAAGTCAGAAAGGGTTGAAAATTGATGATGTGGCCTCGAATGGTGCATAAGGAACGCACAAAAAGTTTGGAGTTAAAATAAGTTTAAAAAAATGAAAAGCCTTTGTAACAGATGAGTTTTCGTTCGAAACCCTGATACTTCGAAAGAGATTGTCCATATTTAACACGAAGTGCATCCAGTTTTTGCAGTAACCCTCTCAACTTTTTAGCACATGCTATGTGGGTGAAATGATGATACCATGCCAACTTTGAACCATTACGGGGTTCATTTGTAGTGCTTTTCAATTTCAGGGTCGTTTAGCTCAAAAAATCAGTAAAGGCACGAAAAATAGCAAATAAAGTCAGAAAGAGTTGAAAATTGATGACGTGGCTTTGAATGTGCATACTGAACGCACAAAAAGTCTGGAGTTGTAATAAGTTTAATAAATGAAATGCCTTTGTAACAGGTGAGTTTTCGTCTAAAACCGTGATACTTCGAAAGCTTTGTAGTGGCTTTTCAATTTCGGGTCATTTAGCTCAAAAAAATAATAAATGCATGAAAAATAGAAATGAAGTCAGAAAGGGTTGAAAATTTATGATGTTGCTGAATGGTGCTACTAAACGCACAAAAGTCTGGAGTGAAAAAGTTTTAAAATGAAATGCCTTGTAACAAATGGTTTTCGTGAAACCCTATACTTCGAAAGAGATTGTCCATTTTGTACACGAAGTGCATCCAGTTTTTGCCGTAACCCTCTCAACTTTTGCACATGCTATGTGGGTGAAATGATGATAACATGCCAACTTTCAACCTTTAGAGAGTTCATTTGTAGTGCTTTTCAATTCAGGGTCATATTCTAAAAAATCAGTAAATGCATGAAAAATAGCAAATGAAGTCAGAAAGGGTTGGAAAATTGATGATGGCTTGAAGATGACTGAACACCAAAAAGTCTGGAGTTGAAATAAGTTTAAAAAATGAAATGCCTTTGTAACAATGAGTTTTCGTCCGAAACCCTGATACTTCGAAAGAGATTGTCCATTTGTACACGAAATGCATCCATTTTCTGCTAACCCTCTCAACTTTTAGCACATGCTATGTGGGTGAAATGAGATACCATGCCAACTTTCAACCTTTTCAGAGTTCATGTAGTGCTTTTCAATTTCAGGGTTTTAGCTCAAAAAATCAGTAAATGCATGAAAAATAGCAAATGAAGTCAGAAAGGGTTGAAAATTGTGAGTGCTTTGATGGTGCATACGAACGCACAAAAGTCTGGAGTTGAAATAAGTTAAAAAAATGAAATGCCTTTGTAACAAATGAGTTTTCGTCGAAACCCTGATAATTCGAAAAGATTGTCCATTTTGTACACGAAGTGCATCAGTTTTTGGTAACCCTCTAACTTTTAGCACATGCTATGTGGGTGAAATGATGATACCATGCCAACTTTCAACCTTTAAGTTCATTTGTAGTGCTTTTCAATTTCAGGGTCATTTAGCTCAAAAAAATCAGTAAATGCATGAAAAATAGCAAATGAAGTCAGAAAGGGTGGAATTTATGACGTGGCTTTGAATGGGTATAGAACCACAAAAAGTCTGGAGGAATGAAATGCATTTGTAACAGATGAATTTCGTCCGAAACCCTGAACTTGAAAGAGATTGTTCATTTTGTACCCGAAGTGCATCCAGTTTTTCCGAACCCTCTCAACTTTTAGCACATGCTATGTGGTGAAATGATGATACCATGCCAACTTTCAACCTTTTCAGAGTTCTTTGTAGTGCTTTTCAATTTCAGGGTCATTTAGCTAAAAAAATCAGTAAATGCATGAAAATAGCAAATGAAGTCAGAAGGGTTGGAAATGATGACGGGCGAATGGTGCATACTATGCACAAAAAGTCTGGAGTTGAAATGTTTAAAAAATGAAATGCCTTTGTAACAGATGAGTTTTCGTCCGAAACCCTGATACTTCGAAAGGATTGTCATTTTGTACACGAAGTGCATCTTTGCCGTAACCCTCTCAACTTTTTAGCACATGCTATGTGGTGAAATGATGATACCATGCCAACTTTCAACCTTTTCAAGTTCATTTGTAGGCTTTCAATTTCAGGGTCATTTAGCTCAAAAAATCAGTAAATGCATGAAAAATAGCAATGAAGTCAGAAAGGGTTGGAATTGATGAGTGGCTGAATGGTGCAACTAACGCACAAAAAGTCTGGAGTTGAAAATAGTTAAAAAATGAAATGCCTTTGTAACAGATGAGTTTCTCGAAACCCTGATACTTCGAAAAGATGTGTCCATTTTTACACGAAGTGCATCCAGTTTTTGCCGTAAACCTCTCAACTTTTTAGACACTGCTATGGGTGAAATGAGATACCATGCCAACTTCAACCTTTTCAGAGTTTTGTAGTGCTTTTCAATTTCAAGGTCTTAGTCAAAAATCAATAAATGCATGAAAAATAGCAAATGAAGTCAGAAAGGGTGGAAATTGATGAATGGCTTGAATGGTGCATACTGAAGCACAAAAAGTCTGGAGTTGAAATAAGTTTAAAAAATGAAATGCCTTTTGAACAGATGAGTTTTCGTCCGAAACCCTGATACTTCGAAAGAGATTGTCCATTTTTTACAGAAGTGCATCCAGTTTTTGCTAACCCTCAAATTTTAGCACATGCTTTGTGGGGAAATGATGATACCGCCAACTTTCACCTTTTCAGAGTTCATTGTAGTGCTTTTCAATTTCAGGGTCATTTAGCTCAAAAAAATCAGTAAATGCATGAAAAATAGCAAATGAAGTCAGAAAGGGTGAAAATTATGATGTGGTGAAGTGCATACTGAACGCACAAAAAGTCTGGAGTTGAAATAAGTTAAAAAATGAAATGCCTGTACAGAATGATTTTGTCGGAACCCTGATACTTCGAAAGAGATTGCCATTTTGTACGAAGTGCATCCAGTTTTTGCCGTAACCCTCTCAACTTTAGCACATGCTAGTGGGTGAAGATGATACCATGCCAACTTTCAACCTCAGAGTTCATTTGTAGTGCTTTTCAATCAGGGTCATTTAGCTCAAAAAAATCAGTAAATGATGAAAATACAAATGAAGTCAGAAAGGGTTGAAATTGATGATGTGCTTTGAATGGTGCATACTGAATGCACAAAAAGTCTGGAGTTGAAATTAGTTTAAAAAAAATGCCTTTGTAACAGATGAGTTTCGTCCGAAACCCTGATACTTCGAAAGAGATTGTCCATTTGTACACGAGTGCACAGTTTTTGCCGTAACCCTCTCAATTTTAGCACATGCTATGTGGTGAAATGATGATACCATGCAACTTTCAACTTTTCAGAGTTCATTTGTAGTGCTTTCATTCAGGGTCATTTAGCTCAAATAATAAATGCATGAAATAGCAAATGAAGTCAGAAAGGTTGGAAATTGATGAGTGGCTTTGAATGGTGCATACTGAAAGCACAAAAGTCTGGAGTTGAAATAAGTTAAAAAATGAAATGCCTTTGTAACAGATGAGTTTTGTCGAAACCCTGATACTTCGAAAGAGATTGTCCATTTTGTACACGAAGTGTACCAGTTTTTGCCGTAAACCTCTCACACTTTTTTGCACATGCCATGTGGGTGAAATGATGATACCATGCCAACTTTCAACCTTTTAGAGTTCATTTGTAGTGCTTTTTAATTTCAGGGTCATTTAGCTAAAAAAATCAGTAAATGCATGAAAATAGCCAATGCAGTTTTTGCCGTAACCCTCTCAACTATTTAGCACATGCTATGTGGGTGAAATGATGATACCATGACAACTTTCAACCTTTTCAGAGTTCATTTCTAGTGCTTTCCAATTTCAAGGTCGTTTAGCTCAAAAAAATCAGTAAATGCATGAAAAATAGCAACTGAAGTCAGATAGGGTTGAAAATTGATGATGTGGCTTTGAATGGTGCATACTGAATGCACAAAAAGTCTGGAGTTGAAATAAGTTTAAAAAAATGAAAAGCCTTTGTAACAGATGAGTTTTCGTCCGAAACCCTGATACTTCGAAAGAGATTGTCCATTTTGTACACGAAGTGCATCCATTTTTTGCCGTAACCCTCTCACCTTTTTAGCACATGCTATGTGGGTGAAATGATGATACCATGCCAACTTTCAACCATTACGGGGTTCATTTGTAGTGCTATTCAATTTCAGGGTCGTTTAGCTCAAAAAAATCAATAAATGCATGAAAACTAGCAAATGAAGTCACAAAGGGTTAAAAATTGATGAAGTGATTTTGAATGGAGCATACTGAACGCACAAAAAGTCTGGAGTTGAAATAAGTTTTAAAAAATGAAAAGCCTTTGTAACGGATGAGTTTTCGTCCGAAACCCTGATACTTCGAAAGAGATTGTCCATTTTGTACACGAAGTGACCATTTTTTGCCGTACCCTCTCACCATTTTAGCACATGCTATGTGGGTGAAATGATGATACCATGCCAACTTTCAACCTTTTCAGAGTTCATTTGTAGTGCTTTTCAATTTCAGGGTTGTTTAGCTAAAAAAAATCAGTAAATGCATGAAAAATAGCAAATGAAGTTAGAAAGGGTTGAAAATTGATGATGTGGCTTTGAATGGTGCATACTGAATGCACAAAAAGTCTGGAGTTGAAATAAGTTTTAAAAAATGAAATGCCTTTGTAACAAATGAGTTTTTGTCTGAAATCCAGATACTTCGAAAGAGATTGTCCATTTTGTACACGAAGTGCATCCAGTTTTTTCCGTAACCCTCTTAACTTTTTAGCACATGCTATGTGGGTGACATGATGATACCATGCCAACTTTCAACCTTTTTAGGGTTCATTTGTAGGGCTTGTCAATTTCAGGGTTGTTTAGCTAAAAAAACAATAAATGCATGAAAACTAGCAAATGAAGTCAGAAAGGGTTGAAAATTGATGAATTGGCTTTGAATGGAGCATACTGAACTCCCAAAAAGTCTAGAGTTGAAACAAGTTTAAAAAAATTAAATGCCTTTGTAACAAATGAGTTTTCGTCCGAAACCCTGATACTTCGAAACAGATTGTCCATTTTTTACATGAATTGCATCCAGTTTTTGTTGTAACCCTCTCTACTTTTTAGCACATGCTATGTGGGTGAAATGATGATACCATGGCAACTTTCAACCTTTTCAGAGTTCATTTGTAGTGATTTTCAATTTCAGGGTCGTTTAGCTAAAAAAAAATTAGTAAATGCATGAAAAATAGCAAATGAAGTCAGAAAGGGTTGAAAATTGATGACGTGGCTTTAAATGGTGCATACTGAATGCACAAAAGTCTGGAGTCGAAATAAGTTTAAAAAAATGAAATGCCTTTGTAACAGGTGAGCTTTCATCAGAAACAGTGATACTTCGAAAGAGATTGTACATTTTGTGCACGAAGTGCATCCAGTTTTTTCCGTAACTGTCTCAAATTTTTAGCACATGCTATTTGGGTGAAATGATGATACCATTCCAACTTTCAACCTTTTCAGAGTTCATTTGTAGTGCTGTTCAATTTCAGGGTCGTTTAGCTCAAAAAGATCAATAAATGCATGAAAAATAGCAAATGAAGTCAGAAAGGGCTGAAAATCGATGACGTGGCTTTGAATGGTGCATACTGAATGCACAAAAAGTCTGGAGTTGAAATAAGTTTAAAAAAAATGAAATGCCTTTGTAACAGATGAGTTTTCGTCTGAAACCCTGATACTTCGAAAGAGATTGTCCATTTTGTACACGAAGTGCATCTAGTTTTTGCCGTAACCCTCTCAACTATTTAGCACATGCTATGTGGGTGAAATGATGATACCATGCCAACTTTCAACGTTTTCAGAGTTCATTGTAGTGCTTTCAATTTCAGGGTCGTTTAGCTCAACAGAATTACTAAATACATGAAAAATAGCAAATGAAGTCAGAAAGGGTTGAAAATTGATGATGTGGCTTTGAATGGTGCATACGGAACGCACAAAAAGTTTGGAGTTGAAATAAGTTTAAAAAAATGAAAAGCCTTTGTAACAGATGAGTTTTCGTCCGAAACCCTGATACTTCGAAAGAGATTGTCCATATTTAACACGAAGTGCATCCAGTTTTTGCAGTAACCCTCTCAACTTTTTAGCACATGCTATGTGGGTGAAATGATGATACCATGCCAACTTTGAACCATTACGGGGTTCATTTGTAGTGCTTTTCAATTTCAGGGTCGTTTAGCTCAAAAAATCAGTAAAGGCACGAAAAATAGCAAATAAAGTCAGAAAGAGTTGAAAATTGATGATGTGGCTTTGAATGTGCATACTGAACGCACAAAAAGTCTGGAGTTTAAATAAGTTTAATAAATGAAATGCCTTTGTAACAGGTGAGTTTTCGTCTAAAACCGTGATACTTCGAAAGAGATTGTCCATTTTGTACACGAAGTGCATCCAGTTTTTCCCGTAACCCTCTCAACTTTTTAGCACATGCTATGTGGGTGAAATGATGATACCATGCCAACTTTCAACCTTTTCAGAGTTCATTTGTAGTGATTTTCAATTTGAGGGTCGTTTAGCTCAAAAAAATCAGTAAATGCATGAAAAATAGCAAATGAAGTCAGAAAGGGTTGAAAATTGACGACGTTCCTTTGAATTGTGCATATTGAACGCACAAAAAGTCTGGATTTGAAATAAGTTTTAAAAAATGAAATGCCTTTGTAGAAAAGGTGAAAGTTGCATGGTATCATCATTTCACCCACATAGCATGTGCTAAAGTTGAGAGGGTTACGGCAAAAACTGGATGAACTTCGTGTACAAATGGACAATCTCTTTCGAAGTATCAGGGTTTCGACGAAAACTCATCTGTTACAAAGGCATTTCATTTTTTAAAACTTATTTCAAACTCCAGACTTTTTTGCGTTCAATTGCACATTCAAAGACTCTCATTTTCAACCCTTTCTGACTCATTTGCTATTTTTCATGCATTTACTGATTTTTTGAGCTAAACACCCTAAATTGAACACTACAAATGAACTCTGAAAAGTTGAAAGTTGCATGGTATCATCATTTCACCCACATAGCATGTGCTAAAAAGTTGAGAGGTTACGGCAAAAACTGGATGCACTTCGTGTACAAAATGGACAATCTCTTTCAAGTATCAGGTTTGACGAAAACTCATCTGTTACAAAGGCATTTCATTTTAAACTTATTTAAACTCCAGACTTTTTTGTGCGTTCAGTATGCACATTCAAAGCACATCATCAATTTTCAACCTTTCTGACTTCATTTTGCTATTTTTCTGCTTTACTGATTTTTTGAGCTAAATGACCCTGAAATTGAAAAGCACTACAAATGAACTCGGAAGTTAAAGTTGGCATGGTATCATCATTTCACCACATAGCATGTGCTAAAAAGTTGAGAGGGTTACGCAAAACTGGATGCACTTCGTGTAAAATGGACAATCTCTTTCGAAGTATCAGGGTTTCGGACGAAAACTCATCTGTTACAAAGGCTTTTTCATTTTTTAAACTTATTACAACTCCAAACTTTTTGTGCGTTCTTATGCACCATTCAAAGCACATCATCAATTTCAACCCTTTCTGACTTCATTTGCTATTTTTCATGATTTAGTATTTTTGAGCTAAATGACCCTGAAATTGAAAACTACAAAATGAACCTGAAAAGTTGAAAGTTGGCATGGTATCATCATTTCACCCACATAGCATGTGCTAAAAGTTGAGAGGGTTACGGCAAAAACTGATGCACTTCGTGTACAAAATGGACAATCTCTTTCGAAGTATCAGGGTTTCGACGAAAACTCATCTGTTACAAAGGCATTTCATTTTTTTAAACTTATTTCAACTCCGACTTTTGTGTCATTCGTATGCACCATTCAAAGCCACTCATCATTTCCCCTTTCTGACTTCATTTGCTATTTTTCATGCATTTATTGATTTTTTGAGCTAAACGACCCTGAAATTGAAAGCACTACAAATGAACTCTGAAAAGGTGAAAGTTGATGGTATCATCATTTCACCCACATAGCATGTGCTAAAAATTGAGAGTTACGGAAAAAACTGGATCACTTCGTGACAAAATGACAATCTCTTTCGAAGTATCAGTTTTCGAGAAACTCCTTTTACAAGGCATTTCATTTTTTAAACTTATTTCAACTCCAGACTTTTTGGTGCATTCAGTATGCACCATTCAAGCCACGTCATCAATTTCAACCCTTTCTGACTTCATTTGCTATTTTTCATGCATTTACTATTTTTTTTAGCTAAAGACCCTGAAATTGAACACTACAAATGAACTCTGAAAAGGTTGAAAGTTGCCATGGTATCATCATTTCACCCACATAGCATTGCTAAAAAGTGAGAGGGTTACCAAAAACTGGATGCATTCTGTAAAAAATGGACAATCTTTTCGAAGTATCAGGGTTTCGGACGAAAACATCATTGTTACAAAGGCATTTCATTTTTTTAAACTTTTTCAACTCAGACTTTTTGGATTCAGTATGCCCATTCAAAGCCATCATCAATTTTCAACCCTTTCTGACTTCATTTGCTATTTTCATGCATTTATTGATTTTTTTAGCTAAACACCCTGAAATTGAAAGCTACAAATGAACCCTAAAAGGTTGAAAGTTGGCATGGTATCATCATTTCACCACATAGCATGTGCTAAAAAGTTAGAGGGTTACGGAAAAAAACTGGATGCACTTCGTGTACAAAATGGACAATCTCTTTCGAAGTATCGGTTTTCGACGAAAACTCATTTGTTACAAGGCATTTCATTTTTAAACTTATTTCAACTCCAGACTTTTTGTGCTTCAGTATGCACCATTCAAAGCCACTCATCAATTTTCAACCCTTTCTACTTCATTTGCTATTTTTCATGCATTTACTGATTTTTTTAGCTAAACAACCCTGAAATTGAAAAGCACTACAAATGAACTCTGAAAAGGTTGAAAGTTGGCATGGTATCATCATTTCACCACATAGCATGTGCTAAAGTGAAGGTACGGCAAAAAATGGATCACTTCGTGTACAAAATGGACAATCTCTTTCGAATATCAGGGTTTCGACGAAAACTCATACATCGTTACAAAGGCTTTTTCATTTTTTTAAACTTATTTCAACTCCAGACTTTTTTCGTTCAGTATGCCCATTCAAACACTTCATCAATTTTCACCCTTTACTCATTTGCTATTTCATGCATTTATTGATTTTTTGAGCTAAACGACCCTGAAATTGAAACACTACAAATGAACTCGTAAGGTTGAATTTGATGGTATCATCATTTCACCCACATAGCATGTGCTAAAAGGTGAAAGGGTTACGGCAAAAAACTGGATGCACTTCGTGTACAAAATGGACAATCTCTTTCGAAGTATCAGGGTTTCGGACAAAACTCATCTGTTACAAAGGCTTTTCTTTTTTTTTAACTTATTTCACACTCAGACTTTTTGTGCATTCAGTATGCACCATTCAAAGCACATCATCAATTTTCAACCCTTCTGACTTCATTGCTATTTTTCATGCATTTACTGATTTTTTGAGCTAAACGACCTGAAATTGAAACACTACAAATGAACTCTGAAAGGTTGAAAGTTGCATGGTATCATCATTTCACCCATAGCATGTGCTAAAAAGTTAGAGGGTTACGGCAAAAACTGGATGAACTTCGTGTACAAAATGGACAATCTTTTCGAATATCAGGTTTTCGACGAAAACTCATCTGTTACAAGCATTTCATTTTTTAAACTTATTTAAACTCCAGACTTTTTGTGCGTCATATGCACAATTCAAGAACGTCTCAATTTTCAACCCTTTCTGACTTCATTTGCTATTTTTCATGCATTTACTGATTTTTTGAGCTAAAGACCCTGAAATTGAAAACACTACAAATGAACTCTGAAAAGGTTGAAAGTTGGCATGGTATCATCATTTCACCCAATAGCAGTGCTAAAAAGTTGAGAGGGTTACGGAAAAACTGGATGCACTTCTGTACAAAATGGACAATCTCTTTCGAAGTATCAGGTTTTGACGAAAACTCACTGTTACAAAGGCATTTCATTTTTAACTTATTAACTCCAGACTTTTTGTGCGTTCAGTATGCACCATTCAAAGCCACTCATCAATTTTCAACCTTTCTGACTTATTTGCTATTTTTCTGCTTTACTGATTTTTTGAGCTAAAGACCCTGAAATTGAAAAGCACTACAAATGAACTCGTAGGTTAAAGTTGGCATGGTATCATCATTTCACCCACATAGCATGTGCTAAAAAGTTGAGAGGGTTACGCAAAAACTGGATGCACTTCGTGTACAAAATGGACAATCTCTTTCGAAGTATCAGGTTTCGGACGAAAACTCATCTGTTACAAGGCTTTTCATTTTTTAAACTTTTTTAACTCCAAACTTTTTGTGCTTCTTATGCACCATTCAGCCACATCATCAATTTTCAACCCTTT